>NC_061163.1:37371314-37548814 GCF_022113875.1 Hydra vulgaris
TATATATATATATATATATATATATATATATATATATATATATATATATATATATATATATATATATACATATATATATATATATATATATGTGTTTGTAAAATTAAAAAAACAATACAACTGTGTTAAAAAATAAGTTAAGCATGGTACTACAAAATATGTGGTGGAATTTAGACTGCACATTTCTCTTACAAATCAAACACTTTAACTATAATAACTGCTGCTATAAAAATCTAATATTGTTTTTGATTATTATCATTATCAACTCAAAAATAAATCAAACTGATCTTCTCAACATAAGTTAAAGGAAAAAAAAATCAAAAATATTTCGTTTTATATACCTTAAACTTAAAAGGATCTTCATCATAAACTGGATTTAATCCATTATTTGAAACAACTTTAGTACGATATTTTCTGCGAACAGTATCAGCAGGTAATCCATACATTTCAACTTCAACATAGGTTCCAGATCTTCTCTCTAATAAACACTGGCCAGAAATAACCTGGAAATTTAAACTTGATATTTAGAAATACTTAATAAATTATATTATACATGAATAAAATTTCATATTTAAATATTTAAACTTAAAATAATAAATTAAATAATTTCTTATATATACAAATATATATAGTTACTAGTAGTATTACATAAATATATACATATGCATACGCACATATATCTATCTATCTCACTAATAGAACTAATTTAATTTGTAGTGTTAGCAAACTTGCTAATTAGTGTTTGAACTAACCGCCTGGTGATAAAAAGTGCATGGTTAAACTCACTATCTAGCAAGTGATATTGTTTATTCCTGTTTTTACTCTAATATTTGAATTTTACAGATTTATGATAAAGCAATGTTATGAATTTACAGACTTATAATCAAACAATCTTATAAATTTACAGACTTATAATCAATATAATCAAATAATCTTATAATAACTATCAAGAAAATGTTTTTCATAATTATTTTTTGCAAAACTATCTGTTTATGATTATTATCTTTATCTTTATATAAATACTTCCTAACGATACAATCCATTTTTTATACAGATGGTTTTTTTTATGAAGAAATCTACTTTCTTATGACAACTTTCATTGAAAATATTTCATTATTTACTGAATTATTTTTAGCATCTTTAATGTATAATCTGGTAAAAAAAAATTTACTGCTGCTTTTAACCCAAGTTTGGAGGGTAATTTTAAACTGATTTCATGATTTTAATTGAATGGGTTATTTGAATATTTTAAACCAATTAAATTGATATTTCTGAATATCAATTTAACTGGTTTACATGATAAATTGGTTTACTAAACTATTGAATCAGTTTGTTAGCAATAAATCTATTTTTCTCTGCCAATTTGTTTCAGACAACTATCTATACACCTTCTGCATCAAGTAGAGTAGCATTATATTTCTGAACTTTTCTATACCAACTTTTATTGGTTGTAGCAAAATTATATAAAAGCAATCATAAGCATTGGAATAATAACTTCCACTTTGCTTTTACATCCAATATCAGCTAATATTCTTTATGAAGTGAACATTTTATATACATTTGTAAGATTTTGTTTTTAAGGGGTGATTTGTGGAACATTCGAAAAACTTTAAAACCATCTGAATCATTGAGAGAATATTTATGCTGTTTTGTAAATCATCGGTAACATATAACACTTGTTGAGCTGTATGTCTCATCCAAATTTATGAAATGTAATTACAATCTTATTGATTATAATTTATTTTAGATGATTTTCTTTGTGATTCTTTTTCCAGTTTTGTTTTACAACCTCATACAACCTACAACTTTTTAAGTCTTCTGTTACCTGCTTGTTTGCCCTTTAAAACTATTTTATGTTTTCTAGTAAATCTCAACTTAATAGTGGTTGCTTGCAGTCTTGTTGAAAGTCAAAAATAATTTTTTTTTAAAATAAACTAATATACAAATATTTTTTAAAACAAACGCCATCTGTTTTTTTTTTTAAATATCATCATAATCACCAAAATCTAAAATTCATCAATCACTTAAATTCTCCTCAGAATCAGATTTTGCCTTTGAAGAATTTGTCTTTTTGTAAAGAAAATTGCATACTGTTAAATGAAGTCCATTAGTATAAACAAAAGCTTTTTGTTTGATCTCTGATTTTGTTTTACACTCACCGTATTATTGGTCACAGCTCAAATATATTACTAATATCATTACTATCTAAGATAAAAGATATATCCAGAGAAATATTACCTATATATGGCGATATTCTGCTGTCACTTTTACCCAGAGGATTCCAGGAAAGCTAAAAACCTTTTTTATAATTGAACTAAATGATTTATATTTTTATTTTTTAGCATGCAATAATCCCAAAACTTTATTTTTGAACACTAAATTCCAATATTAAATATTTGTTCTTTTTTCCAAACTTTAGACATGAAATATATTTTATTTTAAAAAAGATAAATTATAACAAATTTATACCTTGACTTGTACAGTACCAGCTATTATGCCATCTACTGTAGAATCAACAAATGGATCAAATGTAAGATCGTGTCGCCTCATGTGTTCAGGTTTTAATAAATACCTTAAAACAAATAAACAAATATTTGATGAAAAATTAAATAAATATTTTTGTGATTAAAATGTCAGTTGGTTAGGAAAAAAATTTACAAACCTATATATTTAAAATATTTACTATGATATTCTAAATAGAAAATTCAATTTTTTTTAAACAAATGCCATCTGTTTAAAGATGCATATTTTGTTCATGAATAGAAGTTTTGGTAATCTTAAAAACTATTTATTTATAAAGTTACAGACAACACTTTAAAAAGAAAATTATACAAAACCTGAAACTATGTTACTTTTTATAAGATTTTTAACATTGCATACTTGATTACAACTTTGTTTACAACAGAACTATTCTTACTATTTTGTAATTGTATTTCTAAAGCTTTTATTTTTGTAATTATATTTTGTATAATTGTACACTCAATACAACTTTGTTTACAACAGAATTAACCTCACTTTTATAAATTTACTGAACAGGCAGTTCAGTAAATCATACTGAACTGCCTGTTGTTAAAGGCATTACTTTGTGGTGACACAAAATAATGCTTCTAAGAAGATAAATTCTCTATCAAAATCCTCTAAGAAGATAAGCAGCTCTAAAAGTTAAAGGAGACTAAAACATTCTTTATTCTTATGTGTTCATAAATGGTTTTTTTAACATAACTGCAATTTTTAAAAACATTTTTGAGCAACAAAAAATAAGAGCAATGGTTTGTGATGCAACTTTGATATGGATGCAAACTATAGCAAATTTTATACAATTTATTGACCATAGATTTAAAGAATGATTGTCTTTTCTCTTTAAGCAATAAATAAAAAATAAAAAAACATATTAACTTATTACTATCAACTGTTTCACTCAGTATATAGAACTTTCTCTTTTTATAATGTTTAATTTTTGCGATTTATAGTTTTTATAGATTTATAGATTATTTAGAATAAATTTTTACATTCTGAATGTAGTTATATATTATCTAATTATTGAAATATGTTTATTAAAATAAAAAAGTTTCTCAATATGTAATACATCTCAGAAATAATAAGTTTAAAAAACATTTGCTGAAACAATTTTACGAATTCTTCTTTCCAAATAACACAATTTTCAAAATATTGGTATATTGTTGTAGTCTTGCAGAAGTGTTCTACGGAGTTATCGTTTATACTTTTAAAACTATTTAACTAGTGCTTATTGGAGTCTTGTTTTCCAGCATGCTGGAAAGCGGCATCTGTTATCCCCATTTTGAAAAATTCTGGAGAGCAATCTGACTTGTCTAACTATGGTCCCATTAGTCTTCATCCTATCATAAGCAAGGTTTTTGAATGTTTAATTAACAAAAAACTTAATCTTTTATCTTTAATCCAATAACTTACTTTCTGATCATCAATATGGATTTTGATCTTCTCATTATGTGGCTGATTTGCTAACAGTAATAACTGGTAGGTTTTATTGTACATTAGATAGAAATTGAGAAGTTAAGGCTATAGCACTTAACATTTCTAAAGCTTTTAATAATATTTGGCATGCTGGTCTTCTCCATAACTTTTCTTCTTACAGTGTATCCAGAAACATCTTTAAGATTATTGAATCCTTCCTTTCCAATCGTAATATAAATTGTCCTTGATGGACAGCACTCTTCTTCTTATTCTGTAACCTCAGCGGTTCTTCAAGGTTCAATCCTTGGCCCTATACTCTTTTTAATTTATATTAACGATCTTCCAGATATTCTAACATCTAAGGTTGCATTGTTCACTGTTGATACTACCATTTATTCTTGTCACAAAAAGAAGTCAACTCCCTCTGATTGCTTGCAGGGGGCATTTGAGCTTGAAAAGGATCTCACTTTTGCTACAACATGGGGCTCACAGTGGCTGGTAAACTTTAATTCAGATAAAACTTAATTTTTTTCAGCCAATCGTTATCTCAATAATTTAGATCTTCCTATATTTATGAACAGTAATGTATTCGATGAGTCATCTACCCTTCATCTTCTAGGATTAACTCTTATTTCCGATATTTCTTGGAAACTGTATATCAAATATATTGCAAAATTAGCATCTGTTAAGGTTGCATCTCTTTATCATGCTCGACACTTTCTTACTCCGGATTCTTTTTTTTATCTCTATAAATCTCAAATCTGTCCTTGCATGAAATACTGTTGCCATATCTGGGGTGGATCTTCTAATAATGCCCTTTCTCTTTTAGACAAGATGCAAAAACGCATTGTAAACATAGTTGGACCTGCTCTTGCAACCAACGCTCAACAATTATCACATCGCCATAATGTTACTTCTCTTTCCCTATCATCTTTTCTCTTCCAGAAACTTCCAACTCTTGCAGTGGTTGCTTTCAACCTTGTTGGAAGCAAAGATGTAAAAAAAAAATAAAAAAATGTTAGAACAATTTTCTAATATATAGCATGTATATTCTGGTAAAAAAATACTTTTACTGCTACTTTTAATGCATGTTTAAAGGGATTTTGCATTTTAAATTGATTTTGTGATTTTAACTGATCATGCTTATTAAATATTTTAGTAAACCAATAAAACTGATATTTCTGCGTTCTTTTACTATCTGCTGAGCAGATTAATTCAGTTTGTTAGCTATAAAATTATTTTTCTCTAGCAAATTCTCTAAAGTTTGATACACTTTCTACCAATATTATAAACTCAACAACTTTTATTCTAACCTAAATCTTTCTAAACTTTTATTTTATTGTATTTTCAAAATTACTTTCAATTATTATATAATTATTGTTATATTAAAACAATGTTATTTAAATGTTAATTTAAATAACATATTTTATTAATAACACAATGTTAATTAAAACATTGTGTTATTAATAAAATATCTTTACATAAGATTTTTAAAAAGTCATATATAAAAGCAAGTAACAGATATGCAACCAACAGATATAAAACCAAGCTGTATTTAAAAATCATACCCACAACGTCCGTTAATTTCAAATTTACCAAGATTAAGCTGCATAGGAACATCTAAATTGAAAAAAATTATTCAGCCTTTAAAACTGCAAAAATTCTTTAAAAAATATACAAATATGCCAATTTATGCAAATATGCAAATATGCAAATATACGCAAATTAAAACTTCAAGTCAATAATTGAGGTAAATGAAAGCATAAATCATGTAGTCTAACATCAAACTGTGTCAATTGCATATGTATTTATGTATTTACACCAATATCATATAGAATAGAATTTATTTTAACTATGCAATTATAATTTATTTAAACAAACTTAACCTACAAGTTATTACAAAAACTTAATAAAACTTTCCTTTGACCGCTTCTTTAGCTATAATTTTAATTAAAGTTAATGAACAAATTTTTTTATTGAATTAATTTAACAAGCAAATAAACTACTTGATATTCTCGATAAACAAGCAAACATAAACAAGCAAACATAAACAAGCAAACATAAACAAGCAAACATAAACAAGCAAACATAAACAAGCAAACATAAACAAGCAAACATAAACAAGCAAACATAAACAAGCAAACATAAACAAGCAAACATAAACAAGCAAACATAAACAAGCAAACATAAATGATAAACAAGCAAACATAAACAAGCAAACATAAATGATAAACAAGCAAACATAAACAAGTAAACATAAATGATAAACAAGCAAACATAAACAAGCAAACATTAATGTACTATAAATACTAACATAAATATAAATACTAAAGAAAAAACAGTAAACCATTAAATTTTTTATATAAACCTTTTTTTTTTATATTACCAGTATTATCATTTTCATGAAAATAATGAGTGTAGTATTTTACCTTTTTTTTTTTTAAGTGTGTAAATTATTGATTCATGATGGAAAAACCATTGTATTTAAGAGAATTGTAATCATGTTCTATTAGAAAAATGTATCAGAAGTTTTTTTTTATTTGTTCAAAAATGATTTTGACAAAGTTTAATCCAAACAGCCAGAATAATCTAGGGCTACCATTTTAGAGGCTATGCTTAATGGAGATGGATTTTTTGTATCATACACAAAAACGGAATAGAAACTTGCAGAAGCATTTTACAAAAGCTTTCAACAGAACACAATTTATGTGATTGAGCCAAACAAAGGAAAACGACTGCATTATACCAAAAACATAATACTTTGCAGTACTACAATACTTGAACTAAAAAAAACTACCAAAAATATTTAACTAACATGCCCCATTCCATAAATTCCAGACATTATTCTGTGCAATTGCATACTCCAAACATTACTCTGCGCAATTACTATCTTTTCCAATTCACAACACATTTACTTTATTTTGTAAGACAAATTTATGGATTGCTAAAAAAGATAAATCCTATTTTTGCAGTGAATCTGTATGCTGTCAGAAAAATGGGAAAAGGTTAATACTAATATACTCTAAATATCTTATATGTAACTACTTTTTTCCAATGAAGTTTGAATTAAAAGAAAAAAAAGGCTTTTAACTCATTCACACACCCTATATATTTTGCTAATAAAAACAAACAAACTAATAAATGTTAATAAGTTAGCTGGTTAGTAATGATCGCTACAATGCAACTTGGTTGTACAGAACATTTTAAAAGTTAATAAGATGCCATAGTAGTTTCTAGTACAAATCCAGCTTGCTTTTGAACTGGTTAGCAAACTCAGAATTGAAAATGTAGTCTGGAAGCCTAGTTCACTGGAAGTCTAGTTCAAAAGTTGATTACAGTTCATGATTATTTTTATTTATAGTTTGCTTCAATGATCTTTGCAGAAAGTCTGCACATGTCTACTTCTAATTTTTTTTTAAATTTTAAAGCGTTGGATTAGGTCTCTTCTAACACATTTTTCTAGGATTGTAAAATTGAAGATTTTGAGCCTGCACATAAAAGTATACTTTCTTAGTGCATGAGAAATTTTTTTTACTTTTCATTGATTTATTTTTACATTTCATTATATCATTTTCATTGTAGGGACACTACGCTGCAACTGGTATAATTTTGGTGTAGGGACACAATGCTGCATATTCTAAATGCAGTCGGATGCAGGCTGTGTAGAGATTTTTCTATATAAAAGAGGTAAAGGTCTTTTTAAAAATACTTACCATTTTATTGGCTTTTGCTGTAACATGCTGTTTAGGTTTTAGGTTTCGGGTAAATTAGATACCAAGATCTTGTTCAAAAAATTTTTTTGTCATGGCTTGCATTGTCATACTTACGTTTACAATAGTATCTTCAATGCCATTTTTAAACACTTATTTTGAAATTACAAAAACATGTAGTATAAGTAAAAAACTATCCTTAACCTTAATCATTTCATATTTATTATATATTTTTAAACACTTATTATACATTACAATTATTATACATTACAAAATTATACATTATACATTATACATTATTATATATTTTTAAACACTTATTATACATTACAATTATTATACATTACAAACAATTATTATACATTACAAAAACATGTAGTATAAGTAAAAAACTATCCTTAACCTTATTATCATTTCATATTTATTATATATTTTTTATATTTCTATATTTATATTTATTTTTACATTTTTGGAACCAATTTTAAAAAATAAATTCCGCAAAAATTTTTTAACAAAAATTTTATTTCATAAAGGTATTTCAATATCAATAACAGTAAAATTATATTTTTGTATTTTTCTATTTTGTATTAATTTTTATGAAGAAAAAACTAGATTAAAAATTTTTTCTTATTTATAAACTTGAAAATTGTTGTTTTGGTTGTTATAAATCACGATAACCACAGCATTTTTTTTTTTTTTTAATTTTAATTCACCTCCTCAAGGCCGAAAAGGCCACTACAGACAAGGAGGCTACTTATTTGTGGTTATAACCCTCTCTCAACTCTATAACTCCGAAACACGAACCTTGACGAGCAAGGCCGCTGCGCGGAGAAACGAGTTGAGCGCGGTACTACCAGGGACGTGGTGGGGATCGTACTCGGAACCAATCGTTTATGAGGCGAGCGCTCAACCACTACACCACTACCGCATAATAAAGCAAATTTAAAAAAATTTATTTAAAGCAAATTAAAAAAAAAAATTAATAAACATATAGTAAAAACTCACATAAAACATTTTTAAAACTTTTAAAAAATTTACAATTAAATTATTAATAGTATTTAACCTAAGGTTTGAAAATTCAATGCTACCATTTGACAGCCAGCATTCCAAAATAACTGTGGAATGTAATTATCAGAACTCACACGACTACCTTTTGGATAAATTCTGCTGTTCTGAAACTTGTTATAACTTGAGAAATGTTAAGAAAAATATTAAAAGCATTTTAAGCCAAAATCTTTACATTGTGTTTTGAAATATTTCAGTAAAATTTCTTTGTTCTCCTCAACTCTTTTAGATTTAAACAGTAATAAAAATACTTTTTTTATTATAAAAAAAAAACATAAATTTTAATATAAATTAATATATATTTAATCATATAATATATTTCTAAAGAAATATAATATATGCTTACTATATATTATTAGAAATTATTAATTACAACTGCTAATATTATAATATACTAAAATGTTGCTTACCTATGACCTATCAGTAACTTATCTTTGATGAGTTACAGATAGGTCATAACTTAAAGTTGATATTTTTCTCTGTTACTATATATAAGTAAACACAATCATTAGATTTGTCTCAAAAATTTTCATCAGCTTCATACTCTGAGCATTTTGACAACTGAAATCAAAAAAAAACTGAAATACTTAATTAAAGGATACTTGACAAATTCTACTGGTTGCTCCTTAAGCAGGTTCGTGGCAGTATTTTCACCAAATGATGACATCTCATAGTAACATTTTCGTTCTAAAAGAAAACACTTTATGTCAATTATCAAAAAAACCTAGATTCTTAGATAAATCAGGACCAATGAATAAGGAATTAGAAATTCAGAAACTCTCTCATTTTAATTTAACTCTCTTATTTTAATTTTTTAATTATTGAAAAGTTTTCTCAAACTTTTCAAGATATTTTTATTTTTTACTGTATTTTATTGTTATCAGTAGTTCAAAACTAAAACTACAATTGAACCAGCCATTTTAAAAAGACACACGCTCATTATTTAAAACTTTTAAAAACAAAAACATGTTTCTAATAAAAAAAGGGCAAAGGTGCTAATTAAACTATAAATGGTTTTTGTAAAATTTATTCATTATAAAAAAATATACATCATAAAAATATTTTAATTTCAACTTCTAGACTAAAGCCTTTTTTAAAGTAAATTCTTCTTTGTACATACAAATCTAAACATTATCAGAAAAATTGATTGTTAATTGTCTTTTATTTCCTGGCATGCATTGTTTGTCAGTTGTTAGTCATGAAAAAATCTCTGTATAGAATTTGTTTATACCCTGCTAATGAATATTGAACATATTTTATATGAATATTGAATCTATTTTTTATATGATTTTTTTTTTGATTGGTTGGCACTACTAGCATATGTAGTATTACTTGATGGTAAGGGTGGTCTGGTACCTATTCATATAGCATAACAGTATATACAGCAGTATTAATTGATTGTAAGTGATCTATGGATTCACATGTTACCACTAGAACAGGTGTGGTAATTTTAATACTCAGTTGTGTAAATCGTGTCAGCTTTTTGAATATGCCACTTTGTTTTCCCAAACAATCTATTATTTGGTAGGACTGAGTGACCTCTTTTGGTTATACAGAGATATGTAGGAATGAGTGACCTATTTGGGTTTAATATTGTATCTCATTTATATTGCACTAATTCTAACTCACTCCTAACAAAACTGCAGGGAAAATACTATTAAGTTTGAAGTTATTAGAAAACAAAGTTTTTTAGTAACTCCAGATACAGTCAAAAAATAAGACTTTGCTGAATGATGAGTCAAGCAAGAACAAATTTTGCTTGATAGAACTAGAGAGATTAGCTCTTTTCAGCAGCAACCATAATTTTTATTTGTAGTAAAGAGAAAGAGATGCAACCTTACAACCATGGGAAAAAGGCTCAAGCTTAGCAAGAAAAATAGATCCAACAACAATTACAATGGGTTTTTGTACTTAGTCCAAAAACCCATAAAAAGAGATTGTAAGAGATTGTAATGAGAAAAGAATTGTAATGAGAAAGAGCATCATTAAAAGAACCAGCAATTATTTATCTATTAAGATATTACTTTTAGTAATTGTTTTTACTTAACATGATACTTAAAGTAAAAGTAAAAAACTAAGAGCAAAAAGCAAACATTACAATACTTAAACCACTTTAATTAGTCATAGAAAACTATTTAATACGTTCATGCTGACGATAAAACACGTGTTATTTTTAAAGAGTATTTAATTATTATTGTAAAAAGTTATAAAACAACAATAAAACAAACTGCAAAGTTGTTTTTAAAATATAATAAAATATGATAACAGTATTCCATACAGAGACAAATAAGAGACTTATAGAGTTCTTATTCTGGGAAATAAGATAATGACAAGCACAACAAATAGAAGCAACCATAGTAAAGTTAACTATGCAACTGATTGTATAAATGGTTTCTATGAAAGGTCAGTAGTAAACAATAATCCAAGAATACATAAAGAAGATTCAGTGAGATAGTTGTTAATATAGGAATGTCAGCAGTATTGCAATAGTTGTTTGCAGTAAAGAACTGAGTTTTCGTTACAATTTTTCAATTGTGCATTAGATAGAGGCCCTTTGCAGCCTCCATCTAATGCAAAATAGAATCTTTTAGTCAAATCAGTTAGCAAGTCAGCCATAGAACAAAAATACTGAAAAAAATATTGATTTTCTGGGAGTAAGTTATTTGACTCAAGATAGAGTGCGAGCAATTTGTTGATCAAAGACTCAAAGACCTAATAACAGATTGAAGACTGAGCAGGCGATAGTTGAAAGGATCAGAATGATCTCCAGAGTTTTTAAAGATTGGAACCACAGATAGTATTTTTCAGCAGGTAGAAAAACAAGATTTTGTCAAGCACTTGGTAAATAGTTTAAAAAGAATTGAAGAGAGTTCTGGAGAACAACTTTGTAAGACTTTGACAGAAATGATGTCTGGACCACAAGCAGTAGAAGAGTTTAATTGAGATAAGTTTAGCAACGAAAACTGTAGTAATTTAAATGTCTAACAAAGATAAAAACCAAAAGTTTAAAAAAATTTTTAAAAGTTAAAAAAAAACGAATAAAGAAAAAAATCGATTTAACGTCTTTTCACATATCCGCTTTAACGACCTTTTAAATTTTATTGGCTTCTATGCAGAGATACTAAGTTATTTAAATTCAACAGTGTTTAACATTGAATGACAATCTCTGCGCCAAAGAACAAATGATCATCTATTCAGAAAATAAATTTAGCGTGACTTACTTTACAATAAAAACATTAGTTTTAAGTATTGCCAAAAAAAAAAATGCTAAACTAGAAAAATAGTAAACAAACCAATAAAAAATAAAAAATCACAAAAATATTTTTTTTAAGAAAAAACTAATCGCAATGGAGTGAAAAGAAATTGCAATGCGCTTAATTCAAGCCCAGATAAAAATAGCAACTTAATAGTGAGTGAACTCCCACTAGAGATTTTAATAGAACACAAAACATACATATATAGTAAGTTACAAGTGAGCTAACACAGTAACTTAGACGCCTCCAACTATATACAAGAGAAAAAAGTCTATACCACTACGTTATAAAACATTTAATAGATAGTATTGAAAAACACTTCTTCTAGCCTTTACTTAGAAAGTGAACCCTACAAGGCAGCAAGACATGGAACAGGTTGCACTGGATTACATGCTACCAGTAGCAGGGTGATCATGATGACCATATGCCTGACCTGACAAGAATAGATAGACTTAATAGACTCTTTTGACTGCTTGATAGACTCTTTTGACTGCCTGATAGACTCTTTTTGACTGCTTGATAGTCTCTTTTTGGATTTTTATTAATTTGTGGATTTTTTAGTTTAATCTCTAACTTTTCACACAGCTTTACAAATAACACAGTTACAAATATCACAGACCACATCAACTTGCTTTTTACTAAATGAATATTGAATGAAAAATACTGAAATTTAAACCTATATTTAACAGAATGATCTGGATAGTTTATTGTAGTTAATTGTATAATGTGCGGATTTTTTAAATTGAGTTTTTTATCTAAGATCTTTATTACTGAAGTACACATGTTTAACAGGAAATGACTAAATATGCTCCTGTACTCTAATTAATATATTACCAGTTAACGTGTTGCACCGCATTTAGATTTATCTCTGTGATCTATGGGCTGCTCTTTTTTTTTAAGGATAACATAAGCATCTAATTAAATTTCATGCATACTGTAAAAAGTTTTTTGGCACACTGTTTATCTTAATGTGTTAAATAAAGGTAAACTCCTTTTTTTTTGGTTCTTTATATCTAGCTATTCTTTTTTTTTTTTATTATTATTATTATTATTATTAGCTATTTTTCTGCCTATTCTCCTTTTTGTATGTGTCTAAAACATTTTTACAAAAAAATTTGTTAACAAACTGTTAAGTACTTAGTAACATCCTTAGATAAGCTCCATACATTTTAAATTACATCTGTAAATAAAGAAAGCAATAAACATAACTTTGAGGAAATAATATAATAATTATATTATCATCTAGTGATTTATTACCTATTTTAAAATAAACAAATGAATGAAATAATGAGAATGAAAAACTAACCTACCAGAAGCTTCCATATGACTTGTTACCTCATCATTCTCTTCATAATTTTTATGAGCTTTTTTTTATTTGAGTATGTTTATAATTTTCACTGTTAGTTATACCAGAAAATATTTTCTAGATTTATTAGCATTTTTGGCAAGCTTGTAATTTTCTATTTTGTAATTAATAAATCACATCTGACAGTTGCGATTTGTTTGACGCATTCAGGGCGTCATTTTTAAATAGATTTTAATTTTAATTTGGCTTAAAAATTGACTTGTGGTGTGGTGGCACCTTTTTTTAAAATATGTAAAAAATTCCAATAAATAATTTGGCACAAAAAAGTGAAATCTGAAAAAGTCTGCCTTTTTCAAAATGATGGGTTCAATTATATTTTATCTAAATACTGAAAAATATTAATTGTAACCATTTATTTTTTTAATTTAATTTTATTTTTTGGCTTAATGTTTTATAAAATTTATAAAAATTATTATTTACATCATATTTTTATTTCCATATATTTACTATTTATTAAGTATTTATATTACTATATTTATATCTATATATACAATACTTTTATATTACCTTTTTTATACAATGTTTTCTATCGCTTAAATTACTTATTTTAATTCAAGTTAAACATAAATAAAAAAATATAAAAATTTTAAACCAACTTTCAGCTTTTTCAAATCCTCTAAAATGAACAGGTTGAAAATAATTTACAAGTTCAGATAACTCTTGTTGGGCTTCAACTTCAGGCGCTTCCTCTTCCTAAAATATATTTGAATGATTATTTTAAAGTAAAGAAATATGATTTTCACTTTAGTACATACTGTTGTACAACTGTTATTTACTTCAGACTTTGAGAGATCTTCTGCATCTTCAGGTATTTCTTCTATATTGAGAACTTCAGGTTCAAATCTTCCACTGGAGTTTAAATCAACTGATTGAGTAGATATGTTTGCATTCTTTGTGTCTGATATAATGAAAAATAAAAATTAGTTTTTAAATTATTTCAAAATTATTCTTAAAATTTGAAAACTTTAAAACTTTTTTATCAAGTTACTAAAAACTTTAAGTTTAATATAAACTCAATGATATAAATTATTAATAATAAAATAAATAAATAATAACAAAATAAATAACTTAAACAATACAATTCTTGCTCTTCATGTTAAAAAAGTATTTACTATATAAAAAGTAAAAATAAAAAAACAAGAGTTGACCAAACATGTCAATCTCAATTATTTTTTATCAATTTAAAATCAAAATAAAATATTAAAACAAAATACAGTAACTGTTAAGCAAGATCTAATTTAACAAGATTTATCTATGATATTCAGCTTCATCTGTTGTTTATATCTTAATGTTTAAAAAAACAATTTCAAAACATGTGCAGAAGATTTTTTTACATCATTCTTAGCAACAACAAAAAATCAAATAGATTTACATTAACTTACTATTTCTTCTATTAAATATCTATTTTCTATTTATTATCTAAAGAGCTTCTAAAGCTACTATAATTACTTAGGTTGTTAGAAAAATTAGTAAAATTTTATTTAATGATTTATATGATAAGTATGATTTACATGATAATATGATTAAAAAAAAAATTAGTAGAATTTTATTTAACGACTTAATTGCCGTACCTCTAGAGTAGAATCTTTCTCTAAAGTAGAACCCTGTTCTACTTTAAAGAAAGATTTTTTTTTATTTTTTTTATTTTTTTTATTTCTTTAAAGTAGAACCCTGTTCTACCTTAGAGAAAGATTTTTTTTTTTTTTTATTATTATTATTTTTTTTTATTTCTCTATAGTAGAACCCTGTTCTACTTTAGAGAAAGATTCTACTCTAGAGGTACCACAATTAAGTCGTTAAAGATTCAACAAAAATAGGCGCTAAATTATTTCTTGCAATTAACAAAACAAAAAAATAAAAACAAAAAATTAACAAATCCCGTTGCCTGATCATTATTCACAAAATAATAGTGTTGTGACCAAAACTAAAAATTGTAACTAACTAAACTAAAAATACCGTAACTAAAATTAGTTGACTAACTTTTTAGTTAACTATAATCAGTCGACTAACTTTTTAGTTAACTTAAATTAATCGACTAACTTTTTAGTTAACTAAAATCAGTCGACTAACTTTTTAGTTAACTAAAATTTCGCGACTAACTTTTTAGTTAATTAAAATTACCCGACTAACTTTTTAGTTAACTAAAATTAGTTAACAAATGTAGATTTTCAGAACAGTCAGTTGGTAAATAAAAACAAGAAATTTTTTTTCCTATTTCTAGTAAGTAAAATTTTAACGGCACTCTCTACGTGTTACCTACTTGTGCCGGCCCTGTAAGCTACAGTATATTACAATTACTTGGTTTTATTATGTGCCACTTTTTTGGATCCAAATTATAAAAGTTTTCAATTCTTTGAAAAGTACAAGGGAAAAAATTTTTTTAAATGTGTTAGAGAATTTTTGTCGAAATTTTATTAAACAAAAAAAGTTTGTGATATAATTCTATTTAAAAAGGTGACAAACAAATTAAAAAAATTTAAGTTATCATTTGACGATGAAGATGATATTTCCGGAAACGATAGTGACAAAATAATAAGTTTAGATTTAAAAAGAGAAATTAGTGGTTATACAAAATTGTCAGTAAATGAGCAAAATGTTTTTACACTTTTGGTATCAAAACTAACATGTATATCCAATAATATATTGTATTTCAACAATGATTTTATGTACGCCTGCTACCAGTGCACTAAGTGAACACCTTTTCTCTGAGGCATTAAACACTTATGCATGCAAAGCGAAACGTATGCAAACTTATACTTACGTATGCAAAGCAAATCAGAATAACAACTGAATGTTCTCAAATATTGATGTTTTTGTACAAAAATTTGGAATTTTTTAATTTAGTTTAAATTCATTAAATATAATACTAAAGTTTTTTCTTGTAATAAATATTTTTTAATATATTTATTGTTCTAAAAGAAATATTATTAAATTTAGTATTCGAACTCTTTTGAGTAAAACTGATTTTGTTTTTTTTTATACAAAAAATTAAAAAATTAATATAGTTTTTTAAATTTAAAATGTGTTAAAAAAAAAAGATAAAGAAAAAATTGAAAATTAAAAAAATTAATGTGTGATTTTAATGTTCTTGAGCGTGCGGTTTTATTATAATGTTGCCTAAAACAGCAAACTTTTTTACCTTTATTATTTTAATAGTTTGGTTGTTGTTTTTTTTAGATTTATTTATATATTCTTTAGTATTTTTTTAAACATCTATCTAATGAAAAAATATAAAAATAAATATAATAAAAAAGTTATTTAATTTTAATTTATAATTGTTTCGACCCAGTTTTACACGTATTTTAAAGTGCTTAAAAACTACGTATTGCATTTTTCAAGTAATTAAAATGTCATAAACAATTTCCTGGTTTTAAAAGCGACCGCAGTTACTTAATAAAATGTTTTCGTTATTCAACAGTTAAGTATTATTTAATACATTTTATACACTATTCAACAACTTATATTGCGGATATTGCATTCAAAAATGCAAATACCAATTTTCCTTTTAAATTTTGCAGGTATCGCCATTCGACGAACAACTATACTCTGAAAGCAAAAAAAATAAATTCATAATAACTTATTTAACGATTTTCTTTTGGGTTCATGTCAATACTTTCGCCTGCCTTACTATAGTGTTTGCAGGTTGTAATAGCCATTAGGAGAGGTTGATATTTGAAGAGGTGGGGAGGGGGAGTCATAGATTTGTTGTGAAAATTAGAGATTGAATCTATTTCTATAATACAGCAGGGGACAGGGCTGTACTGAACAACGAAGACGTAGGGGGAGGGGGGTGCAAATGAAATAAGCTTTTTTTACCATAAAAATCTCACCAAAGTAAGGCTTTTTTTAATTTAAAAGTCAAGTTGCAGTTTTAACCGATTGAGTTTCAAATTTTCTAAATTACCGACAAAACCGACAGAATGTTGTAACCCCAGTAAGGTGCCCATACTCACGTCGGTACGGCCTTGGCAGGAGAAATTATTTTTGATTTGCGATTGTTATTGCACACTTCCTATAAGAAGCAGCACATAAAAAATATAAGTTAAACGTTCAATAAGCGTACCAAATTTGATGTAATTGACTAAAGGGCAATATTTGTATATTCCATGCTGATTGGGTGTTTATAAACAGTTGCAACAACTTCATAGGCAGTTGTCTCAGAGCTGGGAAAAAATTAAAATAATCGAATTTTGCTTAAAACATTTCTTTTAAATAACAGTTAAGTTCGACTGGGCTCTAGGATTCACAACTAGTAAAGTGTTTAACTTCAATAAAATAATATTTATCGCCTTAATAATGCTTCCTCGTGTGTAAAATTTTTATGCGAAAGATTATTTCTTTTTTCAAGCACTAAATCTTGCTTTAGTCGACTAAATTTAGTTACACTAAATATTTAGTCGACTAATTTGAGTTAACTAAAAAGTTAGTCGACTAATTTTAGTTAGACTAAAAAGTTAGTCGCTTAAATTTAGTTAGCTAAAAAGTTAATCGGGTAATTTTAGTTAGCTAGAAAGTTAGGCGGGTAATTTTAGTTAACTAGAAAGTTAGTTGGGTAATTTTAGTTAACTAAAAAGTTAGTCGGGTAATTTTAGTTAACTAGAAAGTTAGTCGCGTAATTTTAGTTAACTAAAAAGTTAGTCGGGTAATTTTAGTTAACTAAAAAGTTAGTCGCGTAATTTTAGTTAACTAATAAGTTAGTCGACTAATTTTAGTTAACTAAAAAGTTAGTTAACTAATTTTAGTTAGACTAAAAATTTAGTTAAGTATCTTTAGTTAGACTAAAACTAACCTTAACTCCCACCCCTACAAAATAAATTAAATTTTTTGATAAAATTAACAAAAAGTGAAAAACCCACCTTTTATTTCCCTTTTTTTATTTTTTATTAAGATCTTTCTTTTTAATACTTTAGGACTAGGTAGGAGAGTTCCTGGTAATAACTAAAAATATAAATGCAAATAATTAATTTTAAAAATGATATTTAACATATGAAACAAAATTAATTAATAGAAAAGCAAGAAAGTAAATTCCAAACCACAAAATAATCCTAGAAACATTTTATAACAACATTTTATAACAAAACATTAGGCAAAATATATTTTTATCAACTAATCAACATTAACAAGTTTAAGGGGGCCCAAAATAAAAACGTTATTACAGCTATCTAACTAGAGAGCTGTGTTACTTAACTTAGTACTGTAAATGGTAACAATCAAATTTATACAGTATAAGAGGTAGGGTTGTCCTGGATATAGTATGAAGTGGCAAAACTTTATTGAGTGAATTTTTTCTATCTTTATTATCAGCACTAAAAATGATCTTTTTAGATTTTTAATAAAATACTTGGGTCCTTTAAAGCCTCTGAACTTGAATGTCACTAAATAGACTTCCAAACCAGTAACACTTTTCACTAACTTTTTTAAAGAACGGCTTACCAAGCATAGGTTTTCTGGTATTGGAGTTAAAAGCATTAATGCACCATTTTTTTACTTCAGATAATCAAAGGATGTTTACTAATTAAGGCAAATAAGACAACTTCTTCTGCCAAGTACCATAGATGATCATGAAGTTTGTTAATCAAGAGGTTAGCAATATCTTTATCAACACTTCTAAAATCAATCATGCCATGAATAAACTGGATTGTGTTTATTTCATCCATGCAGGTGTATAGAAATTCCATCCATTTATGAACATAAGTTTAGCAATCATATCATCACCATACCTTAACTGTTTGAAAAATAAATACATCTTTCCAGCATATATGTTGGAGCATATATGTTCCAGCATATATGTTCAAAGACTTTGAAGGACATGCAATTAACGAATCATTAAAAAATTGTGGAGTTAACTATAGCAAACTTATGTACCTTAAAACAAATACTTGGTCATACTTACATGGCTAAAACCTCTGATATGTGAACATGTCAGCACAATAACCAAACTTTCTCAAGTTTTACTGAGCATTGTATATCTCCCAATTTTATTTTTGAACATGGGGTTTTTGCAACAAAGTCTATGTTGGTTCACATATTGGTATAATGCAAAAGAACTTTTTGGATATAAATGGTTTACATAACAAGACTTTTTACTTTTTACAAGATGTAAATGTGACAAATGTTTTGTCCATAAAAAGAATTGCATTAATTGAGATGTCTTGAGATAATTATAACATGTTTTGAGATGTTTATGATAAGTCTTTAAGTCTTAGAGAATTATTTTATGTTAATCTATAGTCTCAAAAATTAACATAAATAAAAAAGTTGTCTTTTTTTTTAAAAAAAAGAAATAAGCAATTTTTAACCTACTGGGTATTCATCCAATTCTTTATTAAGTAGAAGATCTCCAAATATTTGAAGACAATAATTGGCCATTTTCATTTGTTGCTTAGCACTAAAAAATTATATAAAATATTACAAAGTTACTTTTGAATGAATTAATGACCTTGCTGTGCAATAAATATGCTAAGTAATAAATCTTTTTAGTCAAATTAAAAGAAATATAAATATATTGTTTATATAATTTATAATTATATTTATATATTTATATTATTAATTTATAGTTATTAGGGTTGCACCGATGCATAGGTATCAGCCTGCCAATATATCGAACATTTAGCCGATGCATGAGCATCAGCATTTGTCTTGGTAACCATTGGCTGATGCTGATTGTTTTGAAAAACCAGGTTTTTTTCTTTTGCGTTTTTATATAAGCAAAAATATAATTACTCCATAAATGAAAATACACATATAAGCTTAACTTATTATATTGACATATCTGCAACCACTAAACCTATAAATACTTTTTGAACTGTTTTTTATCTCCCTGCATTTAATGTCTATTTATAATTTAGGAAAGCAATTATATAACTTATGGATCCGAACTATACAGAAAGATCAGTTTAAAATCAAGAAATGTGAATGTAATGTAAAACGTAAAAAAAAAATTTTTTTGCAAAAAAAAACAAAACAATTAGGAATTTAAAAATATGAATGTTTATTTTGAAAGTGGCTTCAAATCACTTTGTTTTTAAGCAGAGATTTTTAAAGGTTTGTGTTTTAACATTTTCAAGGGTGTTCTAACTGATAGAAATGAAATATATTTTTAAGGGTTTGTGTTTTAACATTTTTAAGGGTGTTCTAACTGATGGAAATGAAACATATTTTTAAGGGTTTGTGTTTTAACATTTTTAAGGGTGTTCTAACTAATGGAAAGGAAATTTTTAAGGGTTTGTGTTTTAACATTGTTATACCATTAACTAGCAAATCTTCTTTCCAAATCTCAATAATTTTCAACACAATTGTTTTAATTTATTTCACAAATGAAGAGATTTCGTTACATTGTAATCAATAACAATTTTTTTTTTTTTTTTTTTTTTTTGTTAATTCACCTCCTCAAGGCCAAGAAGGCCACTACAGACGAGAAGGCTACTTATTTGTGGTTATAACTCTCTCTCAACTCTATAACTCAGAAACATGAAATCGGAGTTCGATCACCACCAGGGACGTGGTGGGAACTCCGAACCTCTCACTTATGAAGTAAGCGCTCTACCACTACACCACTACTGCAATTAAACTTAGAAATGAAATTAAATAAAAAATAAATCAACCATGAGCAAAGCAACTAAGCATTAGGCAAATTTTAGCAAATAAGCAAGCATTAAAATGAAGCAAACTTTATCAAAAGTTAGCTAGTATAAAAATTGACCGTTAACATTATATTTAAAAAAAAAATCCTAATTTACCTATTAGTAAAAAGAAAAGAGTATGAATTTGAATTTAGGACCAATGCTAATGCATCAAGCAATGCATTGGTATCTGCCTACCATCAATAAAAATATTAAAGCCATCAATGTAACATCAACGACTTTTTATATTTTTATTTTGAAAAATGTAATTTAATGCAATCGCTAGATATAAAGGCAAGGTATATAATATATATATCTTTTTAAATTTGACCTTTTTCATTAACTCTTTTAAAATTCTAATAATAACTAACATAACATACCTGCAATGATTTTCAAAAGACAATATGACGGGATACTCAGAAGTTTTGAATGCAGATTCTTTGATTGCTTCAATCACATCCTTGGTAAAGATATTATTTTTAATTATCACAAAAATATTTTTAATGTTATACATAATTATTTATTGCTAAAAATAATAATTAAACTTATATTTATTACATTCTAAATATTTTATATTAATAAGCACTGACTAAAAATACATTTATTAAAGTAAAATTATAACCAAAAGATATAATATCAATACCTTTAAAATTTTGAAAACTAACATTTTTTAGTGAATATCATGGGATGGGATGCCATCCTAGCGTCTTGTATGTTTAAAAAAAACTTTTTTTTTTACTATAAATATTCAATTTTACCTTATTCTGAATGAAAAATAGAACGTACTTGTTTTGCTTGACATTGAATATTGTAAAAAGAAAAGTTTATTCATCACTAATTATAAAGATGATTGACTAACTGTAACAGTTACAATATTCCAATACCTTGTTCCAATAGCTCGTTCAAGTAATTTATTTAAGTAAATTATTAAAGTAATTTGTTTATGTAATTTTTTCCAGTAATTTGTTTTAGTAACATGTTCTAGTAATTTGTTCCAGTAACTTGCTCAATAATTATGATTATCCACCAGCTAATAACATGTAATCTAGTTCCAACCTTGTGTAAACCAGGTTGGTACTAGATCACATATAAACTTTTTTTTTCAGTCAGATCTATAGTGGAAAATCTTGAATAAGCTGCAACGTCTGCACCCAAAATCATCTTGATTAATAAAAAGTTTTGCGGGTTTTTGTTAATTCTCATAAATTCTAGATCTATGTATTTATTTATAAAGGAAATAGTTACTTCAATATAAAAAACAAATAATAGTTAACTTCAACATAAAAAACCTTTGAACATTTGGAGCTTTTTATAAGGATAGTGTCTTAATAAAATGACTTTTCCTAGAAAATTGTTAGCTGCATCCTGTTGCTGTTGACCAGCCTTGCACCTCATCGAATAGGTTGGCATTGATTTCAACATGCATCACATTATTTTCTGCCAAAGATAATCAATGCTAAATCTTCTTGAATACTTGTGAGTCTTTGCTTGTGCCTCTTTGGTAGGGCCTATGCAACTTTTATTTATCTCCTAATGATTGTAGAGTTTTTAAATTCAGTTTAATGGAACTTAAACTAAATATTGGTTGGTTTTATTGGAAGTGAAAAAAATTAAACACTAATAAATGTAAATGCAAAACAACACTGAAATAAATAAAGAAATAAGCTAAATGTATTTTTTTAATTAGTCTCAATTGAATCTTAAACATCCTACAACATATTTTTTGATTACTGGACTGATATACAACAGAAAGAAAAATTAAAGACATTTAACAAGTGGACAGTTTCTTATAAGTAAAATACTTAGAAACTGGGTAGCAAATGAATGTTTGGTAAAATCAAAGAGTATCATAAAACAAAAGAAAAAAATAACAATCAATAAAAATGCTTTTACTTCATCAGCATGCAAAAAAAGCTAGTAAAACTATTTCTAATTCTAAAAAAACAAGCTATAGAGACACCATGTTTTTGACCCTGTGTATCACATTGCAAAAATGAATTGCCTACTTTCTGATTTGAAAAAATTAACATCTTCGCAGATAGAGCACGATTTATTTCATATTTTATAATCAGATCATGCACATCCTAATATAATCCATCCTATCGTTATTAAAATAAAAAGGCTTGTAAACAATTTCTTACATAATGACAATAAAAGAGGACTTATGATGCATTACCATGATTTGCTAAAAATCTGCACTGTAAATTTGCTTGCAAGTAAACTAAAAAAAGTTTACTAATATTTCAGCACATACTTCACTAATGAAGTCATGAATAAGCCAACATATTAGAAAATACCAATTAAAAAAAGATGTTTATTACCATGTTTTAACAAATATTCATAATTTAATCAACCTTTTTTAATTGATCAAAAATTAATGATTATTGATAAGTTTAAAAGTTTGCGGACAACATATTTATATTTAAAAAGTATGACTTTTTAAAGGATATTTGATCAACATTTTTTTTTAATGTAAAATTATATTACTAATTTGTAGAATATCCTTTACAACCGAGAACAGCTTTGCATAAAGATACAACCGAGAATAGCATAAAGCAAAAAACTCAACTAAAATTAATGAAAACATCAATAGAAATTAAGTCCCATATTTCTTTGATTTTTCTGAATAAACTAGCATAGTTTGTAAGCTTGATGCCAAATATTTGAAAGTCAACATATTTCTAAAAATAAACAAGGAGATTTAAGTAAGGTAATTGAGATTCCACTTCAAAGCAATCTTGAAACATTTTGGCTGTATGTCTGGGATCATTATCTTGTTGGTATATCAATCCACAATACATTTTATCCTTTTTATAAGGTAACATAATGCTCTTACATATATGTCCAGAATATCTATGGTGCAGATAATAAAAGTTTTGTAGTAGAAATACTACAATTATTCCATAGATATGTCTTATTTATTTATTTAAATCAACAGCTGTCAAACTAAATTGTTTATTGCTTAGTATCATGAGCTTTTTATCCTAATGATATGTTATTTTGCATGGCCTTCCTGATTGCTTCTGATTCTTTGTAGATCTAGTAAATTTATATCTCTTCATAATTTCTCCATCAGCAGACTTACCAAATACAAAAAGCTGAACTGTTTTATGAAGCAAATTTCTATTTGTAATTATTTTTGTGGAAATAATAAAATGCTTTTTAATTATTTCCACAAGGTATTTGTTTACAAAAAACTAGCAATTTTTTTGGAAAAATGTAAAAAGCTTTAGTTGAACTCAATCACTACACTTTAAATAAAGTTAATTAAATAACCAATACTCCTTGATAGCGCAATATTAAAAATAAAAACCTTTTAATTGTTACATAATATGTTGGATTTAATTAAGTATGTGCTGAAATATTAATAAAATTTAATTTTATTTAGCCTGTCTACAAATTCTTGGTTGTGACTGTAAATATTATCAATTGTAAGTTTTTGATCTTACCAAATTAATAAAAAGTGAAGCCTCTTCTCTTGTAAACTTGTATATAAGTGCTTTATATAATCTTGGTTTTGACAATAGTTGGTTTTCTTATACATGTAATATTTTTATTAGTTAGTTCTCTTATGCATGTGATGGTTGTGATACTTTTAATATGCTCAGCAAAAAGGCAGATGAGACTCATTTTCTTTTGAATTAGTTTCATAACTTGCAGTAATCATGAATCAGTTTCCTAATTGTAATCATTGTCTAGAGTTAGCATATCTGTTACCAATGTGTCACATTTACATTGTCACATTCGAAAAATCCATTTAACAGATGCGTGCTGTCTTGCACGCAAACAGTGTTGAAAACAATTCAAAGAAGAAAAAATTCAATTTTATTTTTAAAAAATTGAAAACTGATGATAAGCCACAATAGTTTGCAGGAATAAGTCCTAGTTAAAAAGACAATAACATAACTAGCTACTACTTGATACATTTTTAATTTTATTTGTGAAAACAATCCTAGGGTTTTGCCAGTATATTGCCACTTATATTACTGTAATAAAACTCGTAATGATTGGCCACTAAGCATTTTAGTATTATTATTTTTATAAGCATTTATTTGCTATATACTTTGGTATTTGTTATTTTTTCATTTTAATTTATATTTTATAAGAAAGAAGCTTTCGTATTTATTTCAGTGATTTTAAAGATATGTTTTAGATGCCTATTATAACTATTTTAATAGAATTATAACTATATTGTAATATTATAACTATATTGTAATATTATAACTATTCTAATAAACATAATCATAGTGGAAAAACTTTTTTATTTTATTTTATAAATTCAAATGCAATAAAAAAATACATCATTACAATAAAATATTTTGGATATATAATGTAAAAACTAACACAAGAAATTGAAAATTTTTTATTTTATAAAACAAAACTATGAAGTAAACATGTAGCATGCTATAAACATGCATTATGCAGTATACATGCTATAAACATGCATTATGCAGTATAGTAGTTTGCTGTAAACATATAGTATGCTGTATACATGTACTATGGAGTATGAATGAAGTATGCATGAAGTAGAAAACACTAGAAACTTATATCAATGCAACAAACATTACCTTAAATAAGACCTCAGTACATAATGTCATTCCATGAGTAATAACTGGCTCTTGCTCTTCTGTTTTTCCATCCCAGCAATCTAACTCAATGCAGCGACACCCAGCTAGTAAAACTTGTCTGTATATTTCAACTGAAGATTTTCCTGTTAACTGGTGGCCTAAGCAAAGGTTTATCATATTTAAATAAATATACTTGCAATTATAAAATATTTTTATCAGGCTATAAAACTTAAAAAATGTTCTAATATGATGCACAGTATATATATATATATATATATATATATATATATATATATATATATATATATATATACATATATATATATATATATATATATGCATGTTGTTATATGCTTTGTTATAAGACTGAAAAAAAAAAGTAATATTCCAAAAGCTATTGGATTATTTAATTGTTTAGACAAAAAGAGGTATAGAGGTATATCTAATAATTTTTTTTTTAATACTTTAAATTACAAATCTTATAGAAAACTTTACATTAAAGTTTAATAATCACAGAAAAAACTTTCTTTTTTCTGAAATAGTTTTAAAAACTTTCCATAAGAATTAAGTCTTTACAAAAATAATTCATAAAAGATCTAATTGAAATAATTTAAGACAAGTTTAACATAATAACTTTTAAATTAAAAAAAAAAACACCTTGCAGATATGTGTTATGCGAAGAGTTTATGAAATAATGGGCAATTGGGAATGAAAGATCCTGATGAATATTCAACTTTCCAGGTAAAAGAACATTAGCATCATTACTCATTAAAAATTTCATTAGACCGTCAATAGAAATTAAACCTAAAAAAAAAAAAATTATTTTATAATATCCATTCAAAATCTTAAATATCTATTAAAAAATCTAAGAACTTTTATCAGCAAATTTTAAATATCCATTAAAAAATTTAAAAACCTTTATCAGCAAATGATTTGTTTGGTTCATAAGTATTAACAATGGCATCTGCAGCATTTATATTATAATAAGGAAAAAGTATTTCATTAAGTCTTGGATCACGTTGGCGGTTATTAAGAAACTCTACAAGTTGATCTGTTGTCAAATAAGGTTTATTTTTAGCTCCTCTAAAAAAATAATAGTTCTATTATTATCAAAATAAATAGTTTTTAAGAACATATAGAAAATTTTTAAGAACATATAGAAAACTTTTAACAAAATTTCAAACAGTTTTTTAATCACTACAATTTAAAAATAAATAAATAAAATGAAACTTGAAGTAAAGAAAATATTTCACCATATGCAACAGCATATGTCATAACAAGTTTAGTAATTTCAAAATAAATGTTCAATTGTTTTTTTTATGCACATTGATATTATTGACAATTATTTAGTATTATTATTAATTATTAAGTATTTAGAGGCTTGTTTATCATCTTGAAAAAGTCTTGTTGACCTGGGCCATTTTTGACCTGGATATTCATGACCAGGTCAACAAATTTTTTATTTATACTAGTTATTTTCTTTTTTTGGCTCTTTTTTTAGTTTGTTTTTATTTTCAAAGTTTTTTTTTTATTTATACTAGTTATTTTCTTTTTTTAGCCTGATAAAAATATTTTATCAGGCTATAAAACTTAAAACTTTGAAAATAAAAACAAACTAAAAAAAGAGCCAAAAAAAGAAAATAACTAGTATAAATAAAAAATTTGTTGACCTGGTCATGAATATCCAGGTCAAAAATGGCCCAGGTCAACAAGACTTTTTCAAGATGATAAACAAGCCTCTAAATACTTAATAATTAATAATAATACTAAATAATTGTGATTTAACACTTTCATATGACTGGTTGTGTTTAAAGGAAGCTTGAAAGTGATTTAAAGATGTCAGTCAGAATTCTTCAATTGATTAAGGCTGTTCAGAGTTGAATTTCTCAGAATCCAGTAAGGTCAATTAGGAATAAGGTTAAAGAGCTCTCTATGAGTGGCTTAAGGAGAACCTGTAAAAACACTGGTCAAAAGAGAAATAACCACCTGGATCTCCAGACTTGTAATTATTAAATCTGGGCGTATGTAGAGTTACATCAACTCCCTGAAGGTTGGGCCATGGCGCAGTAGTTACAGCGCTTGCTTTAAAAGCAGGAGATCCAGGTTTAAAACGAAATCTGGACATATTTTCCTGCCACGGTAAGGTAGGAGCTGTGAACTTCCTGGTTAAATGCACATCCTTGGTGCTCTGTGACAAGACCATTAGGTCTTCTTGAGGCACCTAAAATTACAAATATAAATAAAAAAAAAAAAGTCAAAAGAGAAATAACCACCTGGATCTCCAGACGTAATTATTAAATTGTTGATCTTTTTTAAAGTTTTTAAAACTTTAAAAAAGATCAACGATTAAATTTTTTTTATTGCTTTTAAATAGTTAAAACATCAAAAAGCCGTTGTTAAATTGTAAAGAATAAAAAAAAAAGTTGTCAGTTACAGCATGCAAGTTCAAGTCTATCTCAAAAACATGCAATATTAAATTGGAACTATTTTATTAAAAAAAAAGCAAAAATCTGCAATAAAATATTTATTAAGTTTATAAATCTGCAATAAAATTGTTATTAAGTTTATTTAACTAAAGTTGAATAAACTTAATAATATGACTAAGATTTCGAATGCTTAACTTGGTTCTGTAAAACCGTAAAGATTATATTTTAAAAATTTGATCGGACACTGTCCGACCCAAATACCTTTTGATAGGATATTTTATCCAGGACTTTATAAAAAATTAAATTGAGCCGAGAGAATGTGATGCAAACAATGTGACATATGATACCAGGGATATAGAATTACATACTTTTCAACTATTTTGTAGCACTATAATCCAAATAGTGAAGAGTCAAAAAGAAAGCTAGATGACAATGTACACCAAATAACATGTAACATCTTTATCATACTGACATCAAGTTCAAGAATTTGAGCAAACTTTTCTGCATTCTAAAAAAATCTTCATAAAGTTTTCATCAATAAAGTTTTCACCAACGTTTGACAAAAAAGTTTCAAATTGAGCATCAAATTGAGAAAAGTATTCACAAATAAAAATGTGAACATCAGGTTTGTCTTTTTCAATAGATATAGATAAACCATGGTGTCTTATGAACTGATGAACTTGATATCTTGTACAAGTTGACATATTAGTAATAACAATATGAAACTAATATATATATATATATATATATATATATATATATATATATATATATATATATATATATATATATATATATATATATATATATATATATACACTTATTTCAAAACATAAAAAGAAAAAAAAAACTTAAAGAAAAAACAAAAGCAAGTATTAAAACTTAAAAAAATAAAAATTAAGTATTAAAAAAAGTAGCAGATACTAGCAGCTAGAAAATAATTTTATGAATGGATATATGTAGAGCCATTAAAATAAGTTTAAGAGATAAGGACAAAATAGAGCACAAATTTTTCCTTGTTGTCTTTTCAAAAAAAAGTATTAAAAAAAAACGTTTGCTACCAAAAATTATATTCAAAACCGGTTTCAATTTTTTTTCAATTCTTTTTTCTTTATAATTTTTATATATTAACAATTATTTGATAAGTTAATAAAAATATTTAATCATTTTTTCAAAAATTCATTCTACACTTTCACTTTGTATAAAACTACATTTTCTCACTTAATTGCTTTTTTTTTTTTTTTTTTTTTTTTGCAAAAACTTTACTTGAAATGATTTTTTGCTGAGAATATATTCTTTTATAATTTAATTCAAATAATTTTGAGGTCCCCAATATATCTTATTAAAAATTGTTTTAAAAAAATTTAAGTTTTCAGATATGGATTTTTATAGTTTTGTCCACCTATTGGCCCACTATATTAATTGATTGATAGAGTTTTTATTGCAGTGGTAAAAGTTTTAACATGCTTTCTAAAAGTTTTAACATGCTTTCTAAAAGTTAAGACTTATAATATCTCTAATTAATAATAGTTGATTATAATATGATATTATAATTTAATACATATTTTACAGTAGCACAAACCATTAAGAAATAAGGCCAATTGTTACTTTAAATAAAGACATTAGAAAGAGAGAAGATAACATTATAGTTAGACTGCTAAACTTAAAGAAGATTCTCAAAACCATATTAAATACAACTTGAAATTGGTTAACGATCTATTTAGTGAAATAAGAATAAATAAAAATATAATCAAGAGAGTTCATTGTTTCAAACAATGAATTAAGCAGCCCTGTTTTAGTAGAATTAACCAAACAACAAACAGAGTAGAATATTTGAAATAGAGTAGAATATTTGAAAGCTGCTAGAAAGCTTAAGACGTTGAATAATTTTCAATAAGTATACATTAATCTGGGTCAAATTGAGGTTTAAAGGAAACAAACAAAAGAACAAGTTATTGACAGGAACAAACGCAACAGAAAATATGCTATTGAAGGAACTATTAACAAGCCTACTCAATATGGTATTCAAGGAAGTAGAGGCTGAAAAATTTACATCAAGTAAATTGTCAAGAAAATACAGAAAGCTGTATTGCTGGTATACTAATACAAAGTCATTAAACATTAAAAAACAAACTTGTTGAATTATTAATTTATATTGAAATTAGGCAAACATAAAATGTAATGGTATGTAACATGGTGGAATAAATCATCAACAACAAATATTCCAACTTATTCTTTGTACAGACAAGACAGATGGATTAATAGGGGAGGTGGAGTGTACGTTCATATCCTTGAAAGCATCAGTTCTTTTAATTTGAATGATTGTTATTTACTTAATGAAACAAAAGTTAAGTATATATGGTGCTCAGTTTGTACAGGTACTGAAATAATTGTATGTAGGTGCATCTATAGAGTAGAAAGTTGTGGTGAGAAAAATAACAAATTTTAAGAAAAATAGCAAACTTTAAAGTCACATGCGTTACAAAACATTAAATAATTAAGACATTTTTGATAACTTCTTTTTATCCGCCACCTGTGCAGTGGAAAAACTAATTAACTGCAATTAAAAAAAAATGTAATAACTGAAAATGGTACTGATGTTATGAAATATCTAGCATGATTTGATTGATTGCCATATTATAATATACTCCATGTTGATTGATTGCCATATTATAATATACTCCATATACTAGTAACTACTTTTAATAAAAAATATAAAAACAAATAAAAATCTATAAAATAGAAAAGTAGATAAAAAAAAAAGCTTACAACTCTGTAAAGACATTGTCAAAATCATGCCTTGATATAAGTCGATTATAAAATGTAAAAAAAGTTTCAAAAGAAAAGTCTTTGAGAACAATCATGTCTTTCTAAAAAAAAATAATGTATTATTACAACTTATATAAATGTTTGAAATTTGTTTATAGTCTTACTATTTGTTAAAGTTATTATTTTTCTCATAGTGCAGATATTGCTTGCATGTTCTACCAAGAACATCAAATGATGTATTCACTAAAACCTTTACAGCTAACTATTTCAGTATGACATAGTATCATCCTGCTAAATACGCAATAATGTATATATAATTATATACATATATGTATATATATATATATATATATATATATATATATATATATATATATATATATATATATATATATATATATATACATATATATATATATATATATATATATATATATATATATATATATATATATATATATATATATATATATATATATATATATATATATATATATATATATATATATATGTATATATAAATATATATATATATATATATATATATATATATCAGACTTTCCCAGGAAAGGCGTGCGGTCGCACGCCTTGTTTGTCCACGCATATAATAAATTTTTCAGAAAACGCGACCGCGGCAATATTTCATGGGAAAACGACAGAGAATAAAAAGTAATTTTAAAAAAAGGAAACGAAGTCTAAACAAAGTATAAAATTGAAATTGGATGTAAGAAAAATATTTTTATTTTCATCAACATTTTTTTCAAAATTTTTATACTGTTTTTTTTTTTTTTTTAGGGTTGCTATTTTCAGCTACAAAATTTGATACAAGTCAAGAAAAAGACGACGATAAGTCATAAAGTTTTCACGAAAATAAAAAGACTTGATAAGTAATTTATTCACGAACTTTATCACACAATGTATTAAAAAACTGATTCATTATTTACGCTAGACAAATTGGTTAAACTTTTTCATTTACTTTAGTTTTTATGAAGGTTTATGCAATGGCGATGACTTTATTCCCCAATACTTAGACAAGAAAATAAATTGCTGTTTTAATTATTAAATATATTATTTGAGATTTTAAACATAACAAAGTTTTAATGTGAAAAAAGTTCTTTCTTGACTTATTCTAAACTGATAATACTGAGTCAATGCTCACCTTTTATTACGTTGAAATTATTCAATTGCATAATTTTGTAATTACAAAAGAAGTTAAAAAAATGATTGCATTGCTTCTGTTGTCATTGTTACAAAAACAGTTCCTTTGGGACATTATTATATATTAACACTCGTTCACAATGTCAATTAATGATTGCAAAATAAGCAACTCAATTGTTTGACAATAAAATTTTCTTTCATTTAAAAAAAAAAACAAATATATTTTTACTAATAAATAGCAATCATTTTCGTGTTTTCTTGCGTATCAATACATTCAAACATTTAAATCAATACATTTAAACATTTAAATGTATTTATGAAACATTTAAAAATTGTTTATAGTTCTATCGTGAATTTTAAAATATTACTGACTGATAAAAGTCATTGATAAACAAATTTTACATTATAAGGTTTTTTTATTTTCTTTAAACATTATTCTTTTTCTTTTTGATTTGATTTTTCTTATTGATTTGATTTTTCATAGCTAAAATAACTACCACCCTAAAAAAATAAATAAATAAAATATAGGTAAATTTTTTTTTTTAATAATATACATTAATTTTTTAATTTTAAAGCACAAACAGATTTCTGTTATTTACTTTAAGGTTGCTTGCATTTTTGCGGTATTTTCGTTTAGCTTTGTTTTGGCGCGAATTCTTGAAACGCATAATAATAAAACGTGGTCAGTTAGTCAGAAAAATTTATTCTATGCGTGGACAAACAAGGCGTGCGACCGCACGCCTTTCCTAGGAAAGCCTGATATATAAATATATATATATATATATATATATATATATATATATATATATATATATATATACATATATATATATATATATTTATATATATATATGTATATATAATAATTGCGTTGATAAATACTGGTGTAGAGTGCTCAATACAGAGTAGAGCAAATTATATTATGTAAGACTAAATAATAATACCTGGTAGTTAAAAAAACTCGGAGCCATGTTTCTTTAACTACCAGGTATTATTTAGTTTTACATAATATATACATATATATATATATATATATATATATATATATATATATATATATATATATATATATTATGTATATAAGTGTGTATATATATATATATATATATATATATATATATATATATATACATATATATATATATATATATATATATATATATATATATATATATATATATATATATATTATGTATATAAGTGTGTGTATATATATATATATATATATATATATATATATATATATATATATATATATATATATATATATATATATATATATATATATATATATATATATATATTATGTATATGAGTGTGTATATATATATATATATATATATATATATATATATATATATATATATATATATATATATATATATATATATATATGTATATATATATATATATATATAGACATATATATATATATATATATACATATATATACATACATATACATATATGTATATATACATATATGTATATATACATATATACATATATCAGGCTTTCACAGGATAGCGTGTGTTTGCACGTCTTTATATGACCACGCAAAAAATAATATGTTTTAACGATTTGACCACAGCTTTTGACATATTTTCAAAATTTAAAAATGCGATACAAAAACTTACCTAAATTTATCTAAAAAAAAAAATTGTAAAAAGAAAAAAAATCTTAATGAAAGAGAAAATAAAAAAAATACTTAGTTAAAGCAAAAACACAAAAAAATAAATATATATATAACCCAACTAAAACAAAACTCATCAAACTAAAATGCTTAGTATATTCAATTTACACATTAAAAACCCATTTCAATTTATATATTATAAATTATATATATACAACTGTCAATTATGTTAAAAAAAACAAACTATTATCAGTAAATTGTTACTTTATTTAAAAGCGTTTCGCTAATATAAACCCATTTGTTAAGAAGTTTTGATGTAATAAACTTCACTTTTGCAGAATATTTTTCATTTAGCGCGTTTTTTAAAATGTTTTTTGAATTAGCCTAGGTCAAATTGTCATAGCAAAATGTAATTTACGTGGTCATATAAAGACGTGTGATTGCATGCCTTCCTGTGAAAGCCTGTATATGTATATATGAATATATAGTGTATAGAGTTAAGTTAGAAAAAACATGTGGATATTACAAAGTATTGTTAAATATTGAAATAAGAATTTTTTCGTAGTTTTGTAGTGCTTTGCTTTTAATGCTGACAGCAGTATGGAGAAGACTACATTTTTATTGACTTAATTGCATTAGTTGCATGATTTTAAAAAATTGTACTTAAATTCCATAAGATGTTCTATTAGATGTTCCAACTTTAATGAATAATTATTAAAAAAAACTATATGTTCTTTTTTATCACAGCATCTTAATCAACTAAAAAAAAATTAATTATTCAAACATAATTGTTATTGGTGATTTTCCAGATAATTTCTTAACTTCATAGTCTGAGATGAAATACAGAGGCTGATTCCATCAACAGCTGTAAAGTATCAGAGTACTAACAGTGTCATGTTGCACATTGATGGTGTTCCCTGTTTGTATTTTTAGCATGCATTGTTGAAACCACATTTAAAACCTTTTGGATTTATTAATAGTAATGAAGCAATTGCATGGACTACTGAATAGTGTACTGAGTATTATCTGTGCTTTGAGTCAAATTCTTTTACAAATCCAAATTGACTAAAGCACCAAAAACAATAAAAAAATGCAAAAAACCATTGTCATAACAAAGTTCTCTAAATCTATCATTAACAACAAAAGAACAATAATTTAAGCAACATATTTTTGTGATTGGCTGTTGTGAATGGCTGTTTCAGTGTGTAAATCACACTTGCTGTATTAATAGTCACAACTTTATTAAATAAATAAATAAATAAATAATTTTATATTCCTGGCCTTCGAAGTAACTTTTCTTATGTTGAGTCTTATCTCTTGCAAAGATCACCAGACTTACTTGCTCTTTGTGAGACTAATTGCAATTTAGCTCTGAATCTTAGTGTTAATGGTTATCTTCAATAGTCACATGCTTGGCCTGGGCATTTACATTTGCAATAATTCACCTACTTGTCAGGAAACTAGGAGAATCCACAATAATTTTTTATGAGCTTTCGTTTTGGACCACTTAGGACCACTATCGCCTTTCTCTTTGTTCTATATCACTCCCTTTCATCTTAAGACTGCACTCTTTCTGATGTTATTTCTGATCAAATTAAATAAGCCTGTTCTCTTTATCCATCAGCCAATATTGTTGTCTGTGGTGACTTTAACTCATCGCACTGAATGGCTTGATTCTAGTGTCAAATACTCTACAGGTGTTATAGCCCACAACTTTTGCGTTTCTCAATCTCTAACACAAATAGTCAACTTTCCAACTCGATTTCCAGTCAATCCAAATCATTTAACTACTCTACTCAACTTACTCTACTCTTATTTATGATCCTAATCAGTGCTCAGTTTCTCCACATTTACCCCTAAGAACTTCTAATTATGGTTTGCTCTCTATATAATTATTATCTCATTCTTCTTCATCATCAGATTCCTCTTATCATTGTACCTCCTATAACTACCTTAAAGCTGGCTGTGACTTTTTACAAGATTTTTTTTGTGATGGCCCTTGGGTAGAAATCTTTTATCTCCTTGTTGACATATAAGCTTCTTGCATAACTTCTTGAATTCAGGTTGGCTTGGAGTCTTTTTTCCTTTTTTTTCTCTCGACAATTTCAAGTCAAGCCTCACTTTTCTCCATAGTTTTCCTTTCATTGTGTTCCTGCAATTTCCTATGACAACCATTTCTTCCATATCTATCACCAAAACAATTCTTCAGAAAACAGACATCTGTTTACTATTGTTAGAATGCAATTGTGAGAAGGTTTTGTCTAACCCAAAAGCTCACTATTTTTTGAAGTCTCTATAGCTCTTTATATATAATAAAGCTACTGAGACTTCAAGAGAATCTTTAAGATTGCCTATAATAAGGGCAAATCTGTTATTCTCCTCTTATGCATGGTTCAGATTTTGTAACCTCACCTAAAAACAATGCTGAATTGTTTGCTAAGAATAAGTATTATTAAACAGTTTTTTTTTATTTTTATAATTATCTATTTTTTATGATAAATGTTAACCTTTAAAACAAATTTAAAAAAAAAAAAGTACAAATGTTAAAACAAAGAATGAAATGATTTTTTAATGCATAAAATAAATACACTAAGCATTTTAGCTTTATAAGTTTTGTTTTAGGTTTTTTATTTTTATTTTTTCTTTCGTTAAGATTTTTTTGTCTTTTTTAAAGTTTGTTTTTAGATAAGTTTAAATAATTTATATAAAGACATGCGATCGCACGTCTTCCAGTGAAAGACTGAAAATGGACTTTGATTTTCTTGTTCTACTGCTGATTTGTTAACGGTAATACTTGATAGGTTTTATCGCTCTTGACATTTCTAAAGCCTTTAATAAAGTTTGGCATGCTGGTCTTTTCCAAGAGCTCTCTTCTTATGGTGCATCAGGCTACATCTTTAAGATCATTAAATCTTTCCTTACCAATCATAGTATGTTGTCCTTGATGGACAGCATTCTTCTTTATTTCCTGTAACTTCAGGGGCTCCTCAAAGTTCTATCCTTGGCCCTTTACTTTTTTTAATTTATATCAACTCCCAGAAATTCTCACATCTAGAATGGCATTGTTCACTGATAACACTTCCATTTATTCATGTCTTGTCAAAAAGCTTTACTTTCAATGGTTTTCAATGACTGATGAACTTTAAATCAGATAAAACTTAATTTTTTCAGCTAATAGTTATCAAAATAATCTAGGTCTTCCTATATTTGTGAATGGTTATGTACTCTATGAGTCATCTACCCTTCGTTTTCTAGGATTAACTTCTAATCTTTCTTGGAAACCATATATCAAATCCATTGCAAAATTAGCTCACAGCTTTCTTCTTTCAAATTCTATTTTTTATATCTATTAATCTCTAATTCGTTCTTGTATGGAATACTGTTACCATATCTGGAGCAGATATTCAAATGATGTTTTTTTCTTTTAGACAAAGTACAAAAATGGGTTGTAAACATAATTGGACCTACTCATGCAGCTAACCTCCAACCATTATCACAACATTTGCTTCTCTTCCTCTTTGCTATAAATACATTTGACACTATTTAAAATACAATTGACACTGTTTAAAAAAGCTAGTGTCTCTTATGCCATCTACTAAAATTCATTCTCATGTTACCAGTCACTCAATTAAATCTCATACTTTTACTTTGACTGTTCATAAGTGCTCCACAAATTCTTTTTGGTCTAATTTTTTTTCTTGAACATCAGTTTTTTGGAATTGGCTTTCTTTATCTTGTTTTCCTGATTTACATAATTTGCAATCTTTTAAGTCATCCGTTAATTGTTATTGTGCTCTATAAATTTCATATTTTCTCTTCTAGTAACTTCCAACTCTAATAGTGGTTGCTTGCAGTCTCGATAGAAATGTTTTTAAAATAAATACTTAGATGAAAATGTTTTTAAAATAAATACTTAGCAAATAGAAAATAAATATATTCAAATTCTATTCCCACTGCTATGTAACTTTTGTTTATTAAATGTTTTAATTAATCATACCGACAATAAAAACAAAAATTTTTGATCTTTCCTAAATATTATTTATATATACAACCCATATACTGCTCCAATTCAATCTAGTGTGTTTTTCCTGTTGTCTTATTGTCTTATGTTGTCTTATAACTGACATAATGCAGTAATAGGCTAGTAGTAAAACACTTAGCTTGTGACCATGAGATTTTCAACCTTTGGTGAAAAACAAAAACCCTCAACTTCGAAATACAAGGTGGAATCACCTTGTGTTTCAGAGTTAAGGGTAAAGAAAGAAGTTTTTAAAAATTAAAAAAAACAACGACTAGCCTTCTTGACTGTAACTATTGATAGTATTCTTCCTTAAACAAACAGTAATATTCATTAAATAAGTATTTTGATATATATATATATATATATATATATATATATATATATATATATATATATATATATATATATATATATATATATATATATATATATATATATATATATATATATATATACAACTATTCCATTAACAATTAATACTATTTGTTAAACAAATAGTACTATTCGTTAATAATTATTTTTATAATAATATAAAAATAAACATTTTTAATAAATAATAATTTTTTTTTTATAAATAGTAATTTTTTTTTTTCTTAATTATGTACCTAGATACCTAAACTTGTCAACAAAAATAAATTCTGAACCAACTTAAAGGAAATTTGTTTGACATATTTCTGCTATGAATATATTATATCATTATAATAATAAGTATAATTATGTACAAAAAAATATTACAAGTGATACTAAAAAAATATTAAATGAAAAATAATAAAATTGTAAATAAAAAATAATAATACAAATTAATAAATAAAAATAAAAAGCAAACAAAAATAATTGTAATAATTATAAGCAAGCGATTAATACAGACTGTCTGCCAATATTATAAGATAGACTAAGATATTATAGAATAAGATATTTCAATATGACTTTTTTTTTAGATTAAAAAATAGTTTTACTCATTAAGGAAATAGTGATTAACAAATTTTTATTTGTTAAGGAAGACAGTTTTGTACCAAACTGAAATTTTTTTAGATTTCAAGGGCTGTCTAAATGCACTAGATTGTTCAATAAAGTCAATTTTGTTCAACAAGGATTAGTTGAAAAGCTTGCTTACCAAAGAAGATTCAATTAAAAGTATAAAATAATAAAGTAAAAGTAATAATACAAATTAGTACAAATGCTGTGTTATTTGAGCTATTAAAAATTATTTTCCCAAGAATAATGGCAGACTTTAACAAATCCTTTTAAACATATTTACAAAACAAATAATGAAAAACTTCAACAGTAACTGATGTAATAATGTGCTAAATGTTTTGTTTCTGCTTGCAACTTTTTATCAACTTTTTTTTTCTTCATAGTTTTTTTTAATATGTAACCTGTTTATATTATAAAATAATTAACTTATTATTATTAATTTATAACTTTATAACCTTTCACAGAACTTTTTTTACATAATTAACTGTTTTTAATAAAAATATAAAAATCTTTTAATTCTTTTATTTAATTTCATTCATTTAAAAAATCAAAATAATGAAAAAAAATTAAAGATTATCTACAATAGGAAAAATCCAAATATAACTTTATATATATTTCTCAAATAAACCATTAGTCAAATTATTCATTGTTTAACATAAAATATATTTCTCAAATTAACCATTTGTACACAGAAAAAATAAAATTCTGTAAATCAGAAAAATCCTTTAAATTAAATAACTATTAAATAATACCTTCCCATGTGCAATTCCTAAAGATTGCAGAGTACCATAAGCTCTCTTTATATCTTCTTTGTGGTTAACAAATGCCTTAACTAAACTAGAAACAAAGTTAGTAACAAATCTAAAATGCATTGGAATAAAGTTGTATATATATATATATATATATATATATATATATATATATATATATATATATATATATATATATATATATATATATATATATATATATATATATATACATATATATATATATATATATATAACATTAGAAGCACATTTAGATTGGTTAACTGACGTCTTACTGATTTAAAGAGCTGTGAGCAGTAAATCAACTAATTTAGAGAGAACATGCAATAGAATTACTGCAAAATTATTTAAAATTAGCTGAGATTGGACCTGTAAAAATACAGGTCTTTATAAGTCTATTCCAAACTGAACTTTTCTATATTTTTTCCTTACATATCCTAGCTTTCCTAACCTGTAAAATACGGGTCTTTACCAAACCTACCATTTCTATAAATATCTGTTCCACACCGATTTTTTATATACCTATTTCTTATTTACTTCAATATCTTTAAGTAAAATACAGGGGTGGGACCGCAAAATGTGAACACTTTTCTGATTGTAATAATTAATTTTCTGTTAAATATGAACTATTTTAAATGTTCAATTTGACCTCCTTGATTCTCGTAGATCATTTTACAACGTTTAGACCAACTCTTTAGACACTTTCTGATGAGTGAGAGAGGGATGTTCTTCCATATGTCAATAATGTGGCGTTTCAAGCCGTCGATTGTCTTTACTTTTCGATCTTTTAACTTTTCAAGCATATATCCCCAAATACAAAAGTCCATTGGAGCGTTATCTGGACTAAATGGTGTCCACATTTCAGGTGGAATGAATTTGATTCTATTGTTGTTTAAAAATGAAATTGTCTTTTTAGATGTATGGCTCAGCGCCGAGTCTTGTTGGAATATGAAATCTTTTTTAGGATATAAACGCTTGCAATCTTCACTGAAAAATGGTTTTAAAATGTTATCAATATAACAATCTGCATTAATTTTAACACCTTGTTTAACAAATTTAAGTTTTGTGGTTCCATTATAACAAATTCCGCCCCATACCATTATTGCCTTCGAAAAACTTTTAGGTCTTGTTTTAAACTTTTTGTGAATGTTTTTTCTATCTCTACTATAATAATAATCATTTTCTTGATTACAATTTGAAATGTGGAATAGTTTCTCGTCTGTTGTTATTATTTTTCGCCAATTTCTCTTTATAAAATTTGATAAACGAGCAGATCTTTGAAACCTCTTTTCTTTAGCAGCCGGAGACAAATCATGAACTTTTTGCTTTTTGAATTTGTGTAATTTGAATCTTTTTTTGATATAGTTGTTAATTGTTCTTCTGCACACACCAAACAATCGTGCAAGATGTGAAATTGATGGGCATGAGTCTTTTAAAACCAATCTTTTGAGTTTTTGAATTTGAGTACTTGAGAGCTTTAATGGCGGCACATGGCGTTTCTTCTTTATTTGATCATTTGCAATTTTTTGGTGGTCTAAAGTAATCTCATTCTTTAACTTACTTATATAACCAATTGATACATCGATTCCTTCTTTGTTTAATATGGTTTTGATTCGTCTGTAACTAATTTTATCCATGATCATTGAAATTATACGGCTTTTTGGAATTAATTTATATTTTGAAGACGGCATGTTTATAAGTGTTGCGACTTTGTTTACATATTCATTAGTACTTTGTCTTTCGTTTTTTATCAAATAAACTCAACTACATCTAACGAGAAAATAGTTATAATAAAACAAAAACGTTCACATTTTGCGGTCCCACCCCTGTAATTTATTCTGAAAAAAACATTCAAGAGCAAAAAACTTAACATGTGCACCTTTTCCGCATACGTAGGGCTTATAAGAGATTTGCAATTAGATTTGTTTTTCTACTAAAAGCATTTCATTGATAGCTCAGTGGTTAAATGCGCTGTCATCAATTTTGTTTTGGGGGTTTAGGAATTCTACTCAGCATAATAAATTTTGAAATTTTTTCAATCTTGCTTATATATTTATAGCAAAAAAATAATAATACAGCAAAAAAGATTTCTAAAGTTTATATTAAATTTTTAAGTTTTTTCATTTTATAGATATATTACATGCAATTATCTCTATATAATGCCTGCAAACTCAACACATGCTAAAGACACTTACACTTACAAATGTTTGTACATAACGCTATACAAATGGAACTAAGAAGATCTTAGACAACTAAAACATAGTCATAAAAAAAAAGTTCATTCTTATGGTTATAATTAAAAAATAAAGAATAATAGCCTCAGCTATTAAACGCTAATCTAAAAATTTGCGCATTGACGCCAGTTTGTGGCAAAATAAACCATTATGCATCAAATTTCATTTTTCGTTACCTTTTTTATTTTAATTTTGATGAATTTTAATTATGTTGCATACAATTGCATAAAAATATATAAAACTGGTGCAGATAAATAATTTCACGGATAAAAGGTTTATTACAACTATAATAAATAAATAATTGTCTTTATTAGAATATATCCCATAAAGATATATTCCATATATCTTTAATAGAAGGAGTTTTTTTGAAAAATTTAAATAAAACCTTATTTCTAGTTTGTTCTTTTTTTCTTGTTTTCTAGTTTTTTGCAACAAAGTGACATCACATGAAATCGCAAAAAAATTTTGGCTTCTACAATTTACGAAAAAGCCTCGTCAATCATTTTTAATAGTCTAAGAAGCCGATAAAGTAATTTTAGCAATAAGAAATTTTCAAGAGAGGGGCAAATCTAAAATTGAAATTTCAAATTTTCCACTTGGATGAAACAATATGTTTCGTGTTTTTTCAATCTTGTCAAATTTTTTAAATATAATAACATAAATACAAATAATCAAAACAAAACAGCTTGAGCAAAAAAGACATGTAATTAGTAGAAAAGTTTACTTATATTACATACGATCCTGAATAAAATGTTATATAACTCGATTTTTTACATTTTATAAACAATGTACATAAACAAATAACATATTTATTTATCTATACCGTTTATATAGGGATGGTTAAGCGCCAAACCTGCCTATACAACAAAGTTTAAAAAAATTAGTTTAATATTAAAAAAACGATTTATATGTTTCTTTGCAAACACCAATAGACTATACTTAAAATTTTTAAGTGCAATTACTTTTAATTTTTTGGTTTAGTGGCTTTTGTTAAGAGCTTTTAAATTTTGCGTCAAATCATCTCATTTCAACATACTCTTTGTATTATCCATACTGCAGCCATTTTTTCAACATACTCTTTTTATCATCCATACTGCAACCGAGTTTTTCCTAATAATTTTTTTAAAATGAGTTTTTCTTGAAATACGTAATAAGCATATGAGGACATTTTGAAAAACAGTTGCAATATATATTTATAGCAAAAAAAACTTTAAATTAAAATATAAAAAAGTCACCAGTGGTAGTACTCGAACCATGGATTATTAGTACAGAGGCTCGGCACGCTATATACTCTGCCACGCTGGCAGGTTAATACGCGAAAATTTTAAAAACTTTATAATAATTTTTTTAACGGAAATAAATGCTGTAGATCAAAATTAAGGAGAGCTTGATACACTGCAATCTTCAAGTAAAAGTCAAACTGTAAAACTTGATTTATGTTTCAGTATGTTTTTACTTAACTTGAAACTATAGATATTTTCATACACTATTCTTCATGTTTTCTTACAACAAAATGTAATGCGATGCCTTCTCACCTTTACTGTTACTGCAGTTGTCCTTCTATGATGGACAACTGCAGTAACTCTACAAACTGTATTACAGCATTAATTTCTAGCAAGCATGTCTAAATTAAAGGTAAGCTTTTAAAGGTTCTATAAATTTGTGATTACACTGGTATGATGGCAACTACAGGCACTAGAGTGAAAGAATAGAAATTTTGGTGAATGCAAAAACCTTTTTTTGACACTACATCTAGACATCAAAGACTAAAGGTTTCAAGCCTAAAGATTAAAAACACCCAACCAAGTCTGTGCGCAATAAAATGGTGGTTTTTCCGAAAATTGGCCTACATAACCAGATCTTATTCACAATAGTTATTAAGAGTGCACTCAACTGTTAGTTTTATTGGGTAAAACGCTGAATGAGAGGTTTTTTAGTGTAAAACTCCAGAAAAAAGGTATGTTGAATAAAACTTTGGAAAAGACGTGTTATTATTGTTAGTTAAAAAAAATTTCATTTTAATGTAGTAGTAGTAAATAAGTTAGCAAGTGTAAAGACCAATGTAATGTTAGAGGGTGAAAGGTCAATGGAAACCTCTAACTACTATACCACTACCTGAAAAATGATTTATGTCTCTCTTGCAAGGACAAGATTTATTTTTCAGATTTATAGGGTTAAAAGATAGAATAAATTTTTTTGCTACCCTAGGTAATTTCGTTATCTTTTAGAATAAAGTTGTTTCTTTTTGTTCATATCTGGAGAAAGTTAATTGGTATAAACATAAGTTAACATCTCAGTTTATAATTGAATTTAGAGTGAAAAACAAACAAACCCCCTTTTTCCATGATACGTGAAAAACCAACTAAGAGTGGACTAAACTATTATTTTTAATGATTTTAAAATTACTTAAAAAAACTATACAAAATTACTTATAAAACTAGAACAACAACAACAGCAAAAACAATGTCAACAAAAAACCAGGAGTTTTTAATTACTGTTAATTTAATTACATACTGCTAGAAAATAGCTTACATTTTTACTGGAATTTCTCCATTCTGGTTTTTTTGGACACATATTCTTGTATAACTACATGAAAATATTAATTTTATTATATAAATAATTTTAAATATTTTAATTTTTAACAACTTAAAATCATTTGTAAATAAATAAAAAATAGCCATAAAATGTATTTAACTTCTTCTAAATTTATAATACCAAATATAAGTATTCCAGTTACATTACAATATATTATAGCCAAATAAAAAAAATGCTGAATAACAGTATGCAAAAATGAGAAATCAAGAAAAAAATATAACAAGACACAAAAAAATCAAAACATTAAAAAACAAAGTTGGTGACAAGGCTTATTAAACTGAAATAAAAATACCTCACAAAAATATATAAATTTATACTTTAAAAAAATATATCAACAATTGATAATACTTACAATCTCTCCAAGCACTTCAAAGGACTTGAATGGAACTCAAGAAGATTATTAGTACATTTAAATAATGCCTCAGTCCATTCTTGTGCTTCTGAAACACTAGATGCAACAAAATTAATGAATGTAAGATCTACAAAATTGCTTCCATAAACTATTGTTATGGTACGTTCTTGCATTAAATTACTCTCCAGCTCAACAGCACTATACATTTTAATAGCATCTCTAGCACGAGTATCCTAATAACATAATATTAAATGACATTTATGAGAGACTAAAACTTTAAAACTTATTTATTTTTTATATCCTTCTTTAAACTTGCATAGTCAAAATTAGAAACAGACTTATTTGTTATACAACGCACATTATAAAAAATAACTTGAAATTAAACTATAATACTATGTCTGCAATTGCTGAATAAATTTTTAATAAATGTTGTTACTGTATTAACTAAATGTAAAATAAACTGTATTGTTAAATGTATATTGCTATATTGCTAATATTTCTAATTATTAGAAATATTATTAATTTAGGAAAATTTTGGACAGCTTATAAAATAATAGCTATTAGACTAATACCTAGCTATTATTTCATAAGCTATCCAAAATTTATTACTACAAAAAACTCCCTGCAAAACCTTCCTAATTAAGATCGAACCTGTGCTTTCGGAATCTTTGCATACTGTCCAGTTCTTACATCTCTTACAAGAACCAATTCCAGCACTTCCGTGTCCTAAATTAAATGCTTATGTAATTAAATAAAAATAAAAAAAGAAGACTTTATTTAAAAATTGTGTTTAAGCAAACCTTAGAAAAATCTTTTGGTTTCCAACTCAAAACATGACCAAGTTTGTCTACTTCCAGTATATAAATGGCGCAGGTTAGGTCTTGCTAATAAAAAGAATTTTTTATTTAATGTTTTTTTATATTTTAATTTTAATGTTGTTTCTTTGTTATAACAACTTCATCAACAACAACATCATCAACAACATCATCATCAACAACAACAACAACAACAACAACAACAACAACAACAACAACAACAACAACAACAACAACAACAACAACAACAACAACAACAGCATTAACAATAACAACAACAACAACAACAACAACAACAACAACAACAACAACAACAACAATAACAACAACAACAACAACAACAACAACAACAACAACAACAACAACAACAACAACAACAACAACAACAACAACAACAACAACAACAACAACAACAATAACAACAGCGACAACAACAACAACATTAACAATAACAACAACAACAACAACAACAACAACAACAACAACAACAACAACAACAACAACAACAACAACAACAACAACAACAGCAACAACAACAACAACAACAACAACAACAACAACAACAACAACAACAACAACAACAACAACAACAACAACAACAACAACAACAACAACAACTACAACGACGACGATGATGACGACAACAACAACACTAATAATACTATTAACAATAATAACAAAATTATATCAGGCAAGAAGTTGACGTCCCCGTTGAGATTGCTGAGCTGAAGTTAGTGGATAGACCACTAATATCTTGTAACTTAATTAAACAATTGTCAAATTTTTTATTCTTGTCTTTTATTTCATTAAAGTAAAATAATTAAAAAATCAAACATTTTTTGATAAAGGGGTATGCAAACGAAAAAAACAAATGAATAAAAACTCTATTATGAAATAAGGATATTTTTTATGATACTTATAATTAGGGTTTACAGCCTTTTCTATCCCCAAGAGCAGAGGCATAAAATGAGGGTGGGCGGGTGAATCTTTCAAAAGTACCGACTGGCATCTATAAAAAAAATCCTCAAAACGAAAATTTACCTGACTGAATTGTGTCAAATAGCCGATTAGCCGACTAAATTCGTAAAAAAACCGACTTAAAAAACACCTTCTTTGGAAGGAGGGGGTAAATTTTACGTGGGTTGGGGTAGGGTCCCCCCCCACCCACCCACACACACACACACACACACTCACATAAAATCAAGAGCTTGTGCAAAAAGAGATCGCTAGAAGACAAAACTTAACGAAAAGTTTTTTTTCAAACTCTGCAACCCTAAAATAAACTCTGTGGTCCTAAATCCTATTATATACTCGGTGGATTTTATTTACAGGGTTTCTCACCTCATTTCGACATTGTAACACTACATTTCGACACTTTTCTATACAATTTCGACACTGTTGCATCACATTTTGATCATTTAAAAAAACTATATTTTAAATTAAAATTTTCATATTTTTGATGTAAATTTTTGTTAAATATTAATGGGTTGTATTTTATCGGAACAATAAAATATTTAATGTGGCTATTTTTTAAATTCTACAATATTTAAAGTCGGTTCTGACATCATGAATGTGGTTTCGAAATTTTTTTGGATATACGTATAATAAATAGGTAAAATAAACGATGTGGATATTAATTGTTTTAAGTTACCATAATAATTGTTTTTAATTGCTATATTCATTATTTTATTAACCGGATTAATTATATCTAATTGCCAAAAAAAAAATATCTATGTTTTGGAAAATATCCCAATAATACATAATTAAACTGTCATCAAACTATAATTTTATGTCATAATTTTTTATCAAGTAAATAAAAGTATTTTTATTATCCAAAATATTTGTCTCTTCAATACAATAAGAGTTCATGGTAAAGCTTAAACATCATTTTCAATATTTATAAACAGCAATGCTGAATCAAACAATCAACAATGAAAATGTTCCAGGATAATTGAATCTTACTTAAATGGAAATTCACCATCAGATATTGTAAATATTCTTGGATTTCAACGAACTGCAATCTATTCAATTATTATAAAATATATAAATGGTTTGTCGATAGAACAAACAGTTAAAAGGTGGTTCTAGAAACAAAAAATTAACAGAAGAATCCAAGGTAGTAATCAAAATTGAATTGATGATGATTGTGGAATAACTCTTAAGGAAATTATACAAAGACTTTTTAAACAAAAATCCATTTCAGTCAGTCATTCCACTATAGTAAGATGCATTGATAGTTTTAATTATACTTTGAAACGTGTTTACAATATTCCAGAGAGAAGAAATTCTGAAGACGTGATTAATGATAGAATTTTGAAATATGAAGCACAAACAAGTGCATTTAATACAGAACGTTTTTTATATTTTATTCGTCTAGTATTAACACAATAAGCTGTTAATGAAGTTGTTGAAGTTATCTTAATTTTAGACAGAGTTCGTTTTCATAAGGCTGCTGTTGTTCAAGACGAAATAGTACGAGCTGGCATTCTTTGATAATTTTACCTCCATATTCTCACTTTTTAAATCCTATTAAAAATATGTTTTCTGAATGGAAACAGTTCATTAGAAGATGTTTGTCTAGAACTGAAGAGGACCTGGTTGAAAATATACAAAACGGTACATTGAATATGATTAGCACAAACTGTAATAATTACCTGGTGGGAAATCGACTAGCAAATAGAAAACAATTGTAACAATAAAGACAGTGATTTAGCCACGAGGATTACTAGTTTTCTTAAGTTAGCGAAAAGCTATCGATATTTGTAAAGATAAGGACAGCAATTTGGCTACGAGGACAGCTAACTTAATAAGATAAATATCCACTGGCTATTGTAACTGGCGTCATATCATAATAAAATCGCTGTCTAAAAAATTTTGATATGTAGCTATCAACCAGCCATAGATTCGTAGATATTTTGTAGCTAGCTACAATGTTACGATATGTAGCTAGCGACACATTACTACAAAATCGCAATGTTTAACGTTCAATTATTCTCATAATTATAATAGACTCAACACTTAAAATCGAATTTTTAAAGATATTAAAGACATTAGGAAAAATTAAAATTAGAAAAAATAAATGGCTTGAAAATTGCTATAAAACCAGCTATTCGCTAACTCATTTTCCAACGGGTATTTTGGGCACATATTTAAATATAAGAAGGGAACCAATTATTGAAGAATAAACTTACTTAAGTATTTTTTTATTATTATTAGGCAAGTATTTACAATTGCAATATTTTATATATGATAAATTTTTGTTTAAGCTTTATTTTGTATACAAACTAAAAAATTATATTATTTAAATGAATTTACAAAGAATCTAACTGTTTCGTTTCTGTTTTTTAAAGTATTCTTAGCGCTGTTGAAATTGAATGCAAAACAGTCGAAATCAAATGTAACGGTGTCAAAATTAAATGAAAAATTGTCGAAATGTACTGATACCATGTCAAAATTGAATGATATGTCGTCAAAATGAAGTGAGAAGCCCTGTATCTTGTTTACCCTATCGTGACGCCTTTGGCTATCTCCTAGGAGAGCACAGATTAAATCCTTATTTACAGGGTTTCCCATTTCATTTAGACTACGTATCGTTCAATTTCGACATTGTATTAGTACATTTTGATAATGGTTCATTCAATTTCGACACCGTTGCATTTGATTTCGACTGTTTTGCATTCAATTTCGACAGCGCTAAGAATACTTTAATTAATATAAAAATAAAACAATTAGATTCTTTTTGAATTCATTTAGATAATATATTTTTTTATTTAATTACAATATTTTATTTATACAAATTAAAATTTTTATTTAATATATAATCTAAAGTTTAAATAAAAAAGTATGATGTATAAAACATTATAGTTGCAAATACTCGCTTAACAAAAATAAAAAATACATAAGTAAATTCTTTTTTCGACAATTGGTTCTCTTATATACGGAATCATATACCTAAGAATATGCCTAAAATAATTATTACAGTTTGTGCTAATAATATTCAACTAGCAATAAGCAACCCGTTATACAGGTTGTTAATAAATAAATTTAAAAAAAAACCGCGTATAGAAAAGCCTATAAACTACTTTAAAATAGAAAAGCCTAGAAAATGACGTAGGTTGACTATTAACTACTACTATTAAATTAGCGTATTAATATTATCAGATGCGCCGTTTTGTATATTTTCAAGTAGTTTTTTATCAGTTCTAGACAAACATCTTTTGATAAACTGTTATTATTCAGAAAACATATTTTCAATAGGATTTAAAAAGTGAGAATATGGAGGTAAAAGTATCAAAGAATGCCAGCTCGTACTATTTTGTTTTGAACAACAGCCTCCTTATAAAAATGAATGCCGTCTAAAATTAAGATAACTCCAACAACTTCATTAACAGCTAATTGTGTTAATACTAGACGAATAAAATATAAAAAAACTTTCTGTATTAAATGCACTTGTTTATGCTTCATATTTCAAAATTCTTTCATTAATCACGTCTTCAGAATTTCTTCTCTCTGGAATATTGCGAACACGTTTCAAAAGGGACGACTGAATAAGCGCGATTTTCATAAGTGCGAACTGGCATAAATGCGAATGGCGTAAGTGCGAACTGGCATAAGTGCGAATTGGCATAAGTGCGAACTGGCATAAGTGCGAACTGGCATAAATGCGAAACAGTTACATAAACTGAAACTGGCATAAGTGCGATTTGGCATAAGTGCGCCAAAGGAATTTGCAAACATTGGCATAAGTTCGAATTGGCATAAGTGCGAACTGGCATAAGTGCAAAGCAGTTGCAAAAATTGGCACAAGTGCAAATTGGCATAAGTGCGCCGAACAAATTGGCAAACATTGGCATAAGCGCAAATCGGCCAGTTCGCACTTATGCCAACTTGCATCAACTTAATGCAATACCAGCTGTCATCAGAGCCATCCAGTAATATTTTGGAGGGGGAGGGGGGTTGACTATACCATCCACTTTTTAAGAATAAAAGTTTGCCGAATAAAAATGCAAACTTGTTGGACAAAAAAAAATTGTTTATCAAATATTGAATTTATTTTTTACTTATTTGCAGTAATTAATATGTGTTTATTAAGTATATATAAATCAATATCTGCAGAGTGCTGCTCGAGTAAAAACTGAAAAAAAAGTTAAAAAAAATTTATATATATTTATTTAGTTATTTATTTTTGTCAAGCAATCATATACAATTAAAGGTTATTTCCGATAAAATATTTAAAAATATTAAGTACATTTCATTATTTATAGTAGTTACGATGCCGGAGAACTTGAAGAAGATAAAATCTTATCATTAGTAACAGTATTTATTTCAATTTTTGTAATAAATTTGACATTATCTAAATATTATTAAATTTTTTTTTTTTTTTTTTTTTTTTTTTTTTTTTTTTTTTTGCAATTTCGTAAATGTGTTTCAGAAAAATTACTTATTCATTTACACTCTAACTTAACTATTAAGGTAATACATATATGCATATATATTGTTAATATAGCTATTTCATGAACACTGAATACTGTTTTAAATATTTGATTAAATCTTTCAAAAAAAATTTAACAAATTGGATATAAAGATACTTGATAATAACAGAACTCAAAAACAATAGTAAAATAATTTCTGAGTCAGACAGTAATTTTGATTATTTGTTATCTATTTTTAAAAATTATCTACGTTGCTGTTTCCTGGATACGTTTTTTTGTTTATATTCAAGTTACACTATGTAATAAAAATTATAACGAAAAAGAGAAATATTAAACATTTTTAAAGCAAATGTATTATTTCCTAATATATTTATTAATTTACTATAAAACAAAAAGGATTTATTGAATTTTCTATTAATTTTTTTTATAAATTATTGAGTTTTTTTTAAATCTTTTTTTTTTTTTGAAATTTTATTTTAAACTATTTAAATAATGCATTTAAATTAGGTTTAAAAAAATTAAAAATTAAACATATAAATGAATTAACAAAAGTATAAATCGAATTGCATTTGTAAATATTTTACTGAAATCGTACTTTTTTTTATTTTATTGATTTTTTAAAAATATATAAACGTCATCAACCGGGCCAGATATTAATATTTTTGTTTTTTTACCTGTTGGAGTCATATCTTAACTGAAAAAATGTTGCAAATAATTATTATAACAACCCGTAAATAAACTATAAAAAAAAGTTGCGATATTGTTTACTTTAAATGTTAAAAATTATTTTATTTAAACTTTTTGCGGATAAAGCACATAAAAGCCGCTATTGTTCTATTATTTACAAACTTCTTACAACTTCTAATGTCAAAAATAGTTACTCGAAAAAATAGTTACTCGAATACTTGAAATTTTTTTTTTTATTTTGAATATTGTATAACTTCTTATAAATTTTCCCTTTACGTTAAATTTGAAGATATACGAACATTTTGTACTACAAAACAACGAATATCATTCACAAAATGATATTCGTTGTTTTGTATTATTAATAAATTTTCAAGTAAATTTTATTTTTTTCAAACTATTTTGCATTTATCTAATATATATATTTCGATTATATCCATATTTAAAACATTTAACATTTGTTTAAAAGTAATTTAATGTATATTAAAATCTATCAAAATAATTTTGAAAACTTACATCGTCCCATTTTAGAAATCTACCTCCATTTACAAGCATGGGGGGAACTGAAATTACAGGAAGAGTTTCAGAAATTGGGCCTGCGCCCGCCATATTTGCTGTTTTTGTTTAAACTGCTTTTTTTAAATCAAGTCTTGGTGAACTTTTTACTACATTATCAATACTTTCCAGTTTCTTTAAAATAAAAAAAAACAAAATCAGTTCCTTTTATCACTTTTTTGTCACACGTAATGCAAAAAGCTGACTGAATAAATAAATCATAGTTTTATATTTTTATTTACACCATTTTTTCCGTCCTCTGATCTAGTAAATACATCATCTATTAAATCTATTATCTAATCTATTATGTACAGATACGTATACATACACAAATACAAGATCTATTAAATACACAATACATTAGAGGCAGACTGAACTCATATCTTTAAAGTCGAATAAAATATTTAACATAGCAACGCATTAGCACAAAAAATCTTTAATACAATTTTGAATTCCGTTATTTTTCAAAAGCTTAAACTACTTTAAATGTTTTAATTTTTTGATAAATTATTTTAAAATGTTATTGTGCATATTGCATAAAAATAAACGTGTAAAAGTCTGTTATATCGATTTTAAAATCATTTTTTTTTAATTCTTATAGACTTGTTTTTCATTAAACCTTTAATAAAAATATGTAAAATATTTACAGCTCTTTGTGAATAATGTAAAACTAAGTAACATTTATTGAGGAGATATGTAAGTTTTATTAGTATTGAGGAGATGTACGTCAGTTTTATTAGTATTGAGGGGGTGTGTGCAAAATTCGTTACATAGTGTAATATTACTAAAAAAATATTCTTATGATTGATTACAAAACAACTTGATTTCTAGTGGTATTAAATGATATAGAAGAATAAATTTACAAAAGATTTTAAATTTAATTGAGAGTTGTCTTTTGTCATTTAGAATTTGAATTAAAAAAAGATTAGATCTGTAAAGTAGATAAATTCATTTGACATATATTTAAATTTTTCAAACATCGCGTTAATCAATTTTTTATTATACGTTAAATATACTTAATTTAAATATTGCATTTAAAACTATAAATAAAAATGTTAAAAGTATTAAAAAGCAAAAACAAGCATGGCGTTGAAACAAGTACGCGTCGAGATAATGTTTATAGCACTCGTATGTAGGATTGATCGTTGTCAACGTTTAAGCGTTTAAATACTTAAATATTATTAAAAAAAACTCATTCATGACTCAAGTTATTTTCTAGTACTTTCTTCGAAAAATATTACAGAAATGTTAAAATAGTTTTCACAGGTACCAGGGCTTTAGAGTCGGAGTCGGAGTCGTGGATTCGGAGTCGCGGATTCGGAGTCGCGATAGTTTTAGCGGATTTGGAGTCACTAAACAAAATCGCGACTCCGACTCCAATAGTAAAGCTTCTTGGTATTGCACGTGCACAAATATTTAACCTTCAAAAAAATTTTTTCATATATTTGGCAAAAAAAAAGTTTTTTAATTATCGCGTAATATTTTTTAAAGAATTCAAAGAATTTTTCAAAAACTTTGCTTTGAAGTCGGAGTTGGAGTTGGAGTCTGAGTCTGAATCGGAGTCGTACTCTGAAAATTTCAACAATTGGAGTCGGAGTTTTTTTTTTTTTTTGGTGTAATTTATTTCGCCGTTAAAGAATGTTTACATTGCATATATATATATCAAAATTAATAGCAGGAGCAAGAAGAAGGTACAGTTTGCCTTATCGCCGAGCCCCACATATAAAAAAAAAACTCTACATAAAAAAAACTCTACATAACCGTAACATACAAATATATATAATACAAATATATAAAATATAGATCAGAATTAAAACAGAAAATAACTGAGAAAATTAAGAAATTCAAAATAGCAAATAATTAAGAATTGTTGAAATGCTAACAACCGCTAAAATATTTAAAAATCATTTAAACAAAAAGTTTTAAACAAAAAAATAAAATTTCATAATTAACATTATCACATTATCACATATTAGATGAATTTTTAACATCATTACTTATACTTCATTGATATAAAGTTGGAGTTGGTACTTTTTTTTTAATGATACCACACTCCTGAGAGGTACAAACATATAATGGGAAACACTAAGTTTAAACAAAGTGGAACGTTAAGAAACTAGTAGGGCGCTAAAAGCATGTCTAAAGCCCTTCTAACTTTTATTTTATAATTAAATTTTATTAACAATGATATACCATGCGAACAAATTTACAAAGTTTTGATAAAAATAACTAATGAAATTAAGAATATTACTAATTGTAATATTTATGAGCACAATAAAGGATTATTTAAATTTTACCTAAACTTCTACCAAATTCGAATCAGAACTGGTAGAATAATTCTATCTGATACTGAGACGAATAAGATTACGGATTCCCATTTTCTAAAACGCTTCGAAAGCTCTAGTAGATGCGTATAAAGAAAATTTTAAGCCATACAGAATTTTTATTTTTTTAGTATTTGAAAATTTAAAATTTTCATTTTTTTAAAAATTGTGAATTTCAAAAAAAAAAAGTTTAAAAATTGCTTGACTGCATAAAATTAACTGACTATTTACTGCATTAATTCATTAAAACAGCAAAATTGTAATAGCACCACCCTCCCCCGCACCCTGTATATATATATATATATATATATATATATATATATATATATATATATATATATATATATATATATATATATATATATATATATATATATATATATATATATATATATATATATATATATATATATATATATATATATTAGGGCTGTTCAGTATGCTAATTTGTTTTCACAGCATAGCTAATTGAAGTTTTTCCCATTCAACTATCATATTGTGGTTCAAAAATATTTTTTACTAAATTTTATTATTTGCCCTGAAGGTCCCTCAAAGCCCCTAAACATTTGACAGGTCCCTAATATTATTAAAAAAAATTATTTAAAAATATGTCAACTTGGTAGTCAAAAGAAGCAAAATCATTTAAAAATTTTAAAAACAAAAAGTATTTTTTATAAAAAAAACAATATTAGGTTTTTTTGAATAAAAACTATGGTTTTTAAACAAAAAATGAAAAAAAGGTAATATTCACAACATTTTTGATAATAAGTTTTTTTAAGTTGTTTTTTATAAAAAATAAATCTAATTTTTAAAATTTTTATAAAATTTTGCTTCTTTTGAGTACCAAGTTGACATATTTTTAAATAATTTTTTTTTAATAATATTAGGAACCTGTCAAATGTTTAGTGGCTTTGAGGGACCTTTAGGGCAAATAATAAAATTTAGTAAAAAATATTTTTGAACCACAATATGATAGTTGAATGGGAAAAACTTCAATTAGCTATGTTCTGAAAACAAATTAGCATACTGAACAGCCCTAATATATATATATATATACATATATATATACATATATATATATATATATATATATATATATATATATATATATATATATATATATATATATATATATATATATTTATATATAATTTGTCCTATATATATATATTAAGGTGTCCCAAAAAAAAAAATTTTGAATTCAACATTGTGCACTATGTAAATCCTCCTTATTTGGTCCCAGTAGACCACCATAAAATTTTAATGAGATTTTTTTGCATTTATTTATCAAAACTTTTGTAGTATTCAATATTTTTATAAAATAATCAAGTTAACTTTATATTAATCATCCATTGCATTAATTCTGACTGCTATAGTTACTGCAACTTTGAAAAAAATGCATAACTAATTTATTCTTTATTAAAATTGCATTGTTTTGAAATGTTTTTTAAAACAAAATACTATGGAATAGAAAAAAAAAATTGGTGCAAAAATTAGTAAACTTTTGTTAGAAAAAATATATTTCAAAAACATAAATACAGCCATAAAGTGCTTTTTTTATTTAAACATTCTTTAAGTCTTGTTTAGTGGCATGTTTAGACACCTTCCGCCGGTTGTCTAAAACCACCATCATTGTGTCTTGGGGCCTGTCTTCGGAATGTGTCCTGTCAATGAAATCCTGCACCAATTTGATGTGTCATTGAGCCCTGTCATTAACAAATGCTAACTGGCGTACACTGGACACAAATGTCTTAAAAAATCTATTGTTGAGATTTTTCTCCAAATTTGACATGCCTTCTTCTTTCCATACAAGAATGTCATCCTTGGTTATACCAAGATGGAGAAAAAAGAGGTAAGGCTCCTGAGAAACAAAGTCTGATAGTTTTGAGAGGGGGCAAACTTGTGTAAAAGGTTCTGGTTGCTCTTTGTTAAAGATGTTCACCTCTGGAACATCATATTTTAACAATTCCACAAGAATATCCATCCTCTCTTTCTCTTCTAAGCGCTGGTCAGCTAAAGCAAAGATACACCGTGGTGTAAAATATTAAGTGTGTCTGAGAATACTAAGATTAAGAGCTTTGCCAATCTTTCCGTACTTTTTGGAGTAAATTAGATCTATCATAATCTGTGATGAAATCTTGAATGCTCTAAGGTCATTGGATGGAGCCCGAGCTGCCATTGGGTTCTTCAGGAAGAATAAACAGTGAAAAATCACTATATAATCTGTTGCATCTTGTATCATTTTAATCTCATTGATACTGAGTTGCTTGTTGTAATTCTTGGTTATTTGCATTGCTAACAGATATAATGAATCAGCCATAAATCTTGCTTCATGATGTACACCAGGTTGTAGAAACCTGAAGTTCAATAAACCTCCTCCAAGGTAAAAAGCTATCAGTTGACATAAATACTTATAATCACCTCTGTCAAAAATATTTGTTTTAAGAGATGTTGTGCAGAACTCCATGGTTTCATTTGCAAGATTGTAAAAGAGGGTTCCAAAAGCAAACTCAGGTTTGTTCCAATCAAATTTCTCAGTGTTGGTCAATGTATTCACACCTTTTTCAATCTTAGCCCAAAGATCTTGATGTTTCTTGTATAAGAATCGACGGGGTCCTTTTGTTTCTTCCTGTAGTTCCACCATCACATGATGAACATGTCGTTCCATTATATGGTGCCTAAATTTAAAATTCCCATTTTCTGTCATTACTCTCAGAAAAAAGAAAAAGAAAATAAATACCTGGATTTTGTAAAGTAAAACATCATACCTGCACATTAGCCAAAGAATTGGACAAGGTAGAGAATAAACAGCGATGTTTCTAATTGCACCATTACGCTTTGCAGTGTTCGAGCGAGTTGTGTCAGTACAACAAGCTATGATCTGGTCTTTTAAGTCCTAATATTCAACAAGGCTTTGGATAGCCAGTGCTTGATCTTTCCCTTTGGAGGAAGGTACTTCAAGTACTCCCAGAAGAAAGTCAAGTGAACCCGACTCTGGAGACAAAACACTAATGGCCAACCTTTCTACTGTTTCTGAAATCTTTACCTCCGTCCTATATTGTTTAACCAACTTAACTTTAACAAGAACAAGTTTTAAACCCCTAATCTTATCCAGGTTCTGCTCTCTTACAATAAGTGCTTCGTTCTCTATAAGTTCATGGTTTTTTCTTGCCATCTGTGACTTAGAAATGTTAAAATGTCAATATCTACTCCCCCAGCTTGGAATAGTGAAGACAACATTGCTGCTTCAGCTCTTACGCTAACTTGATATTTAAAAATAAACAAAATTATGTAAAATTTAAGTTGTTTTACCTTGAAGTTTTATATATATACATATGTAATATACTTTACTTTTTTATCCATAAACTTATTTACCTTGTCATAAATGGAATCCACTTATCTGAAACATCATTCAGACTGAGTGAAAGGCAAATCTTTGTCGAATCATATAGCTTTTTTTTCTTTGCAGTAGGAGACTCAAAGTCTGAATCATAATCTGTTCCACTACATCCACTGGAGAATTCCTGCTCAAAATTTCTCAAACCTTCTTCTTCTGCTGCTTTTTCCAGTAATTGGCTTTCTTGTTTTTGCTCAACATTTGCTCTCAGTCTCTTCTCCAGCCTTCTTCTATCATCTTCATCAGCAGATTTTTCATCCTTTCCTAACCTTCAGAAACTATTTCAGCAAATGTTTTGTCATTTTTGTAGGACATCTTGATCATGTCCCCTTTCAAACATCTCTTCAAAAAAATAGAATCCTCTTTTACAGCCTCCTTACTTCTTCTAGGACCCTGGCTGATTAACTTGAAAATGTCTTTCTTGTGTATAGGAAACAAAACATTGGCCTTGTCTAAGAACTCTTGAGTGTGTTGGCTCATGGTTTCTTTGCTCATCTCAAGGGTTCTTATCTTTAAAACTTTAATATACTGTGTATATAAAGCAATAATTCTAGTCCTAAATTAAAAAATTACAACATTAAATAAACCCGTCAGCAAAACTTATATGTAAACATATTTCATAGATAAATTTGTTTCACAGAATACTTAATTTTTATGACAAGAGACTTTATATTTAGTGGCTTACTTAATTGACCGTTCACTGATGATAAAATTTTCATCAAAGCCTGCTTTGTTCCAAATGTTAACCAGCTCTCTTATGATGCACACATTTGTTATTTCGTTTCTGTTATCAGCATAACACATACCACCACTACATTTAAACTTGCCCTTACTCGCTAGAGGACATCCAATTTTGGATGACAATGTTTTGATTGCAGTTGCATGAGCCCGATTAATCCAGTAAGTTCTTCGACAAACTTCCCCACCGGTTGGAAGTCTATTTGGAGAAAATAATTGGATAGGGTACCCCAACAAATAAAGACTTCTTCTTCCATTAGCATTTCCAACATATCCTGCACTAGTCATATTTAATATTAGTTTCTAAACTAAAAAATACAACAGAATTGATCACAAAATACAACAGAATTGATCACAAAATATACAGTTTTTTTATACATATTTTACATATATGTAAAAATTGTAATTAAGTAATTAAATGTATACTATTTAAATGATGAGTCTAGTAGCAGTATACAATATATACTGTTACTGTTTTTCAACATCCTAATCAACGATATTTTATTAAAAATTTATTGTACTTTAAAATATGTTCATAGAGTTTCAATAAAAAAATGCAAAAAAATATATTATATATATATAATATATATATTATATATATATATATATATATATATATATATATATATATATATATATATATATATATATATATATATATATATATATATATATAAAATATATTATATATATATATATATATATATATATATATATATATATATATATATATATATATATATATATATATATATATATATCAAAGTCTCACAAGTAATGTATATATAAAATCCTCGGCTCATATTGCTTACTATAAAAACTTGAGAGCAAATATTTTTGTTGTTATTAATACTTGAACTTATACTCAACCTTTGAATGATAAAAGACTGAAATAATTGAAAATTTTCTGCAATATGTTTTATTGTCTTCAGTTATGCACAATTTTACTCGGTTTAAAAATTTAAAAAAATTTTTTAAACAAGAAAGTTTTCCTTATTAAAAGAAAAGATGTTTCTTTTTCAGTTTACTGCTTTGGAGATTTTTTTAGTGATATGCTTTTTTTTTGTAGATTTAAAATCCATCCATAAATAAATCCAGTGCATCAGGTTAGGCTTGATTACCCATCAAAACTGGACTGGGATCAGTATCTCATTTGCATTAGTTACTGGTTTAATAACAAAGTTTTGTCTAAACAGCAATTTTACAACGTCTTGCACGTTTTAGCATCAACACAATCAGCAATTCCAAATATGTCATTTATATACATCTGTTCCCGACAAAAATGGTATATGCAGCCCACATGTGGTCTTTGTAATTATAAATTAAACAAAAGATTTATGATTAATATGTAAATTGATTATCAGTCCCAGTGGACACGGACGTAAAGAAGACGTCTTTTAAACGTCTTATACACGTTTTGGACGTCTTTTGAACGTCTTTTGAACGTTTCGGTAGTCTTTTGAACGTTCAAAAGACGTCTTTTTTTGGTCCGGTGCCCACTGAGGTGTTACATGTCACTTAATGTGATATAATTTTTAGTTAAATACATGAAAAACTATATATGGTTTTTATACAGATCATATTTAAAAATATGATCTTGCCACATTTTAAACCTAACCGCAATTTAAAATATAAAAATGAGAAATTGTGATTCCATTGTGAAAAACTAAAGATTATTTTATGACATCACGCAGTTCACAATTTTAATAGACTTAAAATTTCATTAGTCTGTTTAAGCGGATTTGTAATAAATATTATTGCGAGTTGTTATCCTACATTAATTTTTGCTAAAGTTTCTAAATGATAAAGATTTATTCAATGAAGAAAAAAAAAAACATCTTAATACACTGTGTTTCTAAGACAAAAACAAAAGTGATATAGCAATGATATGCATTCGTATAAGTATTATTACATATATAAAAACAAGTCATTAGATTTATTTATACATGTATTTTCCACACGTAAAACACGTGAAACTTTCTTGTAGTTATATACTGTGACAACTTTTTTTTTAGTGTGGTTTTCAGTGATAAAAGCATTATAGCCACACATAGGCTACATCAACGCTATCTCATAAAAGAGAGTTGTAAGCTTACGGCATACATACGTTCCCACATATGGCCCACATAAAACTTACACGTGCAAATATAGCGTGGCGTTCGAGCTGTTATATACATTTCCCTTCTATAAATAGATACATTACGATGTATCTATTGGGTGTTTTTGACAAGGACATCGTGGTAGAATACTAATTATATCAAAGATGTTTGCTCAACTATCCAGAGTGTCCATAATGTTTAAATAACAATAATATCAATAATATTAGTAATTTTTAAACTAATTACTTATAATACTAATATAATCTGAAGTTACATACATATTACATACTATCAGAAAATACGTACTACATATTACATAATATCAGAAAATAACACCTTTAACATTAAAAGTCTGGTTATAATAGAAATAAAATATATCAGTTATATAAGAGCTAAATTGATAAAAATAAGGTTAGTTATAGCAACAGTAAAGAATAAGAATAATAATTGATGTAACGATGATAATTACTAATAATTAGCAATAACAATTTGAATCCATGACAACGGGCATTGTTATTACAATAAATAATTACCATAAAAAAAAATTAATAGCAGAAAAAAAAATTAACTTTTTGACACTAAAGATTGAAGCTTTATTTACTATAAACTAAAATTTATTTAGTATAGCATTTTTAAGCATAGAAAAAATTACACATAAGTTGAATAAGTTTTGACTAAATACATTTCCATTATATATAATTGAAAATAACATTATTGTTTAATGGTAAACTTACCATAATTTATATATTACAAAAAGAAGCGTTTAACTTACCATTTTTTGTGTTTCTGGTGCAATTTTTATGCATTTCATTTGTTTTAATAAAATAGAGAAAAAAAAGAATTTGGTAATTTATTTTGAAAAAATCAAACTAATTTATATACATAAATTTGTTAGCTTCGAAATATTAAAATTATCCAAAACAAAATCCTTTTTGAAACTTAAATATTAAGTTTAAGATTATCTGAGGCAAACTTTAAAAGTAATACCTTCAAAATATTTTTATTTTTAGATATTTTGTAGAAAGTAATGAATTTAAGCCAAAGGATATTTCTTTTTTTGAAAATTCCTACTTATTGGGAAGATATTATGTCCCGAAATTTAGCCCATTTTACAAAATTATTTGTGTATGGAGTGCAATTGCTGCTTTGTGGGGCCATTTCAGCAACATGAATTTGAGAGACGCATTTCTTTTTTTTTTTCTGCTACTCAAGATAGATTTCTGCTGTAAAAATAAAAATTCATCATGGTTACATTTTTTGTTTTATAGAAATCACGGTTCAAAACCACTTTTCTATCTTTACAACATATTTTGCATTATCAAATAGTTTGACAAATTTGAGACCACCTCAATTCTTGGTGTTGCAATAGTCTCTAATTTTAAAAACATCAATATCTAGATAAGTGACTTTCTTTCTTGATGTTCATTGATGACACCTGTTTTTTTAATGAATTTCACAAAAGAGTGTTCTTCCTTTGCCTCGTAGATATTTGTAGATACTCGTAGGTACTCGTAGATGCTTTTTGATTATTGCAGTTTTTCTATCTAACCTCCAATCAATAGTGCCTTGATCTTTGATAAAAAAAAAACATACCAGTTTGCAAAGCAGTATAGCCTCTCTTTTTGTGCTATTTGTACTAAGACACAGCTTGTTGAATCTGAAGTTCATTTATTTAATTCCTCTGGACTTTTGCATCTGCCTTTCAATTTGGGTTTCAAACAACAAAAGGTATTTTTTCCAATTTTACTATAAATTTTAGTTTCACCATTGCATAATTACTTATAATACTTTTATCATTAAAATATAAATGCCATAAAACAATTGTGTGCATAAATACACATAAGGGTGTCCCAAATAAAAAAAAAAAAGCTCTCTATTGATTCCCATTCTATGTGACCTAAATAAGTACTCAAAAAAATTTGATGGTTTTGTTTTGACAGGAAGTGCTAGATGTAAAATCTGAGTTTTACTGTTTTAATGTTAAGCTAGCTTAACATTAATAGAAAACACAATTATTTTACATTTTAGAAAATTAAAACAAAACAATTAAATGCGTATAAATCATTTCCAATTGTTTTCTACTATTTAACTTGATAAATTATATTTATAAATATGAAAATACAAAAAAAAAAACAAAAAAAAAAACATGAAAACTAATATTTATTAGCAAATTTAAGATTTTATTGCGGTGAAACATTTCTCAAAAAATACAGCTTTTTGAACAGTTCCCAAGCTCCTTTTTAGTCATACTCTTAGTCAAGTTTTTTCTAGACTTTTTAACTACAAAAAGTACAATTTGAAGGTGATCTTCATCTCTAGTAACTAAAATAAAATCTTTAATGAGCTTAATGTTTCTTTCTGCACCATCATTTACAACAGATATATTTTTGATCCATGCAATAAAATCTAGTAACTGAGTATGGTTAAAAACATCTATAGTGTTATGACTATTATTGAGCCATTCTTTTTTATTTGCTCTTGATATTTTAAAATGTTTGAAGAAAAGGTAGCTTTGCTCGGAAATCAACTAAGGTAGCTCTGTGGTCTCTCCAATTTGTACATTTGATGGTTTACAACGCTGAAATTCATTTTGCTTTTCAAACTCAATCAGAGCTAACAACATTCTTAGCTTTGTTTCAGAAGGAACTTCTTTATCCCACAGACAAAACACAGACTTGCGGAGTTAAGTACCACGTATATCGCCCCATACATCTGCTAAAAACCTTGCCTCATGGTAGGCGCCAAGTTGATGGAACTTAAAATCTTGTACTTCCACTTCAAGGAAAAAAGAGGCAAGCTTAGAAACTATACCATAATCATTCCTTGAAAACACCATATCAGTAGTTGCATTAGTCAAAAATCCTCAGCTCTGCAACAAAGCGAAGAACAGAGCCAATCTTCAGATCTTTGCCAGTCCAATTTACATAAATTTTTCACTTCATTAACTTTCTCACAGATTTCAGGCCACTTGTTCTTTAGCTTGACATAAGAGCTCTTCTTGGACCTTAAGTTTTCTCACCAGTAAGAGCAGCCATATAGTGAGATACATGTATTTCATATATGTGTCTCCTAAACAATATCTACAAAATTGATATTTACAAAATATCTGTAAGAATTTGGACTGCTTCATTGACTCCACCTGTATTGCTTTCAGTTGTATCACAGCATTTACCAATGATCTGCTCTTTACATCCGTAATATTATAAAAGATTGTGCACTTGTTCTGCTGGGTCAACTCTCTTTGAAGAGGGATATTGAACAACACCTAAAAGATGGTCCATGATATCGTCAACCAGGGAACTCACTGAGACTGCAAGTTGCTCAATTTTTTGAATAATGTTAAGCCCAGTAGTAATTTTTCCAATAGTTTGGTATCAAAATGCAGAATAAACCGTCGGTCTTTAAGATGATTAGTTATTGAAATCCACTCCAAGTCTCCTTCAATTTCTACATATTTAAACTTTTTTCTATGAATTGTGCTTCGTGAAAGTGGTATGTCATTAATTTCTATACCTCCAGCTTTAAATACTTCACTTAAAATTACCAGATGAGGTCGTACACCAACATTGAACCTTGTTGCTGGAATAGCAGTACATTCAATGAGCTTTTCAACATTCACTGCTAGAATTATTCTCTCTATTGAAAAGTATATAATTTATAATTATATACTTTTCAATAAAACAGTTTTAGCTTATGAAAATTACAACTATGTTATTAAAATAATACTATACCTGCGTTTTCGACCATTACCCAGAAAATCTTCTTTCTCGCTGATTTTAGAGTCCTCGTTTGGCTTTTCTTCTTCAATGCTGAATTAAATCTCTTCTGTCAATGAGTCATGTGACTACAAAACATCATTGATATCTTTTACGTTTTTCTGTCTCTCTAATTCTTTCTCTCTCAACTTATCTAGCATGTTCTTTCTCCTGTTTACATCCAGTACTCTCCTACTGCAGTCTTTGTCAACGTTTTTTCCCATATATCCTTTCCTATTCAACTTTTTGTCTTCATAAAAACTAAGAAATAGTTAATTCTATTAAGACATTTATAAATAAATTAATAACTGTTCTAGTTTTTCCTAGAAGATGGCCAAACCATGGAAGGAGTTAAACGTAAATATTTTAAAGGAAAAAATATGCTATTACTTAAGTTACTTTAAATCGGAAAAAAAATCTCACTACTAAAAAAGAGTTACTTAATGAACTTATTTTATATCTTCCAGCTTGGCATCATCTGTTCTCAATCTATTAGCAAGAATATCTTTTTTTAAATTCTTAGTGGAGATGTCAAAAAGCTGATAGGATTCTATGAGAAAATCTTTCTCTAACTTTGATTGCTTATCAAGGCTGCTGTTCCAGTTTAGAGAAGATAATTTAATCAATTTCTAGTATTTTAGATTGAGATTAATGATTTTGGTCTTTATATTGTACCCAGAAATTACAAATTTCTTGCCAAACCCAGCGTTATCTCAATTTTTTTTAATCCTAGTTACCAAGCAAGAGTTATCAGGATCTGTACAAAAACCATTTTCACAAACAAGATCCTTGGATTTCGATTTCAATTTGCAACCAACATTAGTAAAAGTGGGTTTGTATTTTACTTGTGACTCGCAAAGGACAAATTGATAGTATCTTTGAATATCACCATTAGATGGAAGCTGTCTCTGAGGTAAATCCCTCAGTGGGTACTTCAATAGGTAAATATACCTCAACCTTCCGTTTTTTCTTCTTCTGTCCTATAATCTTCTTTTATTTAGCTGTTCTACTCATTTTTATATGAATTTCGAAACAATCTTTTTTAGCTAAGTTTATACTAAATTTTACACTTGCATTAAAAATCTATGAAGTCGTTATTTCCTCTCGTATCATATGTTATCTAAGTTAAACGTTAAGGTTTTTATAACCGTTTACGCAAGAATTTCTTCGTGCACAAATTAGAATTCCTTCGTGCACAAATAATTCCATTTAGAAATTTTTCCTTCAAAAAAAATTTCTAAATGGAGTTATTTGTGAACCAATCCATGAGGAATTATACCAACTAATAATATTGTCCAGAGGGAATTATATCATTCGCTAACAATGTTCATAAGGAATGATCCTATTCTTTAATAATGTCCTATGGGAATTACTTGTGTACCAATTATTACATCATATGAAAACCTATTGAAATACTAGATAGCGCTGTTTTTATGTAAATACACATGTGTACAATACCGTAAAACTCAAAATTTACATCTATCTCTTCTAGTCATTAAAAAATAAAAATAAAGATTTTGGCAACTATTTAGGACCTATAGAATGGGGATCAGTGGAGAGCACATTGAAATTTTAAAAAAAAGTATGTTTTTGGGACACCCTAACACACATTAATAAGACTACTGCTAAATAAAAATATAATATCTGAATGTTTTATATGTTACATTAACAAGAAACTTTATTTAATAAAGGTCTCTCTAATTACATCACATTAGATCTCATTATCGAAGTTGTAGTTAGTAAGAATTTATCTTGTAGTTTTTAATTGTTTCTTGGGGTTGTTCACGTCTTTTAGTTTACAATAATGTGTGTACAAACACTATGGCTCAAAAACAAAATGTTTACAAAATATTGAGTGAATCTGATAAACGACTAAAATTGTTAGCTAAAAAATCTGCTAAGTTATTTTGTTTCCTTGTATATAAATTTTCCAATATTTGAAAAAAAAGCCATGTGCTTAGTTAGTAGTTTTATTTTGCCACATTTTGAAATTACAAAATACCCCTAGCAACAATATAGTTATGATTAGCAACGTTATTTTACATCGTTGATAATTAATACTCTAGTTAAAATTAAGGTAAAAGACATTTTTATTACGGAACTTTACGAAATTGCTTGATAAAAATTATTTTCAAAGTTTTTTTAATGCAACAAAGTACTTAACAATAGTTTCAAGTAATGTGATAGCAAAAGTGTAATAACCAAAGTAAGGGAGAATTACATTTTTTATATGGATGCCAATTTGGTATACTGCTTGCATTAATAACTGTAATGATTTCTACAGAATCAATTTCCTTTGGACAATCATTTTTATATTCGCTTTAAACAATCATTGATGATTGCAATACAATCATCTATATAAGATGATGCATTATATTTGCAATACAATGCATTATCTTATCATGGAAATTTCTTTATACAATTCTTTCTTAAAAGGTATAACTGCAATGAGCCTTCGCGAGGAAAAGATCAATGTGATAGAAAGTCAGCAGAAGTAAATGTGTCAGCAGGAGTTTTGTTGATACTGGAAACAATTTATTGACTGAAAAAGATCTTTATGAGACTTTTTATAATGGTGATGGACTTCAAAATGTCGGTGTTGCTGTATTCAAAATAGAGGCCAAAACCTTTATTTTATCTGGATTTTATGATTTTTAACATAAGCAGCCATCATTCTTTTAGAAGAACACATGCCATCAGAAAACCACAACTTTTATTCTGTAAAGAAATCTATGGTAGACAGAGCAAGACTATTTTATATCAACAAAATGAAAATCTCAAACCTAAATTCTTCTAATTATCTTCTATTATCCCATTCTGTCATTAAAAAAAAGATTGAAAACTTCACAAATATCCCAGGATGGGCATTACCTAAAAGAAAAGTGTTCAGATATTCTTCAAAGCAAAAAAGATTGCTAATGCAAATGTTTATGCCTGGAGAAAAACGTGGAAGAAAGTGAGTCTAGAGCAGGTTCACCAGTATATTTACTTCATGTTTCAGGATAAAGTTAAAACCGAGTAAATATGTGACAACTTAACAAGTTCGATTATTATTCTCTAGAACAGTAAATTAACTTGTATATTTACTAATAAGCAAATGTATACAAAGCATATAAAATATGACTTTATTCTTTTTTTGAGACTTCAGATAAGTATTTTGCAATTTGCTTCATGTTTCGAGTATATTTTTTTAGATTGAGTAAACAAAAAAGAGCAGAAAAGCTGGTAACCATTTATTGTGAAAAAAGTTAATCTAGCTGATGATGAGATTGATGCAACTGATGATGCAAGACATGCAACTGATGCAACAAGACATGCAAGACATGCGACTCAAAATAACATTTACGGTTTAAAAGACGATATTTAGTTGATAGTAAAGGCGTTAACTACAGATTTTCAAATTGGTCATTGGGCTGTTATTGAACATAATATGCAATGGTATCCTGCAATAATTTAAAATGTAGGACTTTGTAACATTATAATATTTAATTTTTGAGTATTAGATTTCTAAGATCTATAACTATTAATTTATTAATCACATTATTCAAATGTAAGCAATATTCAGGAAGCACCAATTATTTAAAGTTGCTAATTTTTAACTTAACTATTAGGTTAATGACAATAATATTTATGTTTCTCATATGGAATATTCTAATCCACCTGGAAAGAAATGTTTTAAGTATCCAAAAAATGAAAAATTTCTCCAATTCATCTTTTGACGTTATTTTTTAGATTGATTTTTGATTCACTCTCAAAAGATAACATTGAAAATGTGGAAATTCAGTTTAGTTATAAACTTTATTATAATTGTTTTTGATTATATACTTGATAAAATGTTTTTCTTATGAGTTTTTTATTGGAAAAAACGTTTTACACTATATAACAGTAGTTCTTTATGTAGTTCTTTCTGTTAAGGGGTAGTCCATTAATTACGTCAACAATTTTCTGATAATTTTTACCTCCCACCCTCCCTTTTTGTCAACATCTTGTCAAACCTTCAATGATTCCACTATAAAGTTATGTCAACAATTAATTATCTCCCTCCTTCCTTTACTTCCTTTAAAAAAAAATCATTTTAAATAGTAGTAACAGTAGTAATTTTTCATGAATTTAATATAAATACTAGTAGTAATTTTTCATGAATTTAATATAAATACTAAGTAGAAAAGATTCTTTATCTCATCAAAAAAGATTCATTCTCTCATCAAAAGTTTACAAGTTTGTGCAACACAATATATAATACATGGCTCGGGCAAGAATAAGACTAGTTTAGTCTTATGACCGAGCCCCTTTAAATAAAACTGGCAATATTAAAAATACAAAGCAAAGTAACTCGTTAAATAAACGTTAAATAAAGCGTTGCGTTACAATAAAATAACGTTAAATAAAATGTAACGTTAAGTAAAAATAAAATAAAATACATTTTACGCTATGTTAGAGTGTAATATATCCAAAAGTATAAGAACATTTTATTAATTAAATTCATTTTTTCTAACTGGTTTTAGATTTATAAACTTTTTGAATTTAGATAATAAAATAACAGATAATACACGAATAACAAACAAAACAAAAAACAATCATTTTTAAAAACATTTTTAGTAACTTAATGTGTCTTTTATATATGTTTTTTTATATGTTTTTTTATTAAAGTTTGTTATATAAAATAAAAAAAAAAAAAAAAATAAAAAAAAAAAAAAAAAAAAAAACAAAAAAAAAACGTCATAACGTACAAATTGACTAACAGTATATACAGAATACAAATTAAACCATATTTATAAAGAAATAAAATAAATAGACAAACGTGATTACTCCTAGTCAAAGGATTCAGAAAAATTTTAATTCGTTGTCATTTATTAAAAGCTTTTGCTTAAGTTTGTTTTTAAAATGTTTAATAGAAGAAATAGTTTTTAACTCATTATTCAATAGCGTGTTCCATAGTTTAGGACCTCTGTTTGCAATTGAAAACTTAGTAACAGAGTAATAGGTTTTAGGTTGAATATAATTGTTTTCTGAAAATCGTGTTGGGTATAGATGATTTATTTTTTCCAAATATGAGTCAAATAAAATAGGTGATATTTTTTTAACTTTGAACATAAAAATAAGATTTTGATAAAGGTTTAGTTGAAATACGTTGAGAATATTAAATTTAATGAATAGAGTTTTAGTGTGTGAGAAACGATCTACATTTCCAATAATTCTTGCAGCATGCTTTTGTTTAACTAATAGCTTATTTATTTTAGTTGCATTAGTGCTACACCAGGCAAGGTTTGTATAACTTAGGTAGCTATGAATAAATGAAAAATAAATGTATTTTAAACAGGTTTGATTAAATAACAGCTTAGCTTTGTAAAGAAGACCAATATTTTTCGAAATTTTATTCTGGATTATATTTATGTGCTCTTTCCAACTCACATTTTCATCAATAACAACTTCAAGAAATAACAATGAACGCTCTCTTACTATACAAGAGTTATTTACAACTAAGTTTGGAAGATTTAATGAGACATGTCTCTTTTGATGAAGACGATGGAAGAAAGTATATTTTGTTTTTTTCATGTTTATGGATAATTTATTTGCTATAAACCATTCGTTTAGTTTTGCAAGCTCTTTGTTTACTGTTTCAAATAAAGAATTAATACCCTTATCAGAGTAAAATAAGTTGGTATCGTCTGCAAATAGGATTGAATTTAAGATACTTGAAAATTTATTTAAGTCGTTTATAAAAATGAGGAACAAAAGGGACCCTAAAATTGATCCTTGCGGGACGCCGCAAAAAATTGTTGCTAAATCCGTTTTACTATCATTAAACGAGATATATTGTTTCCTGTTTGTTAGATAACTTTTAAACCAAGCTAAGTTATAATTTAAGATACCATAATTTTTAAGTTTGTGCAGGAGAATATTATAAGCCACCGTATCATGACCGAATTTATGTGCAAGTTATGGCCTAAGGAGATGTTGATGCTCATAGTCCTTAACATCTATTATCATCATATAATTCAATCAATTGTATATATTCTGAAACAATTTTTTTCATGAATATTTACAAACTAGCTTTTATTTTTTTGCGTTTTTTATTTGTTTTTTACTTGCTTTTTATCTATTTGTTTTTTTTTTTTAGAACATTCTTGATCATATCTATTCTTGCTGTTGATCTGAATCTTTATAAATCTAAAATATAAACAATGGTAACAATGGTAACAATAATTTTATAAAATGTGTGCGTCCGCTGAACGTCTAAAGGACGTCCTATGGACATGTGACATTCACAAGACGTTGTATAGATGTGCCACGGACGTCTATGTCCAATGGGTATATATAGTTTTTATGCAATAGTTTTGCGTTTTGTATAATAGAATTTCTAAAAAACAATTTTCTTATATTTTAAAAAAATTATCCTTATATTTATTTTTTTCTAATAAATATACTTCTTGTATTTTGTACTTAATTTTTAATTTGAAATTTGAAATCTCAATGAATAAAAATTAAAAATAATAATAATAAAAACTTTTTATATTTGCATCTATATATGCATTTTTATATAAATTACATTATGATGTAACGAAAATGTATAATTTAACGACGTAACGTAATTTTTTATTTATATTTAATATTTTAAAGGGCTTGGTGATAAGACTGAGTTTGTCTTCTTCTTGCCCCAGCCGTATATTTACATTTTGTAGTAAATAATTTTGTAAGTTTTGCTTTATGGTGAAATACATAATAATAATAATAATAATAATAATAATAATAATAATAATAATAATAACAATAATAGCAACAATAATAATAGCTGACAAAACCCGTAAAAAAACCGGATCTTTGTAAATCTTCACATCGACCTTTTCAAACCAACTATTTCTATACTTATCTATTCCTCACCGATCATTTCTATACATATTCCTTTTATTCTTCATATTAAAACCCACACCTGTTTCGCATACGTAGATTTAATTACTTTTTTGCATATAAGAGATTTATAACCAGGTTTGTTTTTCTCCTAAACCCATATGATCGAAAGCATAGTGGTTTAGTGCGCTGTCATCAGTTTCGTTTCGGAGGGTTCAAGACCCTCCTTTAACGTAATAAACGTTGACATTTTTTCAATCATGCCTATATATTTATAGGAAAAATATAGATATAGCAAAAAAGACTTCTAATTGTTAAAATAAAATATTTAAGTTTTCTCATATTATGCATATATTATACACAATTGTTTCATATACTGCCTGCAAACTCAACGTATGCTAAAAACGTTTATTCTCACTGATGTTTGTGCGTAATGCTAGAAAAATGGCGGAACTAAGAAAATGATGTAAATTTAGCAATGAGAAATTATGAAAAGAGGGGGAAATCTAAAATCGAAGTTTCGAATTTTCCATTTGGATGAAACGATATGTTTAGTACTTTTTCAATCTTGTCAATTTTTTTTCAAATACAATAAAATAAATAAAAAAATTCAAAATAAAACAGTTTAAGCAATAAAGACTTGTAATTATTAGAAAAGTTTTCTTAGATTACACACGATCCTGTATGAAACGTTTATAAGTGGATTTTTTCCATTTGCATATAACATATTTTTTTATTGTTATATTTTTATATTAGACGCGATGCAATAAAGCTCCGCGCATTTAGAGAACCCGCATGAAAAATGTTGATTAATTGCAATCGGTAAATGAGTTTATAAAATGGTTTGTTATTCAATTACATGTATAAATTCAATAGATCAGTAGTTTAATGCGCTGTCAACGGTGTCGATTTGCATGGGTTCAAATTCACCCCTTACACATTATATAAATTTTCAATTTTTTCAATCTGGCCGAATATATATTTATAGCAAAAAAAAAACGTATAGCAAAAAAACCTTCAGTTTTAAAAGTCTTCAGTTTTTTTTTTTTTTTTTTTTTGCCTCAAGAGCAGCACCTTTTGGAGTAGCAGGACTGTCTTATTAAATCTTTTTATTTGGCTTTCAGTTTCTAAGCTTCTTTTCTTTCTTTTGGGTTTTTTTTCCTTATCTTCATATGTGTGCATTTTTTTTGTAAATATTGATTTAATTTTTTCCTTTACATGAACCGTCTTTGGTGCTACTAGACACAGTTGATGGTTTATCAGTGTCAAGCAGCCTTTCACTGAGAAGGATTTTTCACTGGCGTAATCTTTTCTGAGCATATAGTTTTTTTTTTTCTTTCTCGTTGAGTGTTAGCTAATCTCTTGAAACTAGTTTCGGAACGTGCCTCAATATCTAGCTAAGGTAATATTACTTAAGATATACCTAAGTTATTTGGTTATTTTTTTGAATGCATTCAAAAAGATTTACATCAGCCTACTCTTCAAACTATTAATGGTTTGAAGAGTATGATTGATTTAACAATTTGATATAACAGTCACCAAATAATGCGTGCTGTTACATGGTCTAGTCGGAAATAAAACAAAAAAGCCTACAGAATATTTAATATATGCACTTCAATAAACCAGGTCAGAATCCTTGAAGTAACAACTCTTATTTTTTCAGTTCTTCTATTTTGTCAAACTTTTCTCTTTTTTTTTTCTTTTCATTTAAAGCCTTTTCTCATTCATATTACTTTTACTTACTCTCTTTTCTTTTTCGTTTTTTATCTCTTTTTAGTTATTTAAATCTTTTTTTTTTCCGTTGACAAAAAGACGTTTACCATTTGTGAAGTCATCATCAGGGCCGTTATGAGGGACGAAATATATAGAAATCTCTTTAAAACAACCCAGGTTATAATAAATTATAGTACGCATACCCAAGTATTATTTTTTAAATAACTATTTCATGAAATTACAGTAAAATTTCGTATATGCTTTGTGCATGTCTTGCATATTTTGTCTATCTGTCCCAGCAAACATTCTATAGCGGAACTTCAGTAGACCTATATAAACCTTTCGAGCGTTTCACTTAAGTTCACTACTGTAGATACAAATGTTAAACAACTGTAATTTAAGGCTGATTTCAAACACACATTCTTTTTAAAGGTCGGTTTTTTATTTACAGCAAAAATCAGGAAAAGGGATAAATTTTGTGAAATGGATGGATGACAGATCAGTAACTCTGTTGTCTGAATTTATACCATGTTCAGATAAAGATGTTTTGCTCGTGCTTGGGAGAAATGCAGAACGCGCAGAGAAGTTACGAGTTCAAGACAAGTAAGGTGGTGTGGACCTCTTCGACCAGAAAAAGGTATCGTACAAGACTGATCAAAAGACTAAAACCAGTATACGCAAATGATAGCAAGCGGTCTTATAGGTCAATATAGACAAAGATACATCATCATTAAAGATACATTAGCTTCAACAGCAACTGTTAAGTCAGCTTTACCAGAACAATGGTTGCTCAAGAATAAACAATGTAAATGATGTATTAAAAGCGTCAAGCACGGTATTGAAGACAAAAATCTTTTTAGTAAATTTAATTAAAGTTTTAAAAACTACTGCTTTCGATCAGTGGTTCATATCTATAGGAATGAACCACTGATCAAAATCGTTTTTGCTTTTAATTATTTTTATAATTTTTTTCATTTTAGTTTAATGAGAAGTGTTAAGCAGTTCAAAAAATATTTTTGATTTTAACAAAAGCAGGGCCGGGTTAATTACTTCGTGGCCTCCCGGCACTATAGGCTTTCTGGCCTTTGTTGGCCTCCTAGCATTCAAATTTAACAGTGGTTTAAAATAAAAAAACTTTGTAATTGTTGCGCTATGGCTTTATAATATATTTTCTTTTGTATTTAAACAAGATTTTCGCGTTATTTATTATTAAAAACAAGTTGCAATTAGTAAAGGTTTTAAAATACCTTTCGTCTGCATTTTATGCTTGCAAATGCTGATTATAGGTAGATGGAATCCAATATCTTTCATTGAATGAAAGAAAAATCTGAAAGACACTCCTAAAAAGAGCTTCAAAACGAATACATTTGTTCAATAAGTGAAAGTTAAGATCAGTAGAATATCGGTCAACAAGTTGTTGTGCACTGCAAGTAATCTCCAAGATATCCATGCTGCGGAGGTTCACAAGAAAACCAAACAGAGAGTTCAATTCAGAATATACTTTCTTTTTTTCATCTATATAACTCATTAGTTTGTCCGTGATCTCATTAACATCGGCAATCATTTAAAATTGCCCAGAAAACTCTATAGTTTCCGCATTCTTAGTTTCATCATCGTAATGCCTTTGTGTACTCTTGGGAGCTTTTGAACATAGACCTATTTATCCGTGTTGACTAAAAACACGGCTAGCTTTTTTAATTGCTTGAAATTAGAGCAAACTTGCTACACGTAATGCTCCAGGAGGTTGTAAAGTTTATCAACTATACTTAAACCAAGCTTTTTGAACTACAGTTTCTTGTTAACTTTGTTAACCATTCCATGATTCTATTCCAAATGATTATTAAAATAGCTGTCTCAAGTTGTTCCATTTTGGTCAAAAGTCCAAAGGTCTTTGCTCTTGATTTTAATTTCTGATTGTCGTTAATATCAGGAAGAGCCGCCTATATAGAAAATATTTGTTAATAACTGTGCACAACTACAAATAAAAGATATTTTTATTCAATTTTCTAAATTATTCTTAATAATAATAAGCATCAGTACAAGAAAGTTAAAAAAATCAACAGCAGCTCCGTTGGATTTTACGACACTCAATCCTACAAGGTTCAAACATTGAGCAGCACACAGAATCTATTTGACAAGAACGTTGATCTCTTTAATTCTTGCTTATAAACCAAAGTAGATACATCCCGACGGGCATTTGTTTTTAATCTAACTTTTTCAAAACAATTTCAAGCGTGGAAGTTGCAAAATGATTATGCATGGGAATAAATACTAAGAGTCGCTCAACTGGCTTTTCATTTTGTACATTAGGAGTAGAATCAACGATGAACGTTACTTAAGGATGATCATATTATCTATAAATTCCTTAACCTCGGCGGCTAAGTGAAAGAGTTCTTTGAAAATCTTTTTAAATAAGTACAATCTTCTTTTTTGTTTCCATAAGTTATCAAATGTTGGGCGAGGAAAGGATCAAATTTTACTAACAGCTCATTACATCCAATAAAGTTTCCGTTGCGAAACGATCCTAGTTTTTTGTCTGATCCGCGGAATGATAATCCTATAACAATGAGCAATGAATAAAGTATCCAAGTATTTTTAAAAAAAAAATTTTCACCATTATTTTCAAACTTAAAAGTTCTTTCCAGTCGTTAAAAAAATAAAATGTCCAGTTTGCAATGTCGTATGCGTTGTTATGCAAAGATTAAAAATCTCTTGGACATGAGAGGAAGTCAAGGATAGAGGCCGATAGTAATTTTTCTTTCAAATTTATCTCTCTCAACTATTCACTTAAATGCTCTGGCCCCTTGAACTCTATGGCCTCCCGGCACGTGTTCAGTGTGTCCAGTGGTTTAACTGGCACTAATCTGGTGTAAATTTCAGAGTAACAAAATTACTGGTGAAACCTATGTACGATCAGTATTGACACTAAAGTACCTGATACATTTAAACAAGTATTTTCTTTAAACAATTTTAACTGTGATAAACTTGGAAAACTGGAGAAACTCAAAAAGTTAATAAACCTTTGAAAAATTTGGACAAAATGCTTAAAAACCGTTTGTGTTGGGAGCAGTATATCAAGTTGTGTTAAAAAAAGAGTTAAAAGGCTCAGAACCTCGAGAAAAGAGCTTTATGATAAATTTGAAGAGGGAATGACAAGCAGTTATGGTTGTTGAACATTTTATGTTATCATACAACTGCAAGATTTTTCTTTTTTTACTTGTTTTTTTTTTTTAGCTTATCAACGACGTTTTTTTCTTGCTGATTCTCAACTTTTCAGAAAAATTAACTTTGTAATAAAAAATAATAGCTCAATTTTTGCAGGTTTGAATATAAACATTTTGGAATTGTGATCTATTATAAAGAACTTGAAGGTTTTTTTCAAATAGCTCAACTTCGGTCCCAAATTTTGCTGTTTATGTATCTTGTTTTGTTAATGTTTGAATGTTTCATATTTTATCGAATTTTGAAATTGAAATTGCACCTTGATTTACATATTGACCATTTGTATAAAAATGTGATTAAGGAACAACAACAACAAACAATTAATAACTTTTAGGGTTTCCGCCGGCTTAATTTTGATCCAAACTCAGTGGCGTATGAAAACCCCTGACACTAACCTTAATAACCCCTATTTAATAAACATTAGAGCGCAATAAATTTAAAATCCGAAAATTTGATCAGAAAAAATTATTTAAAAGTATAAAATTAACAACTACCCGAACAATGTTAAAAATTTAAAAACTACTTTCCAATGCGACAAAGCATTTAAAACTGTATTTAAAGTATTAATAACAAGTATTCTTGTAAAATATTTGTTTAAATATCATTCAAAATGACTAAAGTTACAATATTAAAAGCTAGAGCGTTTCTAATGCAGGTATGCACGGATTTATCCGTAAGTTCAGGTGGAAATGTGGCTGATTTTTTATTGTCTCATTCAGTTATTTAGGAAGCTCAGAAGAAATCAATTCGGAAAAATGCTAAACAAATGAGAAACCTTTTCAAATTATTGCCAGTACAGGTATTTGTCTCATAATGGCACATTTTGATGGAAAAATTATGGAAGATATTACAAAAGGTGAAAAATTAAAAAAAAATAGATTTGCAAACTCGGTTAATATTGATGGAGAAAAATGAAGCTGCTAAGCATTCCAGCAATTGATTGTGGAACTGGACAAGCTCAATCTGATGCTTTTGTTAAAACACTAGAAGAATATAGAATATGTGATGATATAAAAGGTTTATGTTTTGATACCACTGAAGTATTGGAAAAACATCTTTTTTTGAGCAAAAGCTTTTACTTTTTCACCAAATTCGAAAGATCCTTCAAACTAGTTTTTTTCATTTTTACAACATGTTCTTTTTCTTTGAATAATATTCTATTCAACATATACTATAAACAAGAAAATCAAAGGCGTTTGAAATACCCTACAAATTTGTACCAAAATTGGGCCGACACACAGTGGGGCTGAACTGCTTTAAAACTGGACATTGGCGAGAACGAAAAAAAACGTTATGAAACATTTTTTGGAGGAAATGAATAAAAGAGTCTTTGGTCCATTTTATCCGCATATTTTTTTAGGATAGGACTGACTATTAAATCTTCAGAACCCATATTCTAGCTCGATTCCTTTGTTTATAAATTAATTGTTTGCACGATTTATTAGTGCTACTTTGTTTTTATAGTGTTAAAGCTGATATTTGTTAAAAGCTCTCAAACTTTTTTCAGGGATTTTTCAATTTTAGGTTTACAGCTATCTTTTTCTAATGAAAAAATAATTTTAAACTTATTGAGCCTTTTTGTCTGTATGTGTCAATTATATCAGTAGAAACCAGGTAACAAAACCAGGTCATGAACGCATGAACTTGATGTCGTTCTTTTTTGTGTGTGAGATTTGTTTTTATCAAATTTAAACGAATATAACTAATCGAGTTTTCAAGTACTTTTATTTGAGTGACAAATTACTTTAAATTCCAATTACTGTAACTTATTTTAGTGAATCATTTAGAATACGTTTTAATATTATTTATTCATGTAATCTTTTGAACTTTTTTCTTTTTTCTATCATCACTCACCGGTTTTATAAAAAAACTTTACTCGAAATTACTCAAAAATGCATTAAAAACGTCTGACAATTGTAAATAAATATTTCAAAATCTATGGAGTAATTTTTCCTAACTTTAACAAGTGCCCTTAAAATAATTATTTGTTTTAAAAATCCAAAACAAAAAAAACAAAAAAAAAATACTTTTTCCAGTTTTAAAGCTACTCTGCCTCACTGTGCGGCAGGAACCCTAAAAATTATTTAAATTTTTTTTTTTTTTTTTTTTTTGTTGCTTAACCACATTTTTATATGAATGGTCAATTTAAATCAAGATGCAATTTAAATTTCAAAAATCGATAAAATATCAAACACCCTAATATTTATATTAATTTATCTTAAAGTTTGTCAACCGGACATCTAAACTATACAATTAAAAAATTGTGTATAAATTCATTTTAGAAAGACATTAAAGTTATTAAAGTTTTATTTAATCAAAAATTTTATACAAAATGTTAGTCTATTATTGAGTTATATTAAAGTTATTAATTTTACGTTCAAATTTCCACTCATTTTTAACAATCTTTGAACCAGTTTTACTATAAGAAAGATTAGACGGTTTTTAAAGTAATATCACCTTTAAATAGAGAATTAAAAAAATCTTTTTTTACATTTTGAATAATTATGATATGACTATCATAATCTACTAATAATTTATATGTTATAAATATAATTATGTTATATTTTATAAATAGGTTATTTGTTATAGATATAATATAAAGAAAGCCAATGCTGCTGTTTAATTGAACACAACGATCCTTAAAAACAATAGCTAAATTGTCCTGTCTTTCAGCCTTCCTTTTCCGCCTCCAATTTCTTTACCATCAGCAAGTTTTTTCGCTTTTTAATTTTTTTAAGTTTCTTTATAATTTCCCATTTATAAGCTTTAAGTCTTCGAGCCAAAGTATTTTTCAATTTTTTTCCAATAATATTGCTTTACTCTGGTAGTCAATTTATTACAAAAGAAAATTCGTTGTTAATTGGTATAACTAAAATTTGGTCATCAATCAACCAGCTGAGTCACTTCCATTATTATAATGATACTTAAATGGTGAGTAAGCAAAAACTTCCATAAATAAACTATATATCAAAAACTTGCATAATTAAACTACTTTATATCTGATATTGTGGTAATAAAAACAGTCATTTATAGCCAAGTTCGTGTTTTTTAACATTGTATTTATAATTGCATATTTAAGCATAGACCTATGTTTTGCAATAGTATCGGTCAAATACGTTGTGCATTTATTGGTTAAAATATACAGGGTCGGCGCCAGCATTTTTTGGTCTTTGAGTAGCTAACTTTCAGACAGGGAGCAAACTCCAAACATTTATGTGTTTATACTTAGAATAAGCAAAAATTTTGAGGCTTTTTTGTTCTCAAGCTTCAATCATTTTTTGCAAAGCATCTTTATTTGACATAATATGTCAAATAAAGATGCTTTGCAAAAAATTGCGATGATTAAAGCTTGAGAACAAATAAGCGCAAAAATTTTGGCCTACCCTGCCTAAAACGCGAGAGCAACAAGTTGATGAAATATTTTTTGTACCATTTTCAACTAGACTTATATCCATCAATAAATTTTAAGTTTCATAATAAAAAATATTAGCGTTCAAAAATTATATAAAGTTCATATAAAGTTTGAACCCCCCTCAATTTGAGAGGGTTGCAAATTTTATATTGTCATAATTTTTGAACGCTGAGAGATAATACTCTCACGTTTAGGATAGGGTACGCCAAAATTTTCGGGGTTTTTTGCTCCCGAGCATCGCAATTTTTTGCAAAGCATCTTTATTTGCAAATATATAAAAACATTTATATGTTTATACTTTTGTCAAATTTGACATAAGTATAAACATATAAATGTTTGGAGTGACGAAGTTATCTCAAAGAAAGCTATCTCAAAGATAGCCGGTTATCCTGAAAATATATCAAGTTAGTGTAAATTTGTTTTTTCTATTAATATTACTCAAAAATTTGGCGGATGAAAAAGCGGCGTGCATCCGACGGTACCGGTCAAATGATACTTTACATCTCAAGTTTCAGGTAATTTAAAAAAAAATACACTTTTAACACCATACACTTTAAATATACTTTTAACAATACCTTTAGCAAAGTTGCTTACAAATATTTGTTAAAATTCATAACCATACTTTATTTAATTAAATGAACATTTAGTTTCTCAAATTTATTTTAAACAACTTTTTTGACAAAATTAATTTGTTAAAATTAAAAAAAGAAGTTAAGAAATTTTAAATTTATAATGGTAGTGAATTTTATCAGATTTTTTCTAAAATCGCATGCCTAAAAGTTTATTTCTTATCTCTTTTAGGTATTTAAATTTTTTTACATCGTGGAAAAAAGATTGCTTTACTTTTTTAAACTAATTAAATAAAATGATTAATACGACTTAGAAAAATGAACATATTAAATACTTTTAATTAAGCAGTCCCAAATTATACAAGTTTAATTTCTTGATTTATAATTTTAAATGATATTTTTTAAAACGTAAGTTTTCTTTTTTTAAATAACTAAATTAACTATAACTTACCTTTATCTTAAAGACCTCTCAGAATCATGAACTGTAATGATCCCTTTCTTCTCTAATGCTATGTTGCAACAATGGCATTACACTCTCTTGATTTCCTTGAAGCTAAACAAACAGTGGAAAGACTGCTTTTGGTCAGATTGTAAACTTAGTTTAAAAATTGTTTTACTTTTGTTATCATTATTATCGCAACAAGAGGGTGTCTGCTAAATCAGGGAAATAAAAAAAAACAGAAAAAAGTCAGGGAATCTATTTATATATAAAAAAAACAATGGAATTAGGGTTAAATTACAAAAAAAAAAAATCAGGAAAAATGGTTCTTATCAAACTTACATAACTCAAGTAGATTGTATACTGTACACATAATTATAAATTTTTTTTATTTAGCAGATAGTTTTATGAACTTGATACTTCAAATGTGGATTTTATTATTGTTAATGTTTTTGTAATTGAAGGTCATTTTTCTAATAGATTTATGTCTATAGTCTAATATTTCTGAAGTTAAGTTTATATAACTTCAAATTATATCAGGGAAAATAGATTGTGGATCAGGGGAAATATCAGGGGAAAATCAGAGAAATCCACCTTAAAATATTGGCAGACACCCTGAACTATTGTAATAACCAATATTATTAGTATTTTTATTTTTTTTATTTTTTAATAATATTGTGATTATTTTAATTATTATTACTAATATTAACTGTTTTTTCTGTAAATTAAAGTAAAGATTAAAAAAAGGAAAAAAAAAAAAAAATCTTCTGTTTTCTAACAAACACAATTAAAGTTTTTACTAAAATGCTTTTTTAATAAAAAAAGTTTTGTATCTAATAAAAATTGTGTTAACATATTAAGTTTTTTTATTTTCCTAAGAGCTAATCAAAATCAGGGCTAAATATTGACCATGGAGTTGCATTGAATTAGAATTTAACCTATATCAGTCATTATTTTTTATCAACTTTTTTAAACAATAGCATTGCTTTATTATCTAGAATAAGAAACTTTTAAGATAAATATATATATATATATATATATATATATATATATATATATATATATATATATATATATATATATATATATATTATGCTTTTCTTGTGTTCTCATATAACATAAACCCTCAGCATCTGGGGTCAAAACTTATAAATTGTATATATAGATCTTTCAAAAGATTTTTTAATAATTAAATTCTTGCCAGCTTTCATACAGCTACAAGCCTTAGACAACACTCCAATTTAATAATATTTATGATATATTAAAAAATAAAAAAAAGCCTTTTTAAAGAGATGCTTTAGTAAAACACATATTTTATGAGAAATGTTTCTTCGTAAACTCAGCAATAATTATTAGAATCGTCTATAAATATACTTTTAATGCTGACCTAAATATATATGGTTTTATATTAAAAAAAAAAACTCTCTGAACTCTAAATTGATGTAGCTCACTTAACAGGGAGCAACAAGTGTATAGAATAATTTTCTTAGTATTTTTTTCTAAGTTTATATTCATCAACAAATTTAAATTTTCATGCAATAATATCTTAGTGTTCAGTTCTTATGACCATACAAAGTTTACAGTCCCCTCAAAATGAGGTGGGTTAAAACTTTATCTGGTCATAATTTTTGAAAAATAAAAGGTTATTGCATGATATTTGAAATTTGTTGATGAATATAAACTTACATAAAAATACTAAAGAAAATATTTTATAAAGTTGTTGCTCCCACATTTAGGGCTGGGTGGGCCCAAAAATTGGATTTTTTTTGTCCCCAAGCTCCAATCACCGCAACTCTTTGCAAAACATTCTCATTTGACATAAACATGAACATGCAAAAGTTTAGAGTTTGTACAATGCCTGTAAGTGTCAAAACTCAAACATATAAAAATCCAGTGTACATCACTGATATGTATGTGTATATATATATATATATATATATATATATATATATATATATATATATATGTATATATATATATATATATATATATATATATATTCTCTCTCTCTCTCTCTCTCTCTATATATATATATATATATATATATATATATATATATATATATATATATATATATATATATACATATATATATATATATATATATATATATATATATATATATATATATATATATATATATATATATATATATTTATACTTGTGCTACTCTTAAAGTTTAATTTTTTTACATTTTTTGAATTTTTAAAGCTATTTTCAAGCAAAAATAAAAATTTAAAAATTATCAACTACTTATATACTTATGTCATTGCAAATAATGATAGGTTTTTAATAATGGCCTTTTTTAAACAGGCAGCAACAGTTCATTTTTCGTAAAATTAATGAAGGTCGATTTTTTATGGTTAAAATTATTTTTAATGTTTGCTTTTATAAACAAACTTCAGAAACAAATAAAGAGCTTTGTTAAGACAAAATATTTTGATTAAAATTTGGGAGAAAATCTTGTTGGAGTTATTTTTACGTTTAGGAATAAGTTAATTATGATAAAGATTTACCGTAAAAACCCCTAATTCCGGATGTAACCTAATCACGGATGGTTTTAATAAAAAGTTTCATAACTCCTTTAATATAATGAATTTATGAATAATTTTTTTTAATTAATAAACGTCTTTACAAGACAAATCAAAAAATATAAAAAAAAAATTATATAAACTAATGCAATCATGAAAGATTTCAATTTGAAATCTCTCATAACTAAAAAAACAAAAAAAAGGAAAAAAAAAACTTTGACTTGCACCAAAAAAATTAAAAAAGTAAAAGCACTATTTTGTGCAAAATTTTATGCTGATTATTTTAGCCAAAAAAAAAATTAAATTTCCTTTTGAAATAATTGAAAAAAATAAAAAACAAATTTGCTTCCAGCCAAAAAAAAAAGACACCTAATTCCGGATAGAGGTAGTTATTATTTTATGTACCTAGAAAAAATAATAAACAAATTAGCCAGCAGCAATAAATAAATACACTTTTGAGTCCCGGACAGTTAATTACAATTGGCTATTTTATTTTTTATCACTTTCATGCACATAATATAATATATTATGTTTATTAAGGTGGTAGTATGGTCAAAAATTTCCAATTTTTTGATTTTTTTTTTAATATAACTTCTTAACATTTTCATTCATGCTGAAAACGATTTTTTTGATGTATTCTATATAAAACCGTCTATTTTTTATATAAAAAGTTGTACTATATAATATTGCTTCTTAGCAACGGCATAGCAACAAGGTAAACACCATGTATATCATCTTATTGAACTCCCTGAAGAAAGTATTTTCTTAGAGAAATTACTAAGTGAATTTGGCTTCTTTTTTTGCCGTAAAAACATTAAACCAGCACTTATATAAGCAGTTATCTTGTTGACTATCATTACATAAACACATGTTATCTATTTCAGTTACTAATGTTGAATATATCTAGAGTATGATTGTTTATTGTTGTTTTATAAACTATTCAGTGTAGATTAAAATAAATTTATTATTTCTAATCAATTAATATGAAAACTGAAGTTTTAAGAAGAAGAAAAACTGGTGCCTTAAGAGTGTTTAAAAAAAGAAAAAGCACTTCAAAAAATCAAGTTTGGCAATTTTTTTCCCAAAATATAAAGATACTTCTGCGAGCCAAGAATTGTCATTAATTGATAAAAATGCTAAAAATTTAGCATTTTACTTAACTTTACAACATCAACCAGCAATGTTATTGCCAATAATGAACCTAAAGTAAACTATTTCAAAGTAAGAAGAAAGGAGTCTAATTTTGTTTTAATTGATCTTAATATAATTGTACAAACTCTTACTTTAGTTGGAACATGCCCTGACTGAGAGCAATTCAATCAATATTAATATAGATTATAAAAATAAAAAAGGTTTAAGTTCTTTGTTGCTATTGAGTTGCATTAAACTTTTATGGTAAACAAAATTGTATACTAGTAAAAAAGTTGCAAGTAAAACTTCTGAAAAGTTTTTTGATATATAATAACATTCAGTTGTTGCAATGTTACAAAATTATTTTGGAATTGTGATTTGTCAATGTTGTGGGAAATCTGTTAATAAACTAATAAAAGCTATTGAAGCTGTATTATTTAAGATGTAAGATGTAAGACATACTATGTGTCCTCAAACTAATTACAAATATAAAGGATATAAATTTGATAAAACATATGTTAATAAAGAAAAACCTGGACTGCCTATTGTTATTAGGGACATAACCAGTATTCATAGATTATCAGATAAAAGCTTGTTAAAAAAGTGCCTTCATGGAAAAACTCGAAACAATAATGAAGCCTTAAATGCAATAAATTGGAATCGAAGTCCAAAAATGTTTGTGTGGGGCAAATTGCTTGAGAGAAAGCTGCAGCATCAGCTGTTATTAAATTCAATAAAGGATTAACTGGTTTGTTAAATGTTTATTTAGAGCTTGGTATAAATCCTAACAAAAACTTTATTACATTTTGCAAACAAAGAGATTGTCAAATAGTTAAAAATATTGCTAAAAAAAATTTGACTGATGAGGTAAAGCAATGTCAGAAACAAATAAGAGCAAAATAAAAAGATTTTAGTGATCAATATGAAGAAAGTAAAGAAGTAGCTTAACTTGGGAACTACTTGTTACTACTTGTTATGGGTCTTTAAAATTTTGTTCAGTTGTAATAATATACATGATAAACTCATTGGAGCAGTATATTTTTTTGATATTATATTTTGACAGAGTTATGGACTTTTAAAGGGGGCTGTTTGGGGGTAAAATTTGACCCGTTAGTTGTATATGCTGTATCTCCTTGGTGCTTTAAGCTTACTTTATAATTCTGCTTCCATGAGTTCTTTAATATAATACAAGTAAACACTGAAAGTTTGAGTTTTATAGCATCTACCATTGTCTCAATATTTATCGCAGCACCTATTGACTGTTTTAGGTTTCACAACCCAAAACCTGGGTCCAAAAGTAAAATTTTTTTTTTTTTTTTTGAATTTTATGTTTTTATGCAGTCTTTTAATATTTTATGAAATCAATACTGTTTGGTTAAAAAAAATGATTTTAGAATTTTGACCATACTACCACCTTAAAGTAATAAGAAATAAAATAGCCACAAGGGAAAAATAATTGAGATAAAGCTATTTTTTTTAGCATCCATAAAGTTAACGCATTTGTGTTAATTGTATTACTGTATAAAAGAATATGGATAATTTTAAACATAAAAGAAGAGCGAGAGAGTCGAATCCAGCTAGCTATTCAAGCTATTACTGAAAAAAAAATGTCATACGTACAAGCTGCTAAGTGTTATAATGTGGCAAAATCTACACTTTTTGACAGAACAAAAGGATTATCTAATAATCGAGGAGCGCCAAGAAAGATGAGCAACATCACTGAAGCTATTATTGTTGATTTATTAAAATTTATGAGTGATATAGGTTTCGGCTTGAATAGAAAAGACGTGTTTATTGTTGTTGAAGTCTATTCAAAGACGGCAAACCGACTAGAAAATGGTACTCCGGTTTCATGAATAAATATCGTAAAGAAATTTGCCCAAGGAAAGTAAGCGGTATGCAAACTATTAGAGCTGTGGCCACACAACCAGCTATAATTGACAATTGGTTTGAGCAATTAGCAGTAGCATATAATGTACATAATTTAGGCGATAAGCTGTTTTAAATATTTAACTGTGATGTATCTGGTTTGCAATTTGATCAAGGCAAAGTCAAAATTATTTGTAGAAAAGGAACAAAAAACCCTAAAAAGCTAGCACCATCGAATGAAAAGCAAATGACGACAATCTTGACTTGTTGTGACGCATTCGGTAATTATTTACCTCATCAAATAATTTATAAAGGCAAACATGTTATGAAAGACTGGTGCAAAGGCGGTGCCCAGAATGTTTATTATAACAGTAGTAGTTCAGGCTGGATGGAATCCGAACATTTTCGTCGTGGTTTGAAACAGTTTTTTTGCCTCACGCAAACAAACTTTCAGGATTTAAAGTTCTAATACTTGATGGCCATGCTTCACATATGAGCTTAGAGTTGAAAAAAAAAGCTTTAGAAAATTATATTTTACTTTGGCGTTTGCCGGCTCATACCAGCCATTTTTTACAGCCACTAGATGTTGGCGTTTTTAAAACAGTAAAAGGCGCAAAGGAAGAGAATTGTCGAAAGTTATTTGACTAAAAATCACTTCAAAGCCTGACTAATCGACATTTTCCGGCCATGTTTAAGGATCTCATCGAAAATGGTGGGTTTAAACCTGAAAATGCACGGAGTGGTTTCAAAAATACTGGTATATTTCCACTCGATCGTTCGCAAATTTCTTCAAAAAAAAACTTCCATTGGTGCTGTGTTTCAAGCTGTCGAAAACAACAATATTGAAAATTTATTTGATTCTTCAACAGTATCTAGTCCATTAGTTATGGGAAATATTACCAATACACCTAACACACCGTCAAGAATGTCAAATCGTGAATTTTTGCTTAAAAGCTTTGCTACTTTGAATAACGCTGTTCAACAAGTGGGCAAAGATATAAACAAATCAGTGTTAAATATGCTTCGAGATCAATTGACACCAACTCTAAATAAAAGAGTTCAAAAAAGTGAGAGAATAAAGCGACCAGCTAATTATAGTATGACTTCGGCGGATGCCATAGCTTACGATGAAGCTGAACAAGCATTAAAAAAACAAAAATTAGATGAACAAGCGGCAAAGAAATTTACTAGAGAACAAAAAAAGATTTCCACTGCTACTCAAAAAGCGAAAAATGCACAGAAAAGAGAAGAAAAAAAAAGTTGAGACAAAGTCAGTCGTCTAAAATACCAGGTAAAAAAGGTATAAAGACAAAAAATGGATTAGAAGACCCTCATTTTCCTCAAGCTTCAAATAACATTTTAATATCTGATAATCTTCTATGTTATTCTTGCGAAATTAATTGGACAAATAACTTAGATAACCAATGGCTTGCGTGTGAGCAGTGTTCAAATTGGTCATGCATTGAATGTGTCTTTGATTATCGTCCAGCCATGGAGTTTATTTGTAACGAATGTGTGTAAAATAATATATATTCTTTTTTTATTAAATGATTTCATTTAAATAACACAAATAATACTAACATTAAAATAATTATTTTAATGTTAGTATTATTTGTGTATGTGTTTTTATGTATTCTATACGCATCCGGAATTAGGGACATAAACACCTACTTCCGGATAAAAACAATATTTTTTAAAAATAAAATAAAAGATAGATTTATATCGCAAAAATAATATTTTTTATATCGTTCGATTTGTCTTGTTACGAAGTTTATTTATTTAAAAAAATTATTTCAAAATTCTTTATATTGAGCTAGTTATGACAATATTAGTCCTAAACCATCCGGAATTAGGGGTTTTTACGGTATAGAGTTTACTGATTTTATTTTAAAATGGCCAAATCTCACTTTTAATTGTATGTTTATTTTAGCTATTAAAGGTAAACTAACGGATATAATACAAATAATGAATTTTTTGATAAAAATAAATATAATAACTTATTTAAAGTATTTGATTTTGAAGTTGAAAGTTTTGCTTGTTTTATTAAACATTCTTTTCTTATATTTACAGAGTGAAAAAATGTTTGCCAAAATGCAGCAAACTTTTTTAACACTTCAAAAAACTGAAATTTACAATGACATTTTAAAGAAATGTTAATCGTCTCTTGCACAACAATGGTGAAACATTATTCACAAGTGTCACTATAAATATAAAAAAGCAATATATAACAAAGTAAATTAAATTGTCAGTAGATTCTTTTAGTCTTCCCTGTTTAAAAAACTTAGAAGATTTCAATTCTCCATATTTCTGAAACATCAAAGTTGTCTGTTTCCTCTAAAATTGAATGAAGTTTTGGAAGTTTGAAAGCAATTAAACCTGCAATATAAAAAAGCCCTTGTTTGCATACTCTTGGCATCTGATCCTGACAATTTTTAAATATAGATATATTAAATTCCAAATCAAGTTCACACTTATCACACTGGTGAGCTGGAGGAAAAGTTGTAAGATTTGCTTGCTTGTCTATCAACTTTCTAATTTTATCAATTTTACATTTTTGAATAACATTTTGCACAGTTATCAGATATGTTACTGATAACTGTGCAAAATGTTATTCAAAAATGAATCCTGACCCTTGCTGATAATTCCCAAACTGTTTTTCTAGTGCATCTGATTGCATATGTCCTATATATAAGATTATATATGTATATATATGTGTATATATATATATATATATATATATATATATATATATATATATATATATATATATATATATATATATATATATATATATATATATATATATATAAGATATAAGATATATCGCAATTCAACAAATACTTTGCACAGCTTGCTAATCTTTTTAATCAAGGTACTTATCCATTTTTATCATATTTTTGCACAGGCAGTATCCATTGTTAACTCTTTCTCTTAATTTTGAATTTACGCATTTTAAATATAGTTCTCTATTTGCCAATCATTGACTGAAGTAATAGGCTTTCTTCGAACATCATTTAATCTAATATCTAGACCCAAGGTCTCCTATATACCTGGTCTGTGCACTCACAAAGTATTTTTTTAAAATCATTTGCTAAGGGGCTGATGTAAAACCAGTTCTTAAAACGAAGTTTTTAGAGAAAATAAAAATGTGAATCTTAAAGCTTAATGATATATTACATTAAATAACTATATAACCATTTTACGAAGATGCTGTGCTTATAGATGAAAATCTGGGTATGATACAGATCCTGATCTGAAATCTAAAAGCTACCATTCTTTTTTTGCTGATAGCAATGTTTGTGACCAATGGTTGAGGCGAATTAAAAGAGAACATTTTTTACCTACAAAAAACAGCTATGTTTGCTCCTTACACTTTGTACAAGCAGACTTCATAAATGCAAGCTCTGATTCTAACAGAAGTTCCAAGCGAATTTGTTTGGAACAAAATTTAGAAAGGAAGTTATTAATATCTGAAGCTGTACCATCAGTGTTTTTCATCTTTGCCAAGTTTAAGTATAGTAACATCAGTACCTCGTTCAACTATTTTTTCTTCTTCCACATCTCGCCTAAACAGGGAAAATAATGTAATATTAAACGATTTAGAACTTTTCCAATCTAAAGATGCTGCTAAATCATTTGAAGAGCTTACTAAAAAATATGCAAGCGAAATCAGAAATTTCCATCTTAATATTTTTGTTGCGAATGATACTGTGAGCTATTATCTTCTTCAGTTAAGTGCAACAGGAGTAACTGTCAAATCATCTGTTGTCATATATAAAAATTTGAACTTTGATGTTTATATAAATAACATAGTTTTTCCTGAAGAATCTTTCCAATCAGTAATAGCAAACATAGCAAAAATTTCCAGATCATCAGATTTAGAGAATATGCTAAGCTACATACATTATTTAATTGAAAAATATAGGGAAATCTCACCTATATCTACATGCGTTAAACTTTTGAAAGGATATGATTGCACTGAAGAAATTCGTACATAGCTCAACTTTATATGTGACCAGCTTCTTTTATTGGAAAAACCATGTCAAAGTAGAAGATACAACAATAATCTTCTTTTTACTTGTTTGTTGTGGTATACAAGTAGTAAAAGTTACTACAAATGATTTTTCGTAATAACATTTTTACATTGCCATCAAGTGCTACTCTCCAAAGGCTATCTAATTTAATATCAGTATCTACTGGAATAAATAATGAAAATAAAATTTATCTTGAAAAAGAATACAGTCTTTGACCAATAAAGAAAAAATTTTAAATTTAATATTTGATGAAATTTATATTAATCAAGAAGTTGAGTATGCAGATGGTAGGTTTTTGGGTATTATTGATGAAATAGAGAAGTTAGCAACAACCATTTTAGTATTTTTTATCACTTCAGTTGCTGGAAATTATATTGATACTGTTTGCCTTTTTCCTTTTTCTACAATAAATGTTCCCACTTAAAGAAATGTTGGTTTCAGGTCCTGGAAATGCTTAGTATGATTGGATTTCATGTAATAATTACAACAAGTGAAAATCATGTTGTCAATCAAAATTTTTTCATGAATGAGTTGTGTTCAGGAAAATTGACTCCTTTTATTAATCATCAATTATTAAACAACAAGAAACTCTTTATTTTAATTGATCCTACTCACAACTTCAAAAATGCCTTTGATAATTTTAAAAGTCGTAAAATTGTTCTAATATCATGTATACCAAGAAATCAATTATTGGATAATCAATTACAAGTTTTAATATCACCTTCTGGTTTAAAATATATCAATGCAGATTTTAATGACATTTTACAGATTTTTCAGTATGAGAGTAAAAACCCCTTAAAAGTTGTCGATCACTTATCCAAACAATGCTTTCAGCCTACAAGTCTCCAAAGAACATCAGCAAAGCTACGTTTTAAAATTTTCCATGAAAAAACTGCATGTACCTTAAAGTTTTATTACAAGAATGGAAAACTACAAAGTCTTTCTTGGAATGCTACTCATTATTTAATAGAAAGGTTTGTTGATGTGAAATCTCCAGTTGTTGGTTCACATTAACAAGACATGCTTATGAAACCAATTCGAAACCCATTAGACCAAAACTTAATTATTTTGAAAAAATTTGTTGACTTTCTTAATCAATGCAATCGCTTAAAAGTTCCTAATACAGGCTTATCATATCCAATTAATTTAGCTTTCATACAAATTTGTAAATGCCCTCAAGAATTTAGTGAGCATATTTTATTCAAAAAGTATGGTGTGAATTATATCCTTTTAGGAAAGCTCCAATCTGATTTTATTGAACAAAGGTTTGGTCATTATAGGCAGCTGTTTCGTGGAAGTTATTACATTAAAGTAAAGCAACTTATACTTATATATTTACATTTATTTATATACATTTATATAGAATTTTATATATATATATATATATATATATATATATATATATATATATATATACACATATATATATATATATATATATATATATATATATATATATATATATATATACACATATATATATATATATATATATATATATATATATATATATATATATATATATATATATATATATATATATATATGTATATATATATATATATATATATATATATATATATATATATATATATATATATATATATATACTTATATTGAGTTAATTTTTAAATTTTATTATTTCTTCAGTTAGTTGTTTTGCACTTTAAATATTTCTTTTAATTAACAAAAAAATGCGTGTAAAAAATTTATTGTCGTTAACAAAAAAATAATAATAACGATTTTCAAATTTTAATTTAGTTTCTAACGGTTTTTTATTATTTTTTATTTAAGTGAAGTTTTTTGAAGCCCTTTTTGAATAAAATAGTTTTTCGACCTCTTAGAGTATTAGCGGAAAAAATAGTGCACAGACTAGGAATATAGGAGACCTTGATCTAGACCTTTTGCTTTACTGTTGACAATAACCCACTACGTGACAACTATTTCAATGAAAAGTGCTGTATCTTCAGCTTCATGAAATTTAACACATAACACTGCAACTGTTTCATCACAAAAACTTTATAAACTAATCCAACATTTTGTTGTTCAATTGGTTTTGGTGATAAAGCTTTTTGTGTAGGGTGACAACAGTTCAATTATTTGCAACATTAAGTTGAATTATAAATATCCATTCTGCAAGTCACACAGTATCATTATCATTTAGCAATTTATATTTTAAACATTGCAATTTTTCAGTGATCCAATTATTTAGAATACAATTTCAATTATGCACTGTGTCGTTTAAAAGATCGTGCTGGAACATTTTTTGCATTAAAATATTAAAATGTTTTTTGATTTACTCTGCAGTTATCCATTATTAAACCAAGAGGTTTTCCATCTGCAATTATGATTTGTTGATTTAATTCTTCTATCAACAACAACAACAACAAGCTATTTATTTTCCGTAAATTATTTTACAATAGTTTTGATAATAATAATAATAGCAAAAATATATAATACAGGGTGACCACAAAGTATCCGCACAAATAAAGAGCTTAATAAAAAGCATGTAGAAAGTATTTGGAACACAGTTTTTGAAATTTTATTTTAAAACATTTATTGAACTATAACAATTATGATTCAAAGATTGAATTTGAATTTTCCTCCATCAGCAAAATAACAGACCTGTAGGCGTTTCGGGAATGCTTCGACGGTGGCGAGCAAGTAGGCAGGGTCCAGAGAATCCCAAGCTTTCAGTAGTGATTTTTTCAAACTTTCAATATTTTTATGCGGCTTTTGGCATGCCTTTGCTTCTAGGACGCTCCAGACTGAGAAATCCATGAAGTTAAGATCGGGGCTCGATGGCGGCCATTGAGAAAAGTTGACGATAAGGAGAAACGCGCACCATTCTAAAAAAAACCAATTGAACATAGTTTACAAAGTATATAAAGTAAAGTAAATAAAGTTTATGACATAATATTAACCAAAAACAACAAATAAATAAGAAAATACATAAGTGCTTTTATGCTTATATTTTCACAAGATGAAACAGTCTCGTGTGCGGATACTTTGTGGTCACCCTGTAATAACATAACATAAAAAAAAATAATTATACAAATTATAGTAATAGTAATAATAAGTATGTTTACAATAATTACAATGAAAAAATAATAATAATAACTAATATTAATATAATAATAAGTTAATGATTTATTAGGATGGTGTCACTCATACAGAAATCTGATCAAAGGAGTGACACCAATTTTTAATATAAGTAATAATAAGCAAATACACACTGAAACACATGGACCGTAAACACACAAACCAAAGCATATAAAATATACATCAAAACAAACATGTAGAAATCAATTTGCAGGTTTTACTAATAAAAAAATGAAAAAAAAATGATAATTGTAGTAATTACGAAAAGAAAAAGATAATATTTAAATCATAAGGATAATAATGCCAAAAAGTTAGAATAAAAAGTTTTTCAGAATTTTTTTAAATTAATATTGTTTAAGATGGAGTAAAGGTATTTTAGGATATACTTTTTTGGACTCATTTAAAATGCATGCAAGGCTCCTGTTCCATTCACAGGCGCACTGATAAACAATAGAACGTTTACCATACTTCTGGGTTTTAAAAGATGGTACATTTAGTTTTCCATTGTGTATATTTCTAGTCGAGTAGGAATGTAATAGTTTACTTTCTGTGAACATTTAGTTTTCCATTGTGTATATTTCTAGTCGAGTAGGAATGTAATAGTCTACTTTCTGTGAACAAGTTTGTGATAGGAGATGGTATATTTTTATTTAAGGAGTCAAAAACAAAGAAAAGATTAGCATACTTTACTAGCGCTAGAAATGTTGGAATGAATAGTTTTTTGAAGGACTTTGATGTATCTGATTTAATTGTTTGGAAGTTTATTAATCTGATGGATTGACGCTGAGACGATAGCAACTTGTTAATGCGATAGTTTCCAACTTGACCCCAAACTTGACTAGATGAGATAAGAATAATGCATAGTAAATACTCCTAAGTGTAACTTTCTCAACATAATGACGAATTATTGAAAGCATACTGTTAGCTCGAGATAATTTCTTGCTTAGTTCATCAATATGAAAGTTCCATGAAAGATTACAATCAATTAATACACCAAGATATTTAATAACTCTTGAAGGGTATAGCTGTTTATTATTAATTTTGATTTTGATTTCAATATTTTTCAAGAAATTGTTTTTTTTGGAGATAAAAAAAATTAGTTCAGTTTTTTCGGTATTTTTTTTTTAAACCAGTGAACTATACCTTTTAGATTTGAATTAACATTTTTACATAAAGAATGATACAATTTGTTGACGTGCAAGAGATTTGTATCATCAGCAAACAGATGGACTGAAGAGAAGTAAACCGAGTTGATTAGGTTGTTAATGTAGATTGAAAACAAAAGAGTACCTAGAACAGAACCTTGAGGAACACCACACAAAAGTGATTTATAACTGGAATTGAAACCATTAATACTTACAAATTGTTTTCGATCTGAAAGATAAGATCGAAACCAATCATTTACAATACTGCGAATTCCATAATATTTTAATTTAGAAATTAAAATATTATGGTCAACGGTATCGAAAGCTTTTTGTAAATCGATAAAAACACCACAAATGAAATGACCAGTATCAATAGCTTTATACTTATTAATGCATGGCAAGTGAATGTTTTGATCGAAAACCAAATTGAAAATCTTTTAAACAATTAAATAAGTTTAGAAAAGAAAACACTCTAAAATACATAAGTTTTTCAAGAAGCTTACTAATGTTAGATAAAAGAGAAATAGGTCTGTAGTTAGTGCATGAAAGTTTAGAGCCATTTTTAAATATTGGAATAACGCAAGATAATTTCAAAATATCAGGAAATTTTCCATTTATAAATGAGGTATTAAATAGTTATCATGCTTGTTTGAAAATTTGTTGTAACTTTACAAAATGGACAAACCTTTATAACAAGTCGTGGACCACAAAAAAGACAAATAGCATTAGTATTTTCTTATTTTTATTTATTGGCGAATGTCTAATTTATGATATATGTCAAATAAAAGAGTTTTATTTTCAAATAACTTTTATTCTAATTAATGAATTATTAGATATATTAAACATGCTTATTGAATTTATTGATTTTTTTATTATTTCAATACAATATTTCATGCATTTTCAAAGTGCATGTAAATTAATGATAAATAAAGGTTCCACAATCAAAGAAAAATTGTATGAAGTGAATTTTTTGTCATGACGAAACACAGTTTTGATTTCCGCATATTATTTAATGTGCTACTATTTTCGTTATCAATAAAAAAGGACAGCTATAAGTTCATGCTGTATGCTTTTGAGGAAAAAAAAATAAATAAATATATATATATATATATATATATATATATATATATATATATATATATATATATATATATATTTATATATATATATATAATAGTTTTTGATGTATATCTGTATTGTATTTTTTTAGAATGCTTATGAAAATAAATACTAACTTCTCATAGGAACACTTTTGTTGAGAAACTGTTATTGCAAGAATTAATTGACTGTTTAGAAAATAAACCTTGTTAAGTGAATCTTTCAGAATTGACAGCATTAGTAAATTCATCTTGATTCAATGAATTTACTAATGTTTACCAATTTTCAGGGTGCGTTGTAAATAAGAACACCAGGTTGAGCATTTTGTTTTTGTTGTTGTTGCCATTTTTAAAAAACAATGTGTTTTCTCTTTTTTTCATTTTTGACTTTACATTATAAATACTATTTAAATATGATTGGTTTTTGCTCATAACAATTTTTTTTTGTCACTGACTTTTTTTTGCAGCAGCAGCAAATAGAATGATCAGCAACATTAGTAGAAATGTTTTATCTGCACATGCTTATCAAGGAAATTCATGTCTTGTGAAAAAATGGCTTTCATAATATGCAATAATTCAATGATTGTTTATTAATAGATATAAACTATTAACACAACATAGTGATTTAATTCGTTAAATTTATTTACTTTTAAAAAAATGTATTAACTTGAAGAAATTAAAATAAATGGAAACTAAAAATAAAATAGAAGTTTTATTGACATTTCTTTTTTTAAACCTATAAAATAAAAGCTGTTTATTATTGCAAGAAATCGACGTAAAAAGGTGCTGTCAGATGCTACGCTCCATTATTCTCAGTTCAGTAAATCTCGTATCTTATCTCAAAATTTAGGCTCTAGAGACTTTTGGAAAATCTTCAGCAGCGTTGTTAACAAAGGAAGGTCTAATATTTCATCTCTCATTCATAGGACTGATCTTATTACCTCTCCCAAGGATAAGACAGAACTATTTCCAAAGAGTTTTTTCTAATAAGTGCTTGACTGAGTCTTGTTTTCCTGCCTGCAGGAAAATGACATCTGTTGTTCCAATTTATAATTTATTGTCTAATCTGTCTTCTTTCTGTTATTAGCAAGATCTTTTAGTCTTTGATAAAAAAATTTCTCACATCCCATCTTGAGTCAAATAACTTGCTGTCATACAATCAATACAGTTTTCGATTCTTTCACTCTATGGCTAACTTTATTGTGCATTAGGTGGATGTAGAAAGGCTAGGGCTATTGCTCTTGACATATTTAAGGGTTTTAACAAAGTTTGGCATGTTGATTTTCTCCATAAGCTTGTTCCATAAGGTGTATCTGGGAAAGTTTTTTAGATTGTCAAATCATTTCTTTTTAACTGCTTTATTAAACTCATCCTCGAAGGTTAACACTCTTCTTTATTTCCAGTATCTTCTGGGGTACCTCAAGGTTCTATCCTTGGTTTCAATCCTATTATGTTTCTTATCTATATTAATGATCTTCCTGACAACCTTACATCTAAAGTAGCTTTTTTTGCTGGTGACTCAACTTTATATTCTTATCTTGACAAAAAGTCTTCTCTTTTCGATCGCTTAGAACAGGCAAGATCGGCATCTTGAATCTGATCTCACTTCTGTTACAGATTGGGGCTCACAGTGGCTTGTAAAATTCAACTCCAAAAAAATTCAGTTATTTATTGCAAACAACTATTGCAGTACTGTCAACATTCCTATATTGATGAATGGGAACCCTCACACTGAGTCCTCTTCTTTATGTCATATCATGGAAACCCTATATAAAATCGATTGCTAAATTAGCAACTGCTAAGGTTGCTTTTCTTTATCATGCTCACCATTTTCTCTCTCCTGATTCAATTCTCTACTTTTACAAATCTCTTATTCTTCTCTGTGTGGAATAATGTTGTCATATTTGGCAACCCTCGGAATTAGGGTCGGCATTCGGCAATGCCAACCTAACTGCCGAACTGAAAGTGTTTGAGGTCTGCAAAAAATTGCCGACCTCGTTCCTATGTTTTACGGTGAGACCTTTGTATCAAATAATTTTTGCCGATTTGATGCCGACCTCAAAAAGATTGAGGTTGGCAAATTATTACAGACCTCATTTTTCCTGATTCCGTGGGTTGCTGGTTCTTCTAATGATGCTCTTTCTCTTCTAGACAAGGTCCAAAAATCCATTATAAACATAGTTGGACCAAGTCTATCTGCTAAGCTTGAACCTCTTTTCCATCGTTGTTAAGTTGCATCTTTTTTTCTTTTCTACAACTATAATGGTTGCTGCTAAAAAGAGCTATCATCTCTAGTTCCAATAACTAAAACTCATTCTCGCTTGACTCTTCATTCATCAAAATCTCATTCTTATACTGTATCTGTCCCTGCATGCTCCAAAAACTTTTATTCATCTAGCTTTTTTCCCTGCACTTCAACCCTTTGAAACTCTCTCCCAGCTTCATGTTTTCCTGACTCATTCAACCTTCAACTTTATAAGTCTTCTGTCAACCATTTTCTTGCTCTATAACTTTATTCTTTTTTTCTAGTAAATGCCAACTTAATAGTGGTTGCTTGTTGCCTTGTTAGTAGTGAATCAGAATTGAAAAAAAATAAATATCCAATGTATTTATTTTTAGTAAAACTTTCTAGGCTTTTGTAAACGCATGTAAAAACGATTGTAAAAGAAAAAAAATTTCCTAAATACTGGTAACATGTAACCCAGTACTATCTGCTTCATGTCCTGCTGCCTTGTAGGATATGGCTTTTTAGGCAAAGGCTAGGAGATGCCATCTCCGACATAAAGCACCCCCTGCCTTGGGGCTCTTGGTTTAATAAGGCTAGAGATGGTGTCTCGATAAAAATAATTATCTTGGGCAGATGTTAAATGCATCCAACTGCTGTCTTGTAGAAGGCCTCCTAGGCAATGACTTAAGGGGTAAACAGATTATCTGTTGACCAGCCTCGCACCTCTTCTTCCATTGACCTGTCACAGATGTATTTTTAATACATTGCTTCAAGTTTAGGATGTTGAATGCTGGATCTTTTTGACTTGATGCATATGTTTTGCTTGTATCTCTGTTTTTATGAATAGGCAACTTGTTCTATCATCTCCTAATAAGGGTACACCACTAAAACTCAGTTTTATGGTTCTGAGGCTGGCTGATCGTCAGGTTTCCCGAACTCTGTGATAGCTCTCAGAGAGGCTGATTCCATCAATAGCTGAAAAATATCAAAGTATTAACAGTGCAATGTTGCGCATGGATGGTGTCCCTGTTTTATACTTTTGGTGTGCATTGCCAAGGCCACATTGGAGCCCTTTGTTAGAGTTTAGGATTTATTAATAGTAATGAGGCAATTGCTTGGGTTATTAAACAGTATACTGAGTACTATCTATGTTTCAAGTCAAGTTTTTTAACAAATTTAAAAATGAATAAAGTAACAAAAACTATAAAACACAAAAAACCACTGTCATCACCAAGTTCGCTAAACCTATCATTCACTAATACTTGTGGTCTTTGAAGTAACTTTTCTTCTGTTAAGTTTTATTTCTTGCAAAGTTCACCAGACCTACTTGCTCTTTGTGAGACTAGTTTGAGTTCAGCTGTCTCATCTTGTGATCTTAGTGTTGATGGTTATCTTCCTTTAATTCGTAAAGACTCTAATAGTCACATGTTTGGCTTGAGCATTTACATTTGTAATAATTCACCCATTTGTTGGGAAACTAGGTAGCACTACTCTATTATCTTTCTCTTTGTTCTATATTGCTCTCCTTCATCTTAAGATTGCACTCTTCTTGATGTTATTTCTGATCATATTGACCAAGTCCTTTCTCTTTATCCATCAGCAAATATTGTTGTTGTCTGTGACTTTAAAGTTCATCACACTGAATGGCTTGGCTCTAGTGTCAGTGACTCTGCAGACATTAAAGCCCAAACTTTTTGCCTTTCTCAATCCCTAACTCAAATAGTCAACTTTCCTACATGCTTTCCAGACAACCTGAATCATTTACCTTCTCTAATCGACTTATGTCTTGTTTCTGATCCTAGTCAGTGCTCAGTTTCTCCGCATTCACCCTTAGGTGCCTCCGATCACAGTTTGCTCTCTCTAAAACTCTTATCTCATTCTTCTTTATCATCAGAATCCCCCTATCATCATACATCTTACAAAAACCTTAAAGCTGACTGGGACTCTTTCCGTGATTTTCTTCTTGATGACCCTTGGGTATAAATCTTTCGTCTTCCTGTTGACAAATGTGCTTCTTACATAACTTTGTGGATTTACGCTGGCATGGAATCCTTTATTCCCTCTCGACAATTCCAGATCAAGCCTCACTCTTCTCCATGGTTTTCCTCACATAGTGCTGCTGCAATTGCCAATTGAAACCATTACTTTCATATCTATCAGCAAAACAATTCTCCAGAAAAAAGATGTCTGTTTATTACTGCTAGGAACCATTGTAAAAAAGTTTTGTCCAACGCCAAAGCCCGCTATTCTCAGGTCATGAAATCTCGTATTTCATCACAAAAATTAGGCTCTCGTGACTTCTGGAGAATCTTTAATAGTATCAATAAGGGCAAGTCTGTAATTCCACCTCTTTTGTATAGTTCAGACTTTGTCACCTCACCTAAAGACAAAGCTGAATTGTTTGCTAAGAACTTTTCATCAATAACATTAATGATCTTCCAGATATTCTCACATCTAAGGTGGCATTTTTCGCTGATCATACTACCATTTATTCTTGTCATGATAAGAAGCCAACTCTCTCTGATTGCTCGTAGGGAGTATTTGAGCTTGAAAAGGATCTCACTTCTGCTGCAGCATGGGGCTCACAGTGGCTGGTGAACTTAATTTAGATAAAACTCAATTTTTTTCAGCCAATCGTTATCGCAATAATTAAAACCTTCCTATATTTATAAATAGTAATGTACTCGATGAGTCATCTACCCTTCATCTTTTAGGATTAACTCTTATTTCTGATCTTTCTTGGAAACTAAATATCAAATCCGTTGCAAAATTAGCATCTGCTAAGGTTGCATGTCTTTATCAAGCTCGACACTTTCTTACTCTGGATTCTATTTTCTATCTCTATAAATCTTAAATCTGGCCTTGTATGAAATATATGTATATATGTATGTGTATATATATATATATATTATATATATATATATATATATATATATATATATATATATATATATATTCTTTTTTAAATTAAATATAGGGTAAAGTAGCCTATTATGGGGATGCTTTTGTAAAAGAGGTAAAAAATGAAGACAAACTATTATTTTGGAAAAAACAAATTTTTGTTGTGAAGCTACATATTTAAACTTATAATATATCTTATAAGTTGATTTAGATATGAAAATTTCATAAACAATTAAAGTGAAACTTGATTTTCCTTTTATTTTTAATTTTATCTTGGCTTTCATTAATAAGCAATGGCTCATAATGAGCAGTAATCGGTTTAGCGTGAACTTTAGGAGTAAAGTTTATTTTCATATGCAGTGTCTGTTTTTTTGACACATTTTAATGTGCTGGTTCCACTTTATTGTAAGACTTTTTCTATTCACATAGTTTACTTGTACAAGCTTCACAGCATTACTTTTGCTTATTTTGTTTTAGTTGTAATATTTTGTCTGTTCTTTTTTGGGCATGCTCTTTAGAATGTAAACAAAAGAAACCCATCTATATAAATCAAATTATTGTAAAAGTTTTGAAAGATTTTTTTTTTAATTTATTCACTCCCAACAACAAGTTTGAGATGGTTGATGAAACTCATCAAGCTTGGCAAAGAGAGCAGATCCAACCAAATTTACTATGCATTTTTGGACCTTGTCAAGAGAAAGAGCATCATTAAAAATTCAGCCCAAATATGACAACATTATTTTATAAGGAACAAAGAAAAGATTTGTAGAGGTAGAGAATGGAATTGATAGAAAGTAAATGGCAAGCAAGATAAGGAGAGGCCAATGGTAACTAATTTAGACGCAAGGAGAGGCAAATGCTAACTTTATTTATGGTTTCAATGAAATGTTAGTGGTGAATGACAATCCAAGACAACTTAAAGTAGGAGACTAAGTATGAGTGCTTTCATTCATCAGTATAGGATGTCAACAATATATTGTGGTTGTTATTTTTTACAGTAAATAGCTGAATTTTGTTGGAGTTAAAATTCACAAGTCACTGCAAGCCTCAAGCTGTTACAGAAGATAGATTATAATTAGGATCATCTGCCTGCTTTAAGCAATCAAAAAGAGAATTTGTTGAGAATCAAGTATTAAGTTGAGTCGTGGCCAAATAGAACCACTTTAAATGTAAGGTTGTCATGAAAATCACTAATGTAGATAGGAAACATTTTTTAGACGAAAGATAGAATCTTGTGGTACCCCAGAAGTTACTGGAAATAAAGAATAGTGTTAGCAAGAGCATGCCAAACTTTATCAAAAGCTTTTGATGTGTCAAAAGCAATAGCTTTAGCCTTGCAGCCTCCTTTTATCCTATGCATGCGATCTTTTAATTACAGTAGTGAATCAGCCATAGAACAAGAAGATCGAAATCCATATTGGTTGTTAGAGTTATTAGACTCAAGATGAGATGTTAGAAATTTGTTCACATTAGGCTCAAATATCTTGCTAACAATAGCGAGATGACTAATCAGGCAATAGTTGGAAGTAAATTAATTAGAATTTAATATTTTTAGTCACTTTTGTTCTGCTTCAGAATCTTTATGTAATTCATTGTATGTAAACGTTTAGGATACAAAACCATTCCTAATTGTTCGCAGTAAATTTTAATATACAATCGCAAATTAACAACAAGTTTAACACAACTAACTTATAAATGAAGGCTATGAAAACTGCATTCATGTTAAAAATATTTCTTAAATGTTTAAAGTTGCAAACTCTGTTGAAGTTAAAAGTTGATGAAACGTTGATGTATTAATAAATTTTCTACAGTTTGCTAAGAGGCTAGCTAAAAGTTTTTAAATATTTTTTTAACTTATTGTTGACCTCTGTTGTGTGTTTTCCTATGCTATCTTTTTCCTTTTACACTTTAAATATTCTTAAATTTTTACATTTGGTCCATAGTTGCTGGTTACGACACTCTATATGGAGAAATTTCTTACAGAGACCATAAAGAAACCAGAAACCAGTTTCTTCAGATTTTGCTTTATGGTCTCTGTAATAAATATTACTGGAAGGGAATATACTACCATTTTTAATTAACACATTTTTAGTTATAGGTTACATAGTATTTTAGATATAACAACCTATTTTATTGTGTAATTTAAAATTGGAATGCTTGTGTTAAGTTTATTTAAAATTTAATTCATTATTAATTTTTTATTATTTAAATATTCAAGCATTAATTATTCAAACATTAATTTTTAGATTGTTAATACAGTTAAGAATGCTGCTTGCATTTTAAAAATGTCACTTACTCAGCAGCCTGCATTTGACTCAAGATTTGAGAATTTAGAAAAAGATGCTGTTTTCATTCGTAAAAGAAAAGCAACTGTTGCATGTTTTATAACACGGATGTTCCTTCTTGGTGCTGAATATGCCATTATTCTTCCATCGATTTGGCTTTATTTAAAAAAATTTAATGTAGAACCATGGTTTTTAGGAATCGTTATTGCAGTATACCCTTTTGCTGCAATAATATCTCTTCCTGTAGTTGGCTATTTATTTGATAAGTTAAAGCGAATCAAAGAAATTATTCTCATTTTAAACAGTTTTGAAATAATTGGAAATATTGTTTATGCAATACCTATTTCAAAATGGATGGTATTTATGGGTCGTTTTCTTGCAGGTCTAGGTGATGGCTTTTATGCTTGCGCAACATCAGAGGTTGTACATACTTACCCTGTTTCACAAAGAACTGGTATATTTGCCTTGCTAGAATTAGGAAGAGTTCTTGGTATTACCTTTGGACCTGCTTTAAATTTTTTTTTATCAAAAGTTGATGTTCAAATAGGAGGCTGGCGAATTGATTCAGGAACATCTCCAGGGTTATTCATGGCTTTGCTTTGGATTTTATGTCAAGTTATAACAATATATTATACATCAAACTTATCATTACTAATCGAAGAAAGAGCAAGATATTATCCTAATATAAAATTAGATACTAGAGGACTTAATTTTGATTGCTCAAAAGAGAGCAAACGTATGAGGGAAACATCTCTTTGTGAATCTTTAAATGATGAAGAGCCATTGATTTCACAGACTAAGCTTTCTTTTAAACTTTATAAAAGTACAAATGGAGCTTTATATGTTGATGATAACCTGACCGAAGAAGAATCATGGGCTGAGTCCAACAATAGTGATTTCAGCACATCGCTAAATTCCTCCAAAATTTTGCCTCCCAAATCTGATTTATTAAAGTTATTCCTTACTTTATGTACTACTGAAATCTTATGTATTTTTTATGCAGATCTTGTTCTTTGGTTAGCACAAACAGAGTTTGAAGTTTTACTACCACTTATTACTCAAGAGAGTTACAACTGGGGTGAAAATTATGTTAGCGTTGTCTATATGGTGGGTGGCGTTTGGTTAATGATTGTTTTCTTTTTGATATACAAATTTGCTGAAAAGTTAAAAATAAAGGACCAACACTTCATTCTTATATCGTTAATATTTACAGTATTAGCTTTGCTACTCATGATGTGTGAACAGATACCTGATTCTAAAGATATTAAAAAGAGACTTCCAATATTCATCTCTATATGTGTTCTTATATTTTCAACAATTCCTTTAAATTTAGTTGCAGTAAAGTCTTTAGTTTCAAAATTGACCCCACGTGAAAAGCAAGGATTAGCACAGGGTGTCTATTCATCAATCGGGCGCGTTGCATTAATTTTGGGACCTATACTTGCAAGTGCAGCTTTTAGTCATTTAATTATTTTTGCTACAGTAATGAGTGTTCTTTGTATTATTGGATTAGTGTGGTTTGTGCTCAACCTTGGAAATATAAGACGCAAAATAACATTGATGGATTTAAGAAATTCTTAAATATAATAGAAAAAATATATAGAATAATCTAATAGATAAATTCAAAAAATTATCCCTGTTTTTAATAGAGATTTAAAATTTTTTAGATATATTTTTTTAATACTTATAATAAATTATTTTTTGTAGAAAACTCAATTGTGTATATTTTTTAAAGTTGTGTTTTTAAAAAAAACATTGTACAATTATATTCCAATGGGCACGGAGCGTAAACGTTTTTTAAACGTCTTTTAAGCGTCTTCTTTAGGTCTTGTGCCACTGGGATGTTTAAAAGTAACATTTGTTGCTTATAAGCATAAAAATGACAAAAGTTATTTTATATATATATATATATATATATATATATATATATATATATATATATATATATATATATATATATATATATATATATATATATATATATGTATATGTATATATTGTTACTTATATATATTATATGTAAGTAACAAAAATCATTTTAAAAATATCTAATAATCACGCGTATAATTTTAAAATTTAAGGTTTTGAAAAAAAAAAAATTATACAAATAGATATTATAACGTAATCTAATTTTTAGTTTTAAAATGTTAAAATAGAATTGAATTAAGATTAGTTTCGATTAATTTGGATTCCCGTTCTTTGCAATTAAAAAGCTGCAAGCAATAAAATTGAGATTGAATTTTACATAAGTTATTTAATTATATAAATCTTTTTGAATTTTTATTGCATTTTTGTAATCTTTTTGTGTATTTTAAAACTTTTTCTTTATTCATACTTTTTATTTGAATATTTTCGCAACAGTCTTTTTTACCACACATAACGCTGTACCCCTAGCAGCCTGTATCGTTGGACTAACCACAATATGCGTTAACTGTTCTAACGGACTGTGGGTGTGACTAACCACAATATGCGTAAATTGTTCTAACGGACTGTGGGTGTACAAACTGCACAAACGCACTCCCGCAAAACCATATCAAACAAATTTCTCACTTTTTAAATTGGCGATTATTTTTGTAACTTTGATTTATATTATATAAATAGCTTAATGTTAGATCTATATTATATAAATAGACTAAGTATCATAATGATAATATTTAAGTTAAAACAAATATGTGTTGTATTTCTTTTTATATAAATATTTTTAACGAAGATTAACAGGGTTATTTTGAGTGGTAAGATAAATGTTTCCAAACATATCTTTTAGGTATGTTTAAAAACACTGTGTGTGAGAGGCAAGTTCTGCAGTCGACAAATAAAAGGAAATGCACGGCAAACGGATAAATCATCAATAAAACTGTTAACAGTAAGCGTATCTATAACTTATAAACTTTTTTTTTAAGCACTTTAATGACATAGAGAAGAGAAGAAAAAAATGAAATCGTACAAAAGTCATAGTTATGGTCAGGGTTGAAAATAAAGTAAATAAAAATGTTGTTGTATACAATTATCATGAACTTTGAAACCCGATCTAAAAAATACTAATTTTGAAAAAGTTTATGATGTACCGCAAAATTCTTTCTTTGCAAGTTTATGTGTGCATTAGACACCAGCAATTTCTGGAAATTTATCACTACAAGCTGGAGTAATTACCGTATAAAAAAATAGGAATTTTGGCGAAAAAAGTAACTTTTAAGGCCAAGACAAAAAATTCGCGCGAAGCGAATTTTTTCGTCGTTAAGCATGCGCAGATTAAACATTTTTGGCGATTATACTGATTTTTTTTCGCTGCAGCGAAAAAAAAAGTCGGATTCATTTCGACTTTTTGCGAATCGCCATAAGCGAAAACCAATAAAATTTTGAATTTTATATCACCTGATGTCAACATTAAAAAAAAGCGAAAACATGTTTTTAAAGTAACAAAAAACAAAATTCTTAACCTGGCGTTCTTATTAATTTTATATGAACTTACTCTGAAAATTGGCTAGCATGAGTAAATTTATCAAACAAGGGGCAAGACTTACATAAAAAAATGACCAGACTTATATATAAAACTAAATCGAAAATTTACAAATATAAATTTTCACACTGTCAATTACGAAAGTTACACTTCATAAGAATGTTTATCTCCAAATGGCCACACGAAGATAAACCTTTTTGTGAAAAATTCTTTATAGAGTTAAACCTGCTGTTCGTTCTTGCAGTAATAGTTTTTAATAGAAATGTTCATGTCAGAGTTTAGCATTTATTTTCTTATACTTTCTTGTAAAAAAAAACCTTATATTAAACGATTATATTACAAAATAATATCACATCTTACATATAAAGGCAGAAATGTTAATATTAATGCACGGAAAGAAATTTTCACATGCTTCAAAGTAGAAAGTATGCTAAAAAAGTATTAACTGCCTTCAGTTAAACATACAGCGTAAACTTATTGCTGCCATTTTTATTGTTGACAACAAAAAAAAAAAAGCGCGAAAGAAAGTAAAACAGCGTTTTCGTCATAGCGAAAAAATTCGCTTCGCGCGAATATTTCGTCTTGTGGAAAACGGCCTTTAAAGTCTTATTTTTAAAATAAGCATTATAATTCCAACTTAAAAGATTTCTTATAAGTCGCCATTTTTATTGGATATATCGGGGTGTTCACTCTGCTAGATAAACTGAAAGAACTAGAAAGGACTGTTTTGAAAGGCATACTAAAAAAACTAAAAAATATATTTTTTGTGTATAATTGATTCAATGATTATAAAAAATACATTTTCCAGTTATTCAACTGTGTTTTTTAAAAATAGTTTTATACATTTTTTTAAGTTTGTTTTGAGTTGACACCCTGTTTATTATGACATCCGGCCTTAAAGAAATGTAAACAAACCAAAAAGTAGAGTATCAAATTGTAGATTGAACCTTGCGAAAGCGTTTTACTGTTATTTTTAAGGAGTTATAAAATCTTTAATATATATTAACTATATTATCAAGCTTAATTTATTACAATAATAAAAAAAATGCCTCCTGTAAAAAGAACTAGACGGTGTAATTTATATGGTGGTAGCCCTTCTGATCTTCCTATTACAGATCTAGCAACTTATGGTGATGTAGCAAGATTTTTCTACAAATTAAAAGATTTAGATGGTATTAAAGACAAAAATATTATTGTTCAAAGAACGCTTTGTAGTTTAAAAGAAATATGGTTCAATTGCAATTCCAAATTAGTTTTGTTACCTGAAAAAAGTTTGATTGTTAAACTTTTAAGATTTTATAATAATGTTATTTCTTGGAATGGAAATAAAATTAAACCTTTGACCAAAAAATTGTTGGAAAAAAATAAAGAAAAACTTTTTGATTTGCTAGCATGTAACTGCAAGCTTGAAGGTCTTCCTTGTGATGACAGGAATATCAAATGCTCAGGTTGTTCAAATGTGCATCTTTACTGTAGTTGTGTTGGTAGTAAAAAAGTAAGTTATACAAATTTAAAGTAATTTATTTTAAATTAAACTTTAAATAAATTATTTAATTTTATTGATAAACTTTTTTATATTTTATTATTATTTTTTATATTTCAATTAAATGTAAAACTTTCATTGTTATGATTTTTAATTTCTAGAAGTTTTGTTGTATTTTTTTCTATAATTACAGAGTAAAACTTCAATTTCATCATTAAATCAGACTAGATCAAAAAACTATAACACTACCCACTATCCCAAATTTGCTTTAGAGGTAATTAGATATGGAATATCAGATAAAGCAGCTGCCGCTGTAGCTAATGCTCTACTTCAAGATATTGGTTATCTACATCTAAATTATGTAATTGATCCAAGTAAAATGAAAAGAGAGAAAGAACGAGTATGCTTTAATGCTAGTTTTGAGCAATCTAAAGTTTCAAATATAAAGGCAATTGGTTTGGATAGCAAACGTAATAAAAACTCATTAGTTTATGAACAGAGAGATATTGACGGTGAAATAAATCTTTGTAAATCTACTAGCACTGTAAACCACTTGACATTCACAATTGAATCAGGTAAAGCCCAATGTTATCTCTTTTGTCTCTGTATTTTTTTTTTTTTTTTTTTTTTTTTACTAATAAAAATGTTTTAATTTGAATAAGGCGAGTTGCAAGGTCAATATCTAAAGCACATAGATGTACCTAAAGAAAAAGGTAAAGGAAAAGATCTTGCTGAATTTACCTGTAATGTTCTCAAGGAGTTTAAGAGTGATAAAAGTATCCAGGCAATAATTTTGGACAATACAAGTGTTAATACAGGTATATTTTTTCTTCAAAAATGCCTGTCTGAAAAATAAAAAAAGATAACACATAAATCTTTATTTGAGTTATATATTTTCATATTACTATATCATTTTAGGTAAAGATAATGGTTTAGTTGCTTGTCTTGAAAGAATATTGAAAAGAAGAATTCATTTAATTGGCTGTCTTCTACATGTTAACGAGTTACCATTGCGTCATTTAATTTCTAAACTTGATGGTTCTTCTAATAGCTCAAATAATTATTCGGGTAATCTAAATAATAATATTATTTTACAAACTTGGTGATAATATTATTATTTAGATTACCCGATTATTATTTAGCAACATTATTAAAATTTATAGAAATTCTATTTTTTACTTAAGAGTTTTATTGCTGCTTTACTTTTTTCTGATAAGCATAAATATAAATTATTATTTTTAATAAAAAGTTATAACTATTAATATTAATATACTTGATCAAATAATAATAATAATAATATTTTAAAGGACCAGTTGGAAAATCTTTGACAACTCCAATTCATTTAAATTTAACTGTTGACTTCATACAAGTTGAGACAGACATTGAATATCCTCCTCTGTGTGTCATTAAAGACCTCTCTGCTGACCAGAGAATGCTACTAGAATATAGTATTGGAATTTCTAGAGGGTTTTCAGACAATAAGTATCTGAGAAAAAAAATAGGTGTGTTGTTTTGTAAATCATTTGTTCCTAATATTTTTCCTTTTATTTTGTTTGTTTGAAGTTTATGTAAATATATATTTATTAATATATAATTTACTATTAAATTATACTATTAATTAATTTTTATATATAAAAGATAATATTTTTAGGCCCTATTTGTCATGCAAGGTGGCTGACAACAGCAGTACGGATCTTGGCACTATACACAAGAACAATCAATCCCAGTAGAGAGCTCAAAATCTTTGTTGAATATATTCAAACAGTATATACTCCTGTGTGGTTTAATATTAAAAAGTCTAAAAATTTCACAGAGGTTCCTAAACTTATTTTCCAATTTATTCAGCGGATTTTGAGGTTAGATACTGAAGTTCAAGGTATTACATTGCCCATAATTTATAAAAACTCTTTTTGTCTCCAACCTGAAAATTTTATTGCTGCTCTACTTTATTCTGAAGAACAGGTTTATAGAACAATTGCTGTTGTTAAGATTTTGGAAACAAGAAAAACTCTAATTAAGGATCCTAAAAATGGATTAAAAGATGGTATTAGGGTTAATGCCATTCCAATTATTGATTGTAAATGTAAAAACTGGTCAAAATTAATAAATCTGTATGATATAGACTGTTTTGAGCCCCCTTGTGTGGAAGATATATCAAATGAGGAGCTTTTGAATATGATACCGAATCAGGGAAAGGCTCCCAACTTTCCGTGCCACTCGCAAACGGTTGAAAGAGCAGTGAAAATGACTTCTGATGCTAGCGGAAAATTTATTAACCTCAAGAAAAGAAATGCTTATATTCTAGCTAAATGCCAAAGTCAAAAGAAACGAAAATATTTTAGAACAAAGAAAGATTATACATTGTAATTTGTTATCATTTCTTTAAATTAATCTATTTGGTAATATGTTTGTTTATTATTATTATTAGTTTGGTTCAGCAGTAAAAGTATAATATATTTAGTAGTAGTCAAAAGGGGCATAATAAAAAATAGTTTACTTCTTTTGCTTCTGTATATTAGAGTAAATCCTAATAAAAAGTGCTGCAACAACATAACATTGTTGTTTATGTTTAAATCCGTTTTTCAGTTAATGGCTAATGATTATTGAAAACCGCTTATTGTTTTAGTTATTTTTCCAATACCCTAAAAACAACCTTAAAAATTTAAGTTAAAATTATTTATACAACTTATCCTTATAAAGAATACATTTATAAAAGTTTTTGTGCGTTAACGTTTCAAATATTTATTGTGTGACCTCTTTAAGTTTTTACTTTTTAATGATAATATATGATAAATATAAGACCAAATAAGATAGAATCGGAAATACTTGAAGCTTTTATATTTTGCCCATAATGTTTTTATGGTCTAAAGAAGGTACTCCAGCTTGAAGTAATTGCAATTTCAAAAAAAAGTTAAAAATTACTGGTTTCTAGTGTGCATGCGTGTTTGATAGTTCTGTTTCATTTTTATTGTTTGATAATTATGTTTTATTTATTTTCTTTGTGTTCGATAGTTCACTTTTATTTATTTCTCTTTGTGTTTTTTTAATATTTTAGTTTTATTTATTCTTTTTGTATGCGATAGTTCAGTTAATTTTTTTTCTATGTGTTCGATAGTTCAGTTTTATTTATTTCAAAGCTGCTCAATTTACCCTTTCTAGACAAGGTGACATTAGTTATGTTTAAAGAGATTTAGGAAAAAACGTCATATTTTATTTGAAAGTCAGATGAATTGATAAAATATCACTTAAGTGAAACAAAAAAAAAAATGCATAAGCATCTCTAAGAAAAATACTCTCGAGACCTTTGATGCAAGGGAGGAAGTTTATTAATTTTTAGGAAATTTTCCCTCCAACCCTAAGCTTGTTAAAGGTGATTTTCCACTCATCCGTTTTTCTACGGGAAAGGGAAAAGAAACGAAAAAATAATCACGTGAGCATGCGCAGTTTCCTTACGGACAAGTAAAAACTTTTATTACGCATGCTCACGTGATTATTTTTCCGTTCCCTTTCCCGTAGAAAAACGGATGAGTGAAAACTCACCTTTAGACTCGCCGATTATAAATTTTTACTTGTTACCCGACGGGCATTTGTTTTTAAAAGTTACGTTCTAAATGTATTTTAAATGTCTTTTAAACGTTTTTTGCGTAAGAATGTTTAGAAGACGTTTAAAAGACATTTAAAATACATTTAGAACGTAACTTTTAAAAACAAATGCCCGTCGGGTATCAACAAAAACTTCTCATAACTAAATTAAAAAGTTCCGTGCCTTTAAAATTAGAAAATAATTTTAGTCACCGATAAAACAAAAACTTTCAGAGTGAACAGGTTTTAAAAACCATCGATCTTAATAAATCTTGATTTGTCGAAAATAATCTTTTGATTTTTTTCTTATCAAAGTATAAAACTTATCAGCATAATAAAAAATAAAAAAGTATTAAATTATGATAAATTTGAATAAGATTTAATATGCATAAACTGTATTAGCAGGGCCGGGTTAAGTACTTTTTGGCCTTGCGGCACTTTTTATACTTTTATTTTCTTTTGTATTTAAACAAGTATTTTGGGTTGTTTATTATTAAAAACACGCTGTGATTAGTATAGGTTTTAAAACACCTTAGGTCTGCATTTTCAGTTTGCAAATGCAGATGTGATATTTTTTAGGTCAATGGAATCCAATACCCGGTTTTCTATTTGAACAATAAAAAGATCTGAAAATCGTTCCTAAAATAAAAGCTCCGAAATGAAGGCATTCGTTCAATAAGAGAAAGTTAAGATCAGTAAGATATCGGTCAATAAATTTTTGTGCATTTTAATCTCCGAGATATCCATGCTGCGGAAATTCACAAGAAAACCAAACAGAGAGTTCAATCATCCATTAGTTTGTCCGTGATCTTATCATCGGTAATCATTTAAGATTGCCCAGATAGCACTGTAGTTTCCACATTGTAAATTTTATCATCGTAATTTCTCTTGGTTGCCTTTGAACATAGACATATTCATCCGTGTTGACCAAAGACGGCTTCTTTTTCATATTGCTTAAAATTGGAGCGAATTTGCTGCATGTAATGCTCCAGGGAGTTGTACAGTTCTTCAACCATACCGAAATCAAGCTTTACGAAATTGCAGTTTTTTGTTACCTTTGTTGAACCTTTCCATGATTCTGTTCCAAATGATTATTAAAATAGCAGTCTCAAGTTGTTCTATTTTGGTCAAAAGCCCGAAGGCCTCTGATCTTGGTTTTGCTTTCTTATTGTCGTTAAGATCAAGAAGAGTCTATTTAGAAAATAATTTTTAACAAGTATGCACAATCACAAATAAAATATGTTTTTATTTTAAGTAATTCTTAATCAATTCTTAATGCCGATGCTTGTTTAGCTTGTGCTGATGCTTGTTTAGCCTTTAAAAAGGGTTATTCTATTTATCTTGTAAATTGAATAAACCCTTTTTAATGGCTAAACAAGCATCAGCACGAGCTGACCAACGGTTGAGAGAGTCTAGGGAGCCTTAACATGTATTCCAGCAAGGAACTTTGACTTTAAGACATCGATGCGTTGATACAGAAAAGAGGTTATGGCAAGAGCGTTGATCCCTTTGATTCTTGCTTGTAAACCAAAGTAGATTTCAGAAATATTACTGGCATTGTTGTATGACTAGCCACGGCAATTTTGAATGTTGATCGCATACTGATTTAAATATTTCAAAATAATTTTAAGCATGGAAACTGCAAAATGATTATGCATGGTAATGAATGCTAAGAACCGCCCAACTGGTTTTTTGTTTCATCGGAAGTAGAATCAACGGTGATTGAGAAATACTTTGCAAATTTGGTTTCGCTTAAAAATCTCAAATCTTTTAAGTAAATAAAAAAATTATACTATAACATGTTACCATAACCTCGGCGGCTACTAAGTGTATGCGTTCTTCCCAAATGTCTTTAGATAAGTACAAGATACAACCCTTTCCTTTGTGTTCATGTGTTATCAAGTGTTGGGCGAGCAAAGGATTAAATTTTACTAATAGCTCAATACATCCAATAAGATTTTTTTAGGTATTCGTCTGATCCACGGAATGATAATGCTCTGAGAATAAGCAAAAAATCCAATTATTTTAAATTTCTTTTTTCACCATTATATTCATAAATTTTTTTAAAGTTTCTTTTTTCATCATAATGTTCAAACTCGAAAGTTCTTTCAAGTCGTTAAAAAAATAAAACGTTCTGTTTGCGATTCGTTGTACGCGCTGTTATTGCGAGTCCAGAGATATGACCTCTATCCTTAACTTCCTCTCATGTCCCAGAGATTTTTAATCTGTTAAGATTAAAAATCTCTGGGACATGAGAGAAAGTCAAGGGTAAAGGTCGATAATTATTTTTCTTTCAAATTATATATCTCTTAAAATTTCACTTAAATGCTCTGACCCCTTGAACTTCGTGGCCTCCCGGCACGTGTCCAGTGTGTCCGTTGGTTAAACCGCCTCTGCGTATTAGATCGCAAGACACGCTAGAATTAAATAGTTACATGCAAGTTTTGTAAAAAAATATTAGTTGGGTTGATATACTGAAATTTTATAAAAAAAATTTTTTTGGGACTTTATTAAAGTAAGCTTTTCACAATATGCATGGAGTAAAAGAATTCTTGATAGGCATCTTCGACATTTAAAAATTGGTTTCATTGAAAATAGAAATACAAGGTCCTGATGCACCAATTGGATATCGTGCTATGCATCAAAAATTAGGACAGTTTAACGATTTACGTGTACCAAGGGCTGTTGTTCATGCAGCTATGTTCGCAGAAAATTAAGCAGAACTTGAAAACAGAAAACCTTGCTTTATAAAGAAGAAAGCAAAGAACAACTATGTATCAGTTAGTTTAAATGTATAGAGATAATATATCAGAAAATCTTTCGACATCTTTATATTTGATGAAACTAACTGCATTATTAATGCTACTATTTTTAGTATTTTTATTACTTTAGTATTCTCTATTCTCATGTTTAAAAAAAAATCTAATTTAAAATAAACGCATTTGGAGACTTTTTTTGCATTTCAATAACATATTTCTAATAAAGTGTTTTTTTAGCAAGAAGGAAAAAAAACTTAGAAACAAACCAAATAACATGGAAATAAATGTTTATTAATTATGTAATTTATAGTCAAATTAATAACCTTATCAAATTAATAACCTCATCAAGAAATCAAAAGAATTAGCGCTCTTTAGTACAGCATAAAATACGTTATGTAAATTATGTTGCATTTAGTATGTAATACAATATATAACTTTACTATTGTCTATTAAAGTCTTTTGATTAAAGGTATTATTCTTTATTCAAGTAATAAATACCTCAAAAGATAAACAAGAACAAAAATACATAATCAAATAATAGAATTGCATTTTTAGCTTTAAACACTTTTTTTAATTCTTTCAAAAAATTGAAACCTTCATCTAAGCCATGACTGTGTTACATTTTTCTTTTATTGCAGAAAAAATAACCCAAATTTTTGTTAAATTTTAGATGCTTCTGCATTTTTTGGAAGAAACTAGCATGCCAAACAAAAAACTTTTTAAAAATATACTGAGCAAATTTCAGGATAGGTCTTTTAATTTATTATTTTAAATAACAACTGGTTATAATTTAGAACTTGTTATAAATTTTTTTTAGTAAAATTGAGTGGCGACAAAAAATTACGATGATTGGAGCTTGAGTGACGGCTGGCACTACCACTCAAGCTCCAATCACCGTAATTTTTTGCAAAGCATCCTTATTTTACATAGGTATAAACTTATAAATGTTTGGAGTTTGCTCTATGTCTGGGAGTTAGCTATCTCAAAGACCAAAAAATGTTGGCGCCGCCACTGGTGAAATTGATTACACTATTCACTTTCTGTTTCATAAAACACTCAGTGTTTAAAAAAAGTACTAAATACAATAAAAAAATAAAATTTTGTTTTTAATAAGCAAAGAAAATACGTATAAATATTATTGTAGGATCATAATGATCTTGGTCTTTGTACATTTTAAATGAATCTTGTAATACTTTTCCAGACATTGATGAAGTCTTGAAGGAGTCTTCAACCATTGTTCAATCTAAAATGTAATACAATAAAATAATGCATTTTTTAGTTTAACTATTAAATTTTGATTTGTATTATTATAAAACTTAGCTAAAATATTACCTGGTTTGAGGTTGAAGGGCCGTATTTGGTGCTTTCTCTTTGATTATTCGACTCTAATATAATTAGAAAAAATATATTTTTTGATTAATATTCCAGATAGAATGTAGCAATAAGCTTTGGAGTACTAATACTCTTCCACACTAGCAATTCCAGAGCGCAACGAAAAACATTAGATTTTTGACAAAAAAGAAGTAATTTACATGAACTTTACTTTCTTATATCTTTTTTTTTTAAAAAACTAAAACTATATGGTTTTTTGCATTAATTAGTTTAACTCAACTTCTCTCTAACCATATATATAAAGCACTATGTTTAATATAGCTTCTTTTGTATATTATTCTTTAGACCACTATTGATAAATAAACTTGCCGCGGGACACGTTTTTTTAAAAGTAGTTTTTGAAGGTAAGATTTTCTAAGCATCAAAACACATCTAATTTGTATGAAATTTTCCATATGTTAAAAAGTGGCGAGGAATCTAATGGAATGTGGACTCAATTCAACATTCATACATAATTTTTAGTTCTCGGCGTTTAAAAACTTCAAGGTTAATTTATATAGAAAATCAGTGCTTTTTGAAAGAGTCCATGAGGAAATGGTAATTACCGCCTTTCCTCAATGTTTTCTTGACAAAATAGTACTATGGAATTTTGTTTAGAAATATGTATATACTGTTTTTATTCCTTTGCGTATCGTTTGCTTTGATTTTTGCGCTTGATTTTTAATGTTTTTTTATTTTATTTTGGTGCCATTTCACGCCAAATTTTCCAAACTTAAGGACATTGCATTTTGTCAAAATTATCAGTTTTTTCAGCACAAAAAATGGAATAACTTTGGATCCAATTAACTTATAAAATTGAACTCTATACAACTATGTAAATCATTTATAAATATATTGACAAAATAAAAATTGTCGGGAATGGCTTACTCCACACTTTTATCTACACTATTTTTCTACTGCAAGTATCTATACTGTCAAATACTGCAATCATAAAGGTATTATATTGATAGACTGTTCGTTTTTTGGTGACAATTAGGAGGATGTACCCTATTTAGACCATCTGATATATAGTCTTTTGCTTGATCTTCTGCAAAATAGCTGCATAAACAAATTACGAACAAATAACAAAAAAAACGTAAAAAGTAAAACCTCAATAATTTTTAATGCATAGCACGATATTCAAGCAGTGCAATAGGGCCTTGTAATTCTATTTTTACAGCATTTTGAACATCTTCGAATGTTGTATTTTTATCAATAGTATATATTTTAAATGTTGAAGATGCCTATCAAGAGTTCTTTTACTCCATGAATATTATGGAAAGTTAATAAGTCTAAAATTTCTTCTCTTGAAAGATTTTTTTTTAATGTCGTATTCCACGCTTTCCATTACAAGTTTTTTCGTATATTAGTTGTTTCTTATTTTTTCACGGCATTTCTAAACTAGTAAAGCCAATGGTAAAGTAAAGTAATAGTGAAGGCAATGGCAAAGATGGGCCACGTGGAATTTTTTCAGAATTTTCTTTTTTCAAATAGCAACGATGGACCACCATAAATTACCGAATTAGCACTGTTCTACTCTACTCGCTCAATATGTAAACTATTCCTATTCTCTCTCCTACTCGCTCAATAAGCATTTAAAGCGTATTGAAACAATTTGAAATTTTTATGTTATTGTTTTAATTACCACCTACCAATTTAATCTTTAAAAAAAAAAACTTGGTCCTTATCAACTTTGCAACATTACTGTAATCAGTTAATTATTTTTTAATTCCCAAAATCAATAAAATTATATTTAATCGATAAAAAACGCAACAATAGAAAAATATATGGAAAAAAAAAAAAGCATATATAAACCCTATATACCTACTTTATAAAAAATAGAGAGACTACCAATAATGTTTTTAAGACTGTGAAAATTGCAAGAGAAAATGTAATCGTAAAAAACTTATTTAGATCTTTTTCATTGTCTTTTAAATATGCATCTGATCCTTTCATTTAAGGTGGATCCATGGTAAAAAAATAAAGTTTCATTATTTTTAATTTTTATTTAGGTGCCCCAAGAAGTCCTTACCGTTTAAGTCTTCTTGATAATGCCTTCTCTCAAAAACAGGTAACTGACTATTTTTACTGTCATTAACAAAAACTGGTTTGAAGTGTTTGTTAAGTTTACGATATGTATTCCCTCTGCTAACGTTTCTCTTTTTGCATCAGATATAGCACCAATAGATATATGAGCATTCTATTGCGCCTGAGCATAAGCATACACTCTTTTAGAATTATTTTTATCTGATACTAGTTGAGCTTCAAATACTCGAACACAATATTCACAAATCAGTGTTGCTGATCTCCAGTTTGTCGCAGATAAATAATTGCCCAGTTTTTTATTTATTTTTGTTTTATCATAGCTTTTAATAGATTATAATCATAGATTACTTCCATATTCATATGATTATAATCATAGATTACTTCCATATTCATCCACGGTGTATTACGAGTAGTATGGACTTTTTTTAACAAAATGAATTGCTGGCTGAGTTTATCATATTTATTGCAGAAAAGTTCATAGCACTCATTAGTGTTCATATTTTCAAATAATTGAATGTTACATGTGTTGTTTACAACTGTTGTTGTTCCAAATGTACTTGTTACAACTATTGTTGTTTCAACTGAATATTGTTATATGTATTTAATCAAATCGAGACACCGGAGTAACGTGAGACATTTTGGCTTCATAGCATTGTACAGAATTTTTTTTGAAATGATACAGTAATTTTGTTTTATTATATTAAAAATTTCAAGTTTTTTTAATGTTTTAAAGTAGTTTCCATCAGTTTTTTCTTATAATATGACATAGAAAAGTGGGTTTAAAGTTTGCGAGTTGAATTTTTTTTTTTTTTTTGTGACGCTTTTTTTTGACGCCACGTACGCTGCCATTTTTTACCACAGAACATAATATTAGGTTTGTAATCATTTATTTTTTTCTTTCAGCTGCCATTCTTCTTTTTATGTCAGATTATTTTGTTTCAAAGATATTTAAGAAATATATAGCTTCACGTTTACGGGAAAAGTGCGACAATTCTATATACTGAAAAAGATCGTCAAAGTAAACGTTTAGGAAAGCGAGTTTATAAACTTAATAAATCGTCAAAGTAAACGTTTACGATAGCAAGTTTATAAACTTGCTATCATCATTCTATGAAAGAATTTTATTTAAAAGTAAAACATAATTTTATTAGAAACTTTAAAAGAATATAACATAATTTTGTTGACATTTAGTGACCAAAAATTTTTAAATGAGAAACTACAAGAGAAAAACTAATCAAGTTAATACAGCAGTAAAGTTGAAGCAGATATCTTTAAGAAAAGCTTGCAAAAACTTTAGTGTGCCAAAAGACTCACTACATCGGCGTGTTAAAACGGCTTCACTTGAAAGTAGTTTACATACTAATTTACATGGAAGATTTAGAAAAGTGCTTTCTGATAATTAAGAACAAGATCTAAATAAGTATATTAAAGTTATGGACAATTCATTTTATGGTCTGTCATTGATTTCTCAATGAAGGATGTTAAATTGATAGTATTTAAGCTCTGCAAAAAAAAATTCAATTACAAAGATAGTAAATTAGCAGAAGACTTTTTGCAAGACTTTTTTAAAACGCCATCCTGGTTTATCACTAAGAAAACCAGAAGCAATTTCTATGAACAGAGTGTTTGGTTTGAACGAAGATAATATTAAAATCTATTTTAGTAATTTAAAGAACTTGTTAGATAAATATTACTTTGAGCCACATCAAAATTTTAATTGTGATGAGTCTGGGTTGTCATGCGTCCATAAACCATTAAAAGTTATCTTATTTACAGAAAAACAATGTGTTTCATCAGTGACAAGTGGGGTAAAAGCAGAGGTGGAAAGTAATGAATTACAATTACTCGCAATACTGTAATTGAGTAGTTATTTTGAGAATTTCTACTTTTTAAGTATTTTTTTAAATGGGTACTCTTACTTTTACTTAAGTACTTTTTTTCTAATTGTACTTCGTTTCTAAATGTGCTTCGCTACATTTATAATTTTGTAATTAAATAGTACAGGCCGGACTTCAAGAAGATCGTAATGATCTTATCACGAAGCCCTTACAATGTGTTTGATATATATTATGATTATGTTAAATATAATTATATATTAAGTACAACTATATTTATATATTCTTTAAATTAAGTTCATAATAAAAAGTAAACTCAAAATAAACTCAGTATAAAATATTAGGCATAACTAGCAGCACAATAACTAAACTTGATAAGAAAAAATCAAGTGTTTTTTTTGTGTGTAATAAACAATTTTTGACATATTGTTTGAGAAAGGTAAGAGTCATTTAGATAATACACATAAACGAGTCAGCTCACTTTGTAGTTGATATATATGTATTTTAATTTATAGTCTTAGAAGAATTCTGAGTATCTGTTTAGATTCAGTATCAGACTTTTTACCTTTTTTTTCAAAAAATTTTGATTGCAAATTGAATCTAGATTGCAAATTGATTTATTTTTAGTTACTAGTTTGTTGTATAAATAAGGACCCCGATATGAAATTGAGAACTGGGAAAGTTTTGTTTTTTTGAAAGGTGTAATAAAGTTTCCTTTTTCTCTTGTGTTATATTTATTAACTTTATTTATAAAAAAGTTATTTAAAAAATGGTTTGGTACTTGACCTAATTTAAATTTTAGCATAAACAATATATTTTGGTTAATATTAATTTGATAAATATTAAACACATTAATTTCTTTAAATAAGGGTTCAGTGTGTGTAAATTTGTCTTTATGGTAGATTAGTCTTACAGCATGTTTCTGACGTCGATATAAAGTTTTCAATTTGGTTATATGCGTACTCGCCCAAGCTATATTCGCATATATGAGGTAGCTATGTATAAAAGAGAAATATATAAGTTTTAAATTACTTTGCGACAGCATAGGTTTTGCTTTACAAAGTAGACCTATGTTTTTTGATATTTTAGTGTTTAAAGCATTTATGTGACTTTTCCAAGATAAATTTTCATCAATTATAACTCCTAAAAATTTAGTTTCGTGAGTTCTCTCAATTACTATATTTCCTATTTTTAGAGAGGGTAGAATATTTGGTAGTGTGTTTCTTTGTTGGTTTGAGTGAAATAAAGTGTATTTTGTTTTTTCTATGTTTAGGGATAACTTATTTGTTTTAAACCATATATTTAATTTTTGGAGTTCAATGTTTACATTATCATACAGATCCTTGATGTTTGTCAAAGAGTAAAATAAATTTGTATCGTCTGCAAACATTATAAATTCAAGTTTTGGAAGGTCGTTTTTATAGATCGTTTTTATACTTTTGGAAGGTCGTTTATATAGATTAGGAACAAAATTTAAAGTCATTTGCGTTACTGAGTAAAAAAAATTAATATGTATTATTTAATTTCACAAATACTATTGATTTATTTTTTTGTTTTTTTGAGTTTTGCTCACTTTAATAAAAGTGACACTTTCAAATTGTTTAGAAAAAAATGTTGAGCGCGCTCATAACGAGTTTTAACTGCTTTAGCTTGGTTTCTTTTCACTTTTTACGACCTTAAAAAAACTTTCCGTGCAAAAAAAATTTTTTTGCACAGAGAAGAATAGACTACGTGATTTTTGTTTTTTTATTTGACAGCTTTGTTACTGAAAAAGTAACGCAGTAACTTTTACTCTGAGTGCATTTTTAATAAGCTACTTTTTACTTTTACTTGAGTGAACTTTTCGACCGGTAACTTTTACTTGTACTTGAATAAGATTTCACTCAAGTAACAGTACTTTTACTTGAGTACAATTTTTTTTTTTACTTTTTTCACCTCTGGGAAAAAGTAGTCACAACAAAAACGTTATGTGCATGTAATTCTGTTGGTCATTATGTACCTCCCATGATAATATTTAAGCGCAAAAAAAATAAATTATCACTCACAAATAATGCTTCAGTTGGAACTATTCAAGGATGCTCAGAAAATGACTGGGTTAATACTGATTTATTTCTTGAATATATACCAAATTTTGTTAAACATGTACGGTACACCTTGATCAACAAAGTTTTACTTATATTTGACGGTCATCGTTCTCATACCAAATCTTTAAAACTTTTAGACTATGCTCGTGACAATGGATTGTTTTTGCTATCGCTACCACCACACACAACTCATAAACTTCAAAATACCATTGGACAATGGAATTTTTAAGCCTTTGAAAATCTTTTTTAATTAAGCATGTATAAGATGGATGCAAAACCATTCAGGAAGACGAATTCAAATAAAAGAAAATTAAAGAAATGTTCCATTGAAATAGATGTAAACAATGAAGAAGAATGGTTTTGTCCAGTTTGTCAAGGGAAATGGTGCAATGGTACCCAAATTGATTGGATAGCTTGCTGTGTTTGGGTACACGAAGACTTCACATTAAACGATGTTTGCTTTTTATGTGAATAGATTTTATTCAAATTTGTTGACTAACATGAAACTTTGCATATGCATTTTTTTATTGACATTATTTTTTTAATTTCTATCATTTTTTTGATTTAAAAGGAAAAATTACATTATAAAATGATACCTTTGTGTTTTTATTTGCGTTCTTATATTTAATCAGATCAAATTTATCAAAGTCTGCTTTAATTTTATTGAAAATTATATTTTTACTTTAAATGAAATCTGTCTCACTTTGCCCCAGATTTTTGGGAAAGTGAGACAAGGTAGTTGTTGCCATTTTGAATTTAATTATGTACCAATGCAACAACCTATCGCCCCAAATATTTAAGAGATCATTAGACACATAATGTGCTAGTGGCCTGCAAAATTTCTTGTTGTGAAACGTGATTCTTCTCAAATTAGGAACATTCTCCCTGAAAGTGTCTTGCTTTGCCCCAGATTACCCTAACTCCATTCAAGAGAAAAATCAAAATGTTTTAAAACTATTTTTTTCCAAAGAAAAGCTCCGCAAAGTGCAATGTTGGTTTTTCCAAAATTAGTTTAATAAAATGGCTGCCTAACTAAATTGTATTTTCTCTTATTGGATTTATTTAAACCTTTTAAGGTTTATAAATTATAAAAAGAAACTGGGAAGCAATTAATTTTACATTTGTGCATAAAACAAAGAGTATTAAAAACATTGAGCTGATATAAATTAAAAATTTTCATTTCAAATAAAAGAGGCCTGGCCTCTTTTATTGACATTATACATTTTTGTGTAAGTTTTCACTTCATTTTTTTACACGAGAACTGTCAAACTAACTATTACCGCTAAATCATCAGTCAAATTAATCCTTAAAAACGTCCAAAATACTTTTACTGGCATCATTAAAATGCATTTTTTATCCCGGCTGACTTCATTTTTATTTATACTAAATAAATAGCAAATTTTATAACATCATTTTTTAAATAAATACCAAGTTTTATTAAATCAATTTATTAAATATATCTCATATAAAGTAAACATCAAACAGTAAATGAAAAACATTATAAACATTTCGCTGTAGCTACTTTATTTTTTTATTTTTTTATTTTTTTTTTCTATATTACAATCATTCTTACAATCTCTATTACAACTTTATTATTATTTACATAAAACGTAAGACATAAAAAAGAAACAAATAATATTTACAATAAATATTTCGTTAACAATAGAGAATTAAATAAAAATTAGGAATAATGAATGCGGATAAATAAACTCGAATAAATCGAATAGATTAAAATCGAATAGATTTAAAAAATAATAATAATAATTGAATTGAACATTTCTTGCATTAAAATTGTAGAAAATAAAATCAGGTTGGGGTGGACATTCTTGTTGATAATTAGCTCTTGTTCTAATATACTTTTGAAAACGTTGTAAACCAAATGTTTTACATTTGGTTTACAACGTTTTAAAAAAAAAGGTATATAAACCCCCAAAATCAACGTTATAAAAAGGTATATAAACCCCCAAAAAATTTTCAAAAAATCAAAAATTATTATTTAGCTGTTTTATTTATTTTAATGACACTAGATAATTGGTCTCGAGTCTCGATTTGTTGTCTGGTATTGGTGCGATACCATACAATATCGGTATCGAAATCACGCGATACTGGTATCGAAAGTATCGTTAATGTTGGTATCGTTTGGTATCACTGCGATACCTTACAGTATCAATATCGAAATCACTCGGTACTGGTGTCGAAAGTATCGTTTATGTTGGTATCGTTTGGTCTCGATGTGATACTTTACAGTATCGATATTGAGATCACGAAATACTGGTATCGAAAGTATCGGTTATGTTGGGATTGTTTAGGGATCGTCCATAAAGTACGTACGCTTTTTTTTCGCTAACCCCCCCCCCCCTCCCGCAACTTTTCCGTACGCTTTTTTGAGTACTCTCTACCTCCCTAAAAGTACCTACGCTTTTAACCTACTAACCCAACATTTTATGATATTTTTTTAAATTTAGTATCACCATTATTTATAATTGACCTACTGCCCCCTTATCTCAGAAACGCCATTTGCAGACCTCTTCCTCACCGAGCGTACGTACTTTATGGACGATCCCTTAGCCTTGATGCGATACCTTAAAGTATCAATATCGAGATCACGCAATACTAGTATCAAAAGTTATCAATAAAGTTAGTATTGTTTTGTACCGTTAGCATCATTTGGTATTGCAACTCGGGTCATCATGAGAACTTGCATTTTATTTTTATAAACGATTAGTAATTTGAAATAGTAAATTCCTATAATAAATGTATATAATTGACTCATTTAATATAATAAGTATATAACTGACTCATTTATTATAAAAGAAATTCTCAAAGATGATTGTACGATATCATGTTTATCATTTAGTTTCTCATCTGGCATATTTGTTTTAATTTAAATAATGGTGTGGTATTACTTCTGTATTTTAATTTCTCATCTGTTATTTTTATTACAATTTTTTCTATCGTGATTAAAAGGAAAGAAAAGATTTCGTTTTTATTTCTATATTAAATTAAATAAACAAATAAACAAATAATTAAATTATGTTAAACAGTGTGTAATGGATAATGGATAATGGACCTCCCTCCCTCCGCCTTATCTAAGAAATGTCAAACTTTAAAATATGATTGATAAAATTAAAAAAATAAGAAAAAATACAAAAAATTGTAATTCAACATTTTATAATTTTTCTTAAAAAAAAAAAGTATCTATAGCTTGTGATGCAATCGTTAATGATTATTTTAAACGAGTATGAGAAATGATTGCTCAAAGATAATATATATATATATATATATATATATATATATATATATATATATATATATATATATATATATATATATATATATATATATATATATATATATATATATATATATATATATATATATATATATATATCAAAGATAATATATATATATATATATCAAAGATAATATATATATATATATATATCAAAGATAATATATATATATATATATCAAAGATAATATATATATATATATATCAAAGATAATATATATATATATATATCAAAGATAATATATATATATATATATATATATTATATATATATATATATATATATATATATGTGATAGCGAGCAATGGTAGTGTCTGACATAACACTGAACCAGGTTTCAGAAAATAATATTAAGTGTGGCCATTCAGATTTGTCAATAGAATAAGTCTTGCTACAAGTTCATGAAGTTTTTTGCTGTTTAATGAGCATGGATTATTGGCCCAGAAGCGGAAGAAGATTATCGAAGGTAACTTTGAATGTTGCGAAGTAGCCTGTGCCTGCAGGTCTTGTAATGAGTTGTTTGCCAAATGTTCATAACGTTTTGGTTTGGTTTGTGGGATTGGGTTTATATTATGTGGTTGCAGTTTGCACAATTGTAAGAAGACGTTTGCGATGCTGTTCAAGGGTGCTTGCAGGGGAGGCGAAGACATATTTATGTTGGTCGTTTGACTTTTGAATATCGATGCAGCAGATTTCTCCTGTACGCTTGTGGATAACGTTCCGAAATGGTTTGTCAAGTACATCCGCACCATATAGTTGCAGCCGTGGCACAATGGTTAGAGCGCTTGCTTTATAAGAAGGAGATCCAGGTTCAAAACGATCTCTGGACATATTTTCGCGTCACGGTAAGGAAGGAGGCGTGAACTTCCTGGTTAAATGCACTTCCGCGGTGCTCTGTGACAAGATCGTTAGGTCTTCTTGGGGCACCTAAATAACAAAAAAAAAAAAAGTAGTTCGTCGTTAAGGTTTTTCATTTTACTTCGTAGCTCATTAAATTCATCCTGTTGTGAACGAATTCAATCTTCACGACAGAAAATTCTTTTGAATTCAGCAATATTATGGTGACTACATTTCTGAAGCACTTCTAATCAAGATTGCTAAATTATTAAAGAGATCTTGACTATGTTAGAGTTATGGATTGTGTTATTTTACTCTGCTGACGTAGCCTATTTTGGCACTGTCAACTTCACATGCATTGAAAAACTTGTTTGCAGCTATTATAATGTCATATTCATCTGACAATATAATAGCTTAGGTAGCCCTACGATTATGACATTAGATGCCCAGTTTTGTCAATTTTCAGTTTCAGCCATGACGATGTTGATTAGTCGATGGAGTTGTTGGACTTCCTCAGCTGATTTATCCTTAAGTATGGTTGCAAATGGTTCCAATTTGTTGGATAATGGTGCACTATTTAGCTTTTTATTAAGCTCGTCCATCCGAGTGTTTAATATACGTACAGACTCTTTATTTGTATCGTTCATTACCTCGATATTATCTTTACAATTTTTTATCGCTCCTTTACTTAAAACATCTTTCTCGTGAGAATCAAAGAAAGTCTTTAATTTTCTATCAAAAGTTCTTCGTGGAAATTTAAACTTTCTACGATATTCGCTAACTCAGCTGTCGTAATTTCTTTATTTTCTTTAATACTATCTTCTTAACACAAAAAGGTTATATCTTAAACGTGTTTACTTTCCGATATTTATGTTAACTTTTTAAAGTTGCGCCCGTTTATTCCCAAAAATTTTGAAATTTGACTCTCCTCCCTTCCCTCTGTTGCCCCCCCCCCCCCCCCATTAAAAAAAAAATCTTTTTTTTTCAATGCCTAAAACCCAGTACCGAGGATAGGCTACCCATACCCCTTAATTTAGGGGGTTGGGAAAGAGGACAGAAAATTTTGTGCCCTTTTGCTAATTCAAGTAGCGTTTTATTTTAGCAAAACCTAGCGGTAAGATTTCGAGACTCAAAAATCTTACTAGCGGTAAGATTTTGACACGTTTTTATAGGGGGGCCTCCGACCAATTAGCCACCCCAGCAAGCACACATACGTTGATAAAACTTAAGAACAATTTTGTGCGTAGCGTTGGCCCAACATTGACCGCCAATGTTGTTTTTATATATCAACGTTGTATTTTAAGTCGGTATTGCGTAACGTTTTACGTTGATTCAACTTTGTATTTTACGTTGGCCCAACATTATATTTTAAGTTGATTCAACTTTTTATTTTACGTTTGCACAACTTTATATTTACCTTTAATCAGAAATTAATTAATTTGTTTTATGTTAAGTATACACATATTAACATAAAGTATACATACATACATATTTCCGCTAAAAACAACATTTTTTTTCATTCATCTTGGTCAATTTCTTTAAGTTTGATATACGATCTAGCTTCTTTTTAGCAGAAATTTCTTTATTTTCTTTTAAAATCTTTTGTTTTTCAACTTTTCTCTTTTCACTAGCTACCTTTGCAGCACTATCCTCAAGCTTTGCATTATAAACCTTCTCTGAGGTCAGAACAAAAAACTTTAATTAGAGTTTTTTGATTTTTTTTTTTTTATGTTGAATTTTTTATGAGAAGGATATGCAAGAACATCTAAATCTTTGTCTAATGGATATGATAAATTAGTTAATGGTAAAGAGAGGTCTGGTAATGTTTTTCAAAAAACTATTTTTTCATCATTCAAATAAAATGTTGATTCAGTTATTTCTACTTTCTTCTCTATTGAAATATTCTCGAATATTTCAACGGAGCATGCCATTATTGAATTAGTTGACCGGTTTTGAAAACAATATGTTTACTCTAGGAATTTTTATAAATCTGTCAAAATCATTTGACACAGTAGACCACTCTATACTCTTAGAAAAAAATAAATTTATTATTGCGTGACAAACAAAACATTTTGTAGGATAAAAAGCTGACCTTACTGACCGAAAACAATATGTAATAAATCCGGATTCTGCTACATTAATATTCTGTGTGGAGTACTACAAAGTTCAATTCTCGGCCGTCTTCTTTTTTTAATATATGTAAACGACTTTAGTAATGTCCAATAGTGATATTAATTAGCTATATGGTGAAATGAATATTGAGTTTTTTAAAGTAAATAAATGGTTCAAAGCTAACAAACTCTCAATAAATGTGACATTATATACATAAATATACATTATTTTAAAAGAAAACGCACGAAGAAAACCTGCCACTTAAATTACCATTTCTTTCTATAAATAGTATACAAATTAAAAAACAAGAATGTTTAAAGTACCTAGGAGTCTATGTAGATGAAAACTTATCTTGGCTTTCCACATTTCCTCGTAAACTAACGAAACACAAAGAATATAGTATAACATATCGAGGGCCTAAGATATGGAACAGATTTAAAAATAACTACATCAATATGGCGAAAACAGTAAATTCATTTGAGTTTTATATAAAAAAAAGAAATTTTGAAATCAAATGACAGCTTTGAAATTTAACATTTTTAATACGCTATCATTTTTTAACCTAATTTTTTGATATATTCAAAGGAATTTATTCCTCTTTATGTCTTTTTTTCAATATTCTTTATTATTTTTTTTACAAAATTTTGTTATCTTTTTAAAGGTTTTAACGGAGTTTTTAATTTTTTTTATTTTTTATTATTTTTATTATTTTTATTTTATTTTATTATAATAACTTTATTTTCTTTACAATTGTTAAAGCTTACATAGAGGCTTTATGAAAAGATTGTTGTGACGTGATTTTTTTATATTATTGTATGAACAGCAAAATATATGAGAAAAAAAAATCAACAATTTCAATTTGGTTTACAATAGCCAGCTCAATCATTTCAACAAAATTGTGTGAATCATGCCAATCTAGGATTAAAATTTGTGGTCTTGCTGAGCTAATATTTGGAAGAAATGTTTTCTCGAACCATACACTTACTTTCCGTTGAGACATACCTGTTAAAACTGTACGTAGTTTTATGTTATTCTCAGTCCACAGCATGCGTTTTTTTTATTATACTTGTTGAAAAAGTTGGTTTCATGGTAACATTTAGTTTATTTTCCAAAAGATTTTCACTTATTTTTTTCATATTTAATATTATTATCTACTAAAAAATGAAAATAAAAAAACATATATTTATAAGGTGCGTTTAGAAAAACAATATATACTTTTACTAATGAAAAACTATTTTTTCTAAATCAGTTATCAGAACATGATTAACTGTTATTATAACTAACTATATTTTTCTGAGCTTATTCTACTTTTCAAGTACTTTTCAGAAAATCAGAAATTAATTTAAAATGTGGATGTTATTTAAAAGTTAACTATCGGTTTAATATCTTAACTTAACTTTTCTCACACATGAAAAATAACTAACTGTAAGGAAATCGTATAGAAAAACTTTAAATCAAATACTTTTTTACTTGATACCATTTATTGGCTATGACTAGTAAATGGATTAAATAACCGGTTAGAAAATGGTGTATTAGGAAAGTTTAATCTAATTCAGATAAAACATTATTTGTGAAGCATCAATTAAATAATTTTGTTTCAAAATGTACATAAAATATTTATATTTTTTTCTCTTCCTGAATTGACTGCAACAAATACAGTATGAATTATCGAAAACAAAGCGTAAAATTGTTACATATAATACTATATAATGTTTTTGACATTCTAGCGACTAAAACCTTCTCGAATTTTCCTAAAATTTAGATATTTAAAATTTTTTAATAGAGTCATTTAGTTTAAATAATAATTTTGGACAATTTGTGGCATAGATTTGCCTGGGAACAAAAAAAACCCTAAAACGCTGGCCCCCCTCTGCTCAAACTTAAAAGCACAAATGTAGTAAAATTTCAACATTACCATCTAAAACTAAATTTAAATTTATCGACAGATTATAAATTTCGTAGAAAAATAATGTAAATTACAAAAGTTATGACCAAAATGTACACCCCAGAGGGGGGGGGGCGTTTTAGGGTCTTTTTGCTCTCAGGCCACCGCCTTAATTTTTTTGCTAGACCTCTTTATTTAGCGTAGATATAAACATATTTAAGTTTAGAGTTTGCACATTGTGTGAAAGTATCCTATCTCGAACATCAAAAAATCCTGCGGGCCCCCACGCATGTTTGTGCATTGAGGGAAACTATACCCTCTACTCCCTATACCAAATATCTTTTTATGTTGGCAAACTAGGATCTTTAGTCAGAATTTTAACTTTTCTATTGATTAGCTAGTTAAATGTGAATTATTAGAAAATTGATGTACGTACTTTTAAAATTGAATTGCACCCTCACAAAAATTGTTGGAAGTACACTTTTCTTGATAGATTTTCTTTAAAATTGTCACAGCTCAGAATATTTGCTGATTTTGTTGCACGTTTGCATACTGTGTTGGCATTCTTTGTACTTACAGTCTGAATTTTCTCATTCGATATACTCTTAGCTATATATTTTATTCAAAACTCATTTATAAAAATTAATTTAATACGAAATCTAATTTCCAACATCTCAAAACAAAACTATTTCTTTCAAGTTTTAACTTGAACGCATTCAAACGTGACGATTGTAATTATTGTTATTCGTAATTACCTAACTTTGATAAATATCAAAAGTATGCGGTTGTGCCTCTTAGACGTCTGCCTCAGAGGAGTTTTTAGAATAAATGCAGTTTCATAGCTTGCTTGTTAGGTTGAAATCAAAAATGGTTTTTACTTGATGAAATAATGCTGATAACACATATCTTCAACACTAAAATCAAATATTGCTTAACCTTCAAAAATAAGGTCTGGAAAAATATGGTGTAAAGATAATATTTTAATCAAAATTTACATTATTATGCACAACTTCTCAGAAACGTATCAGTCTTTTTGACATATACAAAATGAAGTATATTTTTTGCCATATTAGATAACATTTTTCAAAAAGAAATGTTAAAAAACGGCTGGGCCTCCATATACGGATATATGGAGGCCCAACCACATCCCCTATAATTATGTATATCTATATCTATATATATATATATATATATATATATATATATATATATATATATATATATATATATATATATATATATATATATATATATATATATATATATATATATATATATATATATATATATATATATATATATAAATAATTTAGATGAAAAAAATACAACTTTATAATGGAACTAAAAGTTTCATGCCATTCGGCAATCATCAGCCATATTATTCAAATAAAAGATAAAAACCGTTATAAAAAATACAAATTTAGCGTTGCTACAGCATCTGACGTCAATTATACGTGATCCGATATTTGCTAATCGCCGGAATCAAAGTTAGATAGGAAAATTTTTTTCCTATGCCTACAAGAAGAAACCAATTCACTTTTTTTGTTAAGTAGTAGTCGACTATCAAAAGTCATAATAAAATACTTTTCATTGATGCAAAGGTTTCACTTTTTTGTAGATGGGTTAAAAGATTCGCATCTTTTAATTATGCTCCCCTTAATTATAGGCATGTTACCCGCGTCTTTAAGTTTCCAGATTTCCTTGGAAAGTTCCGTATCATTCCTATACCTGGTTGCATTAAATGATTTAACATGGTTTGCAAATCTGAGCTTGAATGTGTTTTCACTACATTTTAATTATAGCTATAATTCTATCGCAAACAAATGAATTTCAGAGTTTTGGTTAATCTCCGGAGGTAATAACATTTGTAAAGCTTGAGTAGACAAACTTCGGCTTACTTTTGCATGAGATTTTACAAGTGAAGATATTGCAGGATCTGACAAAACCAGAAGTCTGCAAAGGACGTCATGCATTATATTTTTTCTGGAGTTTTTCCTGGAGAAATCCTCGCGATATTTTTTAAGCCTTTGTTTCTCAATTCATGTATATCCTCAGATTGAGCGTTTGTTTGTTTTGCCAATTTTTTGCCAATTTTGTTTTGCCAATGTGTTTGCTAATTTTGTGTAATGCGCACAGAAGTAAGCGGACGTGTTTTTTCTTATGGCTGAAAAAAGATTAATCTTTGAATAACATATTTATAATAACATATATTTATTTACAAAAAAAAAAAAAAAAAAAAAAAAAAAAAAAGTAAAACTAAATAACAACTGGAAAGCTTGATAAATATGGCACTCACGATTGTTGAAATTCAAAAAATGCTAAAAGAAATGTTTTTAGAATATAAAAAAGAAACTGCTGCAATGTTTTCAGAATATAAAAATGAGATGGTGATTATATTGTAACAGCAAGAAAAAATTGTTATCGATATTTTAAGTGCAAACACCAAGATATTCAATGAAAGACTAGAAAAAATTGAACAAAAAGTTAATGATAATTCTAACAAAACAAAGTTATTAATTAAAGATGTAGAAGATATTGATATTAAGTTGAGCTTGAATTTTCACGAGGAGCTGTTAGATAAAAAAAATTGCCAGTATCAACGAACGAGAAAACGAAAAATCAAGAAAAGAAACATCATTTAGTGAAAATATCAGGGAAAAACAAAGAATATCTGAAGATAGATCCAGAAGAAAAAATCTAAGAAAACTGTTGGAAACTGAAAAAGAAAGCTGGAAACAGAAGAAAAACTTCAATCGCTTTTTGCAAGTAAATTAGGATTAACCGGAATAGATGTAGAGCGGGCTCATCGAACAGGGTTAAAAAGAAATGGACGCTCCAGAACAATTGTTATTAATTTGCTGAGGTATAAAGACAAGGAAAAAATTCTGAAAGAATCGTATAAGCTTAAAGGAACTAACGTGTATGTGAACGAAGGCTTTTCCCGTGAAACTGTGGAAATAAGAAAAAAGGCGATCAAACGGTGAAAATGTTTATCTTAGGTATGATAAAATTATTACTTCAAAAAACTCTTTACTTAAATTTAGTAATAATAAATCAAATCAAAGTTAAAAAGTTATATATATTTTAAATGGGTATTTTTGCAGCCGCATTTCGAAACGCCTTAAGATTAAAAAATATCACTTTTGACTTTTTTACAAAATAAGCTGGTTTATTCTACAAACTTTATTGAAAACATATTTTCAAAGAGTTCTGAAAAAATTCATAAAAATTATTCGTTTCAAAAAACGTTTAACAAAGAGTTTCTCCAAACAAATTTTTTTTTAATTGTGTTTTTCTCGAAATACGCTTAAGCATGTTAAGGCGTTTTGAAAAACAGCTGCGGATTTAAACGCATACATATATATACTTTTTTTTTTTTTTAATTTTTAAATGGCGGAAAATATTATTTTTTTGAATGTTTTTGATATATTTACTAGAGAAAACACTATACTTTTAACAAATGACTTTGACCCTGACGTGAATTATTTTAATAACTTTTTAATAGATACTGTTTATTTTAATATAAGTGATGCCTCACGATATTTAAATTCTTCATTATCAATTTTTTCATTATTAAATTTGAACATCAGGAGTATAAGTAAAAATTTTGAATCCCTAAAAATGACTTTTAAAAGTTTAAACTACAATTTTAGCGTAAATTGTCTAACGGAAACTTGGTGCCAAAATGGCGATGAAATAAATTCTAATTTTTTTCTACCAGGTTATAATTCAATTCACCAACCTAAGAAAAACGGCATTGGCGGGGGCGTATGTATTTTTATTCTTAATTCTTTTACTTTTAGAAAATTACTTAGCCTCAGTGTCAATGACGCTAATTGTGAGTCGTTAACAATTGAAATTCTTAATCAGAAAACCAAAAATGTTTTTATAACTTCTCTTTACAGACCTTAATGTTAATTTTGAAGCATTTGAAAAACACTTAAAACATTTATTGCCAATAGTCATTAAAAAACACATTTATATAACTGGTGATTTTAACATAGATATTCAAAAAATAAATAATGATTCCTACGCTAAAAGGTTTGTAAATACTCTACTTCAGAACAGTTTAATACCTGAAATCAACAAACCAACGCGCGTAACACGCAATACTTCTTCAATTATTGATAACATTTTTACTAATGTTGCCATGACTTGCCAAATCAAAAGTGGAATATTAAAAACTGATATTAGCGATCATTTTCCGAATTTTCTTATAAATTACTCTTTAATTTCTGAATCTAAAAATTCCTTTGCAACATATGTAAGACAAATAAAAAACCAATCTATTATAAAATTTAGAGAACTATTAACAGAAATTGATTGGAATCTTTTAACTGAGTGCAATGATGCTAATGATGCATACAATCTGTTTTTACTGTTTCTGTTTTGTTTTCTAAACAATACGAAAGATCCTTTCCAAAAATTAAAAAAACAACTAATTCCATAAAAAGTAATAATCCGTGGATGACAAATGGTCTTAGAAAATCATCCAGAAAAAAACAAAGGTAATATGAAAAAATTTTAAAAAATAAAACTTATAACAATGAAATTAAATACAAAAAGTATAAAAATTGTTTTGAAAGAATAAAAAAGCAAATGAAAAAAAGCTATTATTCCAACCTCTTAGAACACTCAAAAGGAAATAGTAAAAAAACATGGGAAGTATTTAAAGAAGTTACAGGGAAAAAGCAGTTACATAAAAGCACTATTTTAAATAAAATAAAGCTAAACTCGAACAGAGAAATATTTGATAAGAAAGAAATAGCTGAAAACTTCAACAAATTTTTTATAAACATAGGAAAAAAATTAGCAGCTGATATAACTCCTGGAAATAAAACATTCCAATCCTATTTAGAAAAAAAATCACTATTTAATGGATGAGTTGGAACTGTCTCTAAATGAACTTCAGGCATCCTTTAATGCGCTTAAAATAAATAAAAGTGCCGGGTATGACGATATTAATGTTAATGTTCTTAAACCTGTTTTTGATGCTATTAAATTACCTCTTTTGTTTATCTTCAATTTTTCAATTACAACTGGTATTTTTCCTTGTCAATTAAAAATAGCAAGAGTAGTCCCCGTATACAAAAATGGTGACGATTCTATACCATCTAACTGCAGACCTATATCTATTCTTTCTTGTTTTTCAAAGTTGCTTGAGAGTATTATGTATAACAGACTGTATAGTTATCTTGAAAAACATAATATCTTATTCAGCAAACAGTTTGGTTTCCGGAAAGGGCATTCAACACATCATGCAGTAACTTATTTAGCCAGTCAAATACTGAATAGGTTTGCTAAAAAAAGTTATACACTCGGCTTGTTCATTGATTTGTCAAAAGCTTTTGACACTGTTGATCATACAATTCTCTTGTACAAACTAGAAACATATGGAGTAAAAAATAACAACTTAAAATGGCTACAAAGCTACCTTAAAAATAGAAAACAAGGAGTATCTTATGATTCAACGTGTACAAAGTTAGAAACAATAAGCTGCGGAGTTCCTCAAGGTTATATTCTTGGACCCTTACTGTTTCAGATTTACGTAAATGATATCTATCTATCTTCAAACATCCTTAATTTTGTTCTTTTTGCTGATGACACTAATCTTTTTTATACCCATTCCAATTTAAAATCAATTTTCTTTACAGTTAATTGTGAGCTGGAAAACCTTAATGACTGGTTTAAATCAAACAAACTTTCTTTGAATATCAGTAAAACTAAGTACATTTTATTCCATAACCAATCTAAATCCAATGACTTGCCCCTGCAACTTCCTCAGCTAATAATGAATAACAATATAGTAAACAGAGTTTCATCACTTAAAATTTTAGGAATAATATTTGATGAACATCTTAATTGGAAAAATCATATTACGCTAATTGAAAACAAAACTTCTAAAACTATAGGCATTATGTATAAAACAAAACACCTACTAAGTAAAAAATGTTTAATAGATTTATATTATTGTTTTATCCATAGCTACATTAGCTATTGTAATATTGCTTGGACAAGTACTTACCCTTCATCATTAAAAAATATATATATCAAACAAAAACAAGCCAGTAGAGTTATATTTAATGTGCATAAATACGCCCACTTCAAGCCGTTACTATGGGAAATTACAGCTTTTAATGTCTAAGAGTTAAACGTGTTTCAAAACTTGTTATTCATGTTTAAATATCAAAACGACATGCTTTCAAAATCCTTTAATAACCGATTTGTAAAAATTAATCATAAATACCTAACAAGGTGCTCTACCTATAATTTTAATTTACCTAAGTCAACTCTTAAAACATCGGATTACTCAATTTCATATAGAGGCCCTCGCCTGTGGAACATAGTTCTTAATGAAAATATGAAAAGTATAACTTCAATAAATTGTTTTAAAAGTATAGTTAAACAGTATTTACTTGAATTAACAGTCGCAAACATATTTTTGCATTTTTAAGTAAAAAAAAAAAAAATCTTGCAATATTTCTTTATAAATCTGATTATTTATCTTTTGCAATTTATGGTATTCTTGTAGTAATAATGTGTTAACTTGTTTTTTATATAACGAGTATTTGTAAATTTATATAATGAGAAATTTGTTTAAAGTATGACAAGGCTTCTGTCTTCTACTTGCTCGTGTCGTTATTAATTTTTTTATTCAAATTTTATTGATGAAAATTGTAAAACAAGAACGTTGTAAAGTGTTTATAAATGACGAATTATATATTTAAAAAAAAAAAAAAAAAAAGTTGTCCAATGGGTAATATAGCCGTTTTTATAATTAAGGCTTCATGAATAAGTACTTTGTGTACTGTTGTAGGCATGTTGTACCAATGATATTTTTCGACAAAAAGTAATGCAGTTTCTGTAGAATAGTTATTAAGTTTGTCCGCATGTATAGGAAAGCCACTAGATAATACCTTTAAAATTACGTGAAACCGATATATTAGTACTACATCTCCTCCTAGAATAACAGCAGATACTTTTGAATTTTTAAAAACCTTCGTGCTGTATTTATGTCGTTTAAATTATATTTTTGATCCTGTTTCGGTCGATCAACTATAAGCCGAGCTGCACCTGAAGAGCATTCTAGATTTTAATTTTTGCTCTGATATTATATTTTTTTCGAAATCTGAACGTGCTTGCCATTTTTTTATCCCGAGTTTATACCCAAGATGCAAAAAACATTTAAAAAATGAATCCATGCGTGCAACGTTAATAAATCGTAATCCAACTTGGATTTGCCAACTTTTATTTTTTTAACAAAAATGATTTTATTGAATTGAGTCAAAGTAGTAGAACACAAATAACACCACATGGTGGATTTTATTAATGTTATTGCATTGCAAACTTTTTTGACAATCATTGTCAAGACCAATTTATAGTGTATTTTTATTTCTATTTTATGTTGAACAATGACGAGAGGAACCAGTGATTTAATTTTATCTTCAATATAGTCTTTTTCATAAATGCTTGTCTGGACATTTTCGTAAACAAATTGCAGCCTGATAGGTCTGCAAAATCAAATTTTTCTTCTTACACACAACTGTGAAATCTCAAGCTGGTCATTTAAATCTAAAGATAACTCGTTTTTCAAAATTTCAAAAATTTCCATGCGAGTAATTCGTAAATAATCTCTTTGTGAACCTTAGAATATAAAGATGTTGAATAAAAAAGTCATCAAGACATTATAACTTTGAAGAACTTTTTTTTTTTTTTTCTGTTGTTTTTTATTACATTTTAAAACATCACGTTAATATTTCATAAAATTTACAAGCTTAAATAAAAAAATGTAAACAATTAGAAGTGAAGATATTTAATATATATATTTATAAAAAGAACGCGGAAACTCGTAGAAGACGTCAAAAGACTTGACTCATATCAAGAAAAATCATACATTACAAATCATATAAACCGATATAAATAATAGATAAAAATAATTTCAAAAGGTTTTAAAAGTACATTTGTATATTGTCAATATTAAAAACTACTTCTTTCAACTTTTTTTTAAAAGATATTTTTGTTCCAAAGATATGGTTCACGAAATGATAGACAAAATTTACAATGATTAGTTTTCGAAAATAGTTGCATCAAAAAATCATCATTTCGTAAATCGTTTTTATTTTTTGTTTTGTCATAAATAAACTATGGAAAGGAGACGGAGATAATTTCGTTTTACATCTGATAATATGAATACGCTAATTTAATATTAGTCGAGTTACGTCATTTTCTAGGCTTTTCTATTTTAAAGTAGTTTCTAGGCTTTTCTATACGCGGTTTTTTTTTTTAATTTTATTTACTAACAACGCGTATTACGGGTTGCTTACTGCTAGTTTGTATATAAAACAAAGAATATTATATACGTTAAGTTGATATGCGTTTAAAACACTCATTTTTCTTAAGAGAGGCTTTGAATGAGTTCGTTGATCACAAGAATTAACTAAACGTGCTATATGTTTCTGATGACGATGAAGAGGCTCTAGTTTACTTTTGTTAGTACTGCCCTACGCAATATTTACATAGTTAATATGGCAGTGAATAAGTAAATAATACAGTTGCATTAAAGCGCACATGTTTAAATAGCTTTTTGATTTGTATGATATTCCAATACTTTTTGAAATTTTCTTGCTTAAATTTTCGATTTGTTATCTCCATGTAAGATTTTCATCAATATATATTCCTGAAAACTGAGTAGTTTTTGCTCTTTTAACTTGAATATTATTAATGAATATAGATGGCGTTTCTTATGGTATCAACTTTTTTTTTTGTAAAGTGGGTGAAATAAAGTCTAATTAGTTTTGTCAATATTTTCTGAAAGTTTATTTACTTTGAACCAGTCGGAAATATTTTTAAGTTGTAAGTTTATAATTTCAAATAATATAGTAATGTTGCTGTGCAAAAAAATAAATTTGTGTCGTCGGCAGACGACACAAATTTTTTTTTTTTAAGGGGCAAATCGAAAATGTGTCGTTTGTGTCGTCGGCAGACGACACAAATTTATTTTTTTGCACAGCAAGACAAAAAATTTTTTTTTTAAATCAACCTTTAGAATACACTTTTATGAACAATATCCAAATTATAACTAAGTGGGACCTCGCGGGTTTACAACATTTTCGATACTTAAAAAATAAGTTCAAGAAAAAAAAAATTTTTGTGTGTACTTTTTTGATCGGACTTTCCTCAAAGTTAAAGGAATAACATAAAACATTTTTCTAAAATATTGTATAAATACCTTGAATAGTATCGTCTATAGTTAGTTTTTTAGTTTAAATAAATAACTTTTTTATAAATAATACTTATTTGAGCATATAACTTTATTGTTTATAAAACCACAAATTTGTGGTTTTATAAACTATTCTCGTCTTTCCGTTAAGCTTAACGGAGCGTTAGTAAAAAATTTCTTTGTAAAGATATTAATAAAAGAGTTCTTTAAAAATATAAATTTTTAAAAATATATGTTTTATTTTAGTATTAGTTTTATTTTAAAAAATTTAAATAAGATTTTCGGTGATGAAAAGAAAAAAAGAAAAATTATACTTTGTAAGATATTCAAAAAAAAGTATTTTTCTTCATAATTTAAACGTTTTCTAAATGTTTTGTCCTCTAAAAAATAGAAATGAAAAAATAAGAGTATGTTATGACTTTTTTTTTTAAACACTTTATATTTTGTTTAAAAAAACTTTTTTTACCTTATTAAAATTATAATTCCGTACTAAAGCTCTATGTTGGTCATCGCTAGGCGGCCATTCCTAGTGGCCGACACTGAAATGAGTAAAAACAGGCCGGTAAGTAAATTTTTTTTTATTTCAATTTTAGTTAAAATTTCATATATATTGGCATCATAATTTTGATGCTAGAAGTTTCTTCATGCATTTTTTTTTTTAAGTGACGTGCTCTATTGAACAATATTTCTTTTATCTTTTCTTTTTTAAAGTGTAAATGAATAATTTTTTTTTTCAACGTGTAAAAACAAGCAATTGTGTTCTCGGCCTTTCAATTTAAGAGTATAATTTGTCTTGTCTAAAAAAAAGTATTTTTCAAAACTTATAAACAAAAACAAACTTACAAAATACGCCCAACGTGGGGCTCGAACCCACGACCCTGAGATTAAGAGTCTCATGCTCTACCGACTGAGCTAGCCGGGCTACGCATATTTAAAAAATTAATAATTATTATCTTATTTAACTTTATTTTACATTGTTAGACTGATAATCAAAATGGCAAAAACTCAATAAAATTTGATATAATTCGTAAAAGAATATGTAATATGTTTAAATAACAGTTTTTGGGTCAAATTTGTTATTAAAGACTATTTTTACGCCCAGCTTTGACGCGTACAGTACGCGTTTATGCGCGCGATAAAGTTGACTATGCGCGTACAAAGGGTAGTGTATTTATTCGTCATAGTACTTAACTTTGATATTTTTGCCGTGTCTAGAATTTCTTATTTGTTTATTTAAATTCTCTAGTACATTTTCAAACCAAACAAACCCCGATTGGCAAAGGTAGCTTATGTGAAATAGATGAACTATGCAGATAACTCAGCAAAGATATGGTTATGAGGATATTATGCAGTATTTTAATTATAAATAATATCAACTTTAGTAATTTCAGAGAAAACTTCATCATTTTTAAATGCTCTTCTAGCAGTATTGCCGTCACTGGTAGAGCCGAACATGTCAACAAATATATACTTAACTGTTCTCTAAAGAATACCTGACTCTCTTTCTTTCTTAAGTTTACAAATAATTTCTATTCAATTGATTTTGGCTTATACTTTTTAATTTCCATTTTATGAAGAATAAACTCAACCAGCTGTGCAAAGCTGAAATTTCAAGGCTGACTCGTTTTCAGTTTTTGATTTTACTAAACCAATCCAATATTGTTCATTTCGTTGAATTTAAAATTTCAGGATTGAGTAGATTTTGTTTCAGCTTTTGTAATTCTTGAAAAAGCTAAAGATACAACTTCATGATGTTCAGTGGCAACTTCTTTTATCTTTTTCCTTTTGCTGCGCTCTACAAGAACACTCTATTGTTTATGGGGCCTTCAAGAACCAAAATGGCTTTTTTTATTGGTCATAAGATTTCTTTGAAGCCAATGATATTGCCAATGTTTTTGTATAATTTTGCCACATTGTTTTAGTTTTTCCATCACCTTTAAAATAAATATAACTAAAGGATCTTTTATTTTATTTAAATTTTCTTTGTGAATTTCTCCAGTATTTTTTATTTCATCAAGTAATTACCTTCAAAATCTTAATTTATCCCCTCCTTCTTCACGTATAATTAGGATATGATCTAATCAATGACGGATCCAGGGGGAATGGGCGTATGCATCACCCCCCTTACACCATAAACTGAAAGTCCTAAAAAATATTAGAAATTGAGGAACTTTTTTTTCTTTAGGAGTCGCAAATGTGATACAAAATACGAAAATATTTCAACATCCCTTCCTCATTCCCAAAAAAATTATTTTAACTTTTTAAATAAAAAATCATTGTAATTTAATATTCTTTAAAAAAGGGCAATTAATTTATAAAAAAAGTTGTAAAAGGGTTTATTGCAATTTTGTTGTTGCTTTGAGTCAATGTGCATCGGTAGATTTTACAAATATATAATACAAACTATGTCACAGTAAAATACTAAACAATATAAATCGATATAATTTTGTTCTAATTATAATATCTATTTTTTATTTGTCATTCTTTTATTTTGAAATAGTTTGCATGGGCGTTTAATTACCTTTCACCAGAGGCATCCCAAAAAGGGAGGGGGCGCGTTGGGGTTATTTAGCCCCCTCCCAATTATTGGATCTATAGTGGGTAGTTTTTATAGATCTTATTCGGCAAAAAACATTTTTTTTGCAGAATAAGATCTATAAAAACTACCATTATAAGTTTTAAGAAAAAAAAAATTTTTCTTAAAACTTATAATGTTGGTTGAGAAAGAAATTTCTATTGGAGTCAAGCTCTAAATTAACGGTCCTAGATAGCAACGTGAATGTTTTCCATACAATTCCGATTTAGTTCGTGGGGTACTAAAGTTAGCATTACATCGTGTATTGAGCGTTTTCTTATCAACAAATATAATGTCACTTAGTAAGCTTTCGCTAGGATCATTTTAAATTTTTAACATATCAACATAACTAAAAATTGCAAATTTCTTCGATGAATTGAGACAGAATTATCCTTGTCTAAAACCTTTTCGATAGTCGATTCGTAATCATTTTATATAAATCGAAGAACCATTACATGTAACTTATTAATTTTTGCATTTTTTACTTTACTAAAAAACATCCACACAAGAGGACAGTTCATGAATTGTGATTTGAAAAAGACGTTTAATGCTATTTTCTTTTTCTGAAGGTCGAGATATTTGACAACTTTTCTAAGAATGCTATTTTTTTAATCTGCTTTTGCACAGACTTGAGTAAGATGTTTATTGAAATTTAATTTGTTGTCTATAGTTATTCATAGCAGTTTAACATCATTTTCTTTCCAAATTTGATTACGATCAATATGTGCTCAAGTTGTTTCATGTTTATTTCCCGCAACTATTAAATAACATTTGTTAGAATTTTAAGTTTTAGACAGCTACATTTTACAGATATCAAGAAGCTTTAGACATTTGAACCACTTTGCAATCAACTTATTGTTATTCTCAACTTTATTGAATCTCTATGTCTTTATCTGTTAAATAGCATCTATGTCTTTATCTGTTAAATAGCATCTATGTCTTTATCTATTAAATAGCATCTATGTCTTTATCTATTAAATAGCATCTATGTCTTTATCTATTAAATAGCATCTATATCTTTATCTATTAAATAGCATCTCTATTAAATAGCATCTATGTCTTTATCTTTTAAATAGCATCTATGTCTTTATTTATTGAAAAACTTCTATGTCTTTATCTGTTAAATAGCATCTATGTCTTTATTTATTGAAAAACTTCTATGTCTTTATCTGTTAAATAGCATCTATGTCTTTATTTATTGAAAAACTTCTATGTTTTTATCTGTTAAATGGCATCTATGTCTTTATTTATTGAAAAACTTCTATGTCTTTATCTATTAAAAAACTTCTACGTCTTTATCAATTACATAAGATGTAGTGTCATCTTCCTAAAACCGAATCTTGTGGGATACTTTTTTAATACTTTTGATCAAGAGCTATTAGATGCGTTTATTTTTGTTCATTGGTATCGATCATCGAAATAGCTTTTAATAAGTTTCAAAGTATTTAAGTCAAAACCATAAGCATACCAGCAGTAAAACCTTAACTATCTTTAAAAACCTTAATTAAGGGAGATTTTCCATTTTTTAATTAACCTAATAAGAGCATTTTGTGTGTCATTTACGAGAACCGAAAAGAAACGGAGATAAATAAACTGATATGTGTTTAAGCAGAGACGATTCTACAAATAAATTGAGGGGGTGGGGGTGAATCCTTAACAAGTACCAACTACTTCCTTAAAAAAAAAATAGATCCTCAAAACTAAAATTTATCTGCCTGAATTGTGTCAAATACCTGGCTAGCCGACTAAATTCGTTTTCAAAAAACCAACTTTAACTTGAAAACCAAATTCTTTAAGGGAGGGGGGATGAAATACTACCCCTCAACCCCTTCAAAATAGCTTTCGTGTTTAAGAGCTTGAGATTCTAATAACTTTTCAAATATCTTTAAAACACGTAAAATGCTAATAGGTCTATAGTTTTCGCATACCTTTGGATCATTTTTCTTAAAAATTGCTTTTTTAAATTTGTTGTGATAAATATTGTTTATTACTACATCATTATAAAATATCTTTAAAAACATATGTTTAAAAAGTGTTTTGAACACAAATCTTCACTAAGCTTCATTGCCTCTACAGGAATTTTACCGAGAGTATTACTTTTCTTTGATATAAAGTTGTCACTTTCATTCTTTATTAAAGATTTATCATCATATCTTTTTACTTTAAACGGGTTATTGATTTTGCAACTTTTTTTTATCAGAAAAACACCTTTGTAATTTTTATATATTTTTTTAAATTATGTCTTCAATGGTTGTAAGATTTCAGATTATTTATTTTTTACCTTTTTATTAAATAATTTATTAAAATTTTCGGCAATTATTTGATCATCTAAAGTAATATTTCTTTGGACTTGTATGGAGATTTTAGAATCATGTGTTGATTTATAAGAGAGAAATGGTTTTATATTTTTACAGAATAGTTTGCTTTCACTAATATCATTTACTTCAAGATTAGGGGAGAGTGGGGTAATGGCGAACGTGGGGTAACTCCGAATGTGGTCAAAATGGCGTGATAGAAAAAGATAGTTGACAATTTCTTTTTGCCTGTTGAGAGAATCCTATACACAGTTCCAGACGTGCAGTAGCGTAGTAAAGCTGCGCTCTTTGTTCCCAATAAACAATTATCTTTTTCTGATAATTTCATGTAATTTTTTGCTTGAAAATCCTTCCTATTGTTGCTACTATAGTATTATATCCATATATAGATATAAAACCACTCCTTTTGTTGTTTTTGTTACATAGTGCCATAATCAAGGAGTTTTTAACACGTATTATATTTTGGGTATTTCAATGCAACCTCGATAAATTAATCGTATTTCATTTGTTTGTGCCCGCGGGAAAATAACGAACAATCTTAATGGGGTAATTTCGAACCTCTAAAGTGTTATTGATAACACACGGACGTCACGCGGCCAGAAATTTATTATTTGTTACTTTTATCACATTTAATTTTAACAGATAAATTGTTAGATACATAGTTTCATTTAATAGAGTGAAAAATAAACCAGAGAATGTTTAAAAAAGAAACATTCCGCTATTATTACTAGTTCGTCAATGAAAAATATTTTAGAGTAAAAAGCACTACTGGTAAAAGTAAAAAGAGAAAGAAGGCCTTTAATCTATTAGAGGCTGATCAAGTACCATCATGTAAAGAAAAAATGAGAGCCAGAGGTATAACAGAACTTTTTTGTTTAATTTGCGAAGAAAAGTATAAGAATCTACCCACAGAAGACTGAAATATGATTCATAAATGCTAGTCCTGGTTGCACAAAAGTGTACAATTGTTGAAAGCACGTTTGTAATTTTTGTTTGAATTTTTTTTTTCAACTTTAATAATTCAAAAAGCATTAATTTTAAAATTAGTGTTGTTTCACTAATTCGCGATGAATAGTTTCATGATCTGAACATGAAAGACTAGGTTATGTGTTACAATTGTTAGGCCTGGCGGAAGTGAGTTTATTCTGAGGTTTTGTCTATGATTTCTGCACTTTGTTATTACAATTAGCATTTTATTCGTTATTAAACAACAGTGTTTGTAATTACCCCTAGGTGTGTTCGGAAATACCCCACGTACGTAGGGTAACTCCGAACACTAATGGTTTTGTTTTTGCTTTTGGAGGTTTGTGACTGAATATTTAGACTAAAAGATAAGCAATAAATATGATCAATTGTGTATAACTGGTGTCTTTAATTTGCATTTCCGTTAAAGTGTTCACGAATACCCCCCGTTCTTCCCTACTGAAAAACAATTTTCGTTTTTATTTCTTTCTGAAAAAACTTTTATTCTTTATAAATAGTAACTTACCGATATCTTGCTTTGTTTTGTGATACTTTGCTTTCAGCTCTGGTCGTTTCATGATTGCTTTTGGAAGAATTTTGGTAATGTACGGTGCTTGATTTGCTCGAAGCATTTTGGATTTTATCGCAGTATGTCACAATTACAAATGTTTGCATTTTAACTCATTTTCGAGTTCTTGTTAAAAAAAAAAAATTACCGAATTGTTTGCAATCTCTATATTCTATTTTTTTAGTTTTTTTTTTTCGTATAAAAGAACATTTAAAAATTGTTACAACAATTTTATAAAAATTCGATAGGTCAATAGAAAATGCTGCAGTACTATAAAAATAAATTTTTCGTGATCATCAATACGATTATTTATGTTTTTAAAACAAGTTTTAACATTGGCAATATTCTTTGCATCTGTCCAAAAATTTCGATATTTGATATTTATTCTCATTCTATTTTAAAGCCTGTTATTTAGCATTTTCAGCTTCTTTTTTAAATTCTTTTTCTTTTTTTTTTTTTCTTTTTTTTTTTATTTTGTATTTGAAGTGTTTATTATTACCTGATATTACTCATGTACTAGTAATATGTTATACTTTTTGTCAAATTTATATCTGTAGTGAATATCTGTAAGTTGTCACGTTTTTTGTGACAACTTACAGATATTCACTACATCCCCGCAAGTTGCCATACGCTTTTTTGATTACTCTCTACCTCCCTAAAAGTATCTACGCGTTTAACCTTCCAACCCAACATTTATGGTATTTTTTTAAATTTAGTGTCTCCATACTTTTATAATTGACCTACTGCCCCCTTATCTAAGAAACGCCATTTGTACACCCCCTCTTCCTCTCCGAGCGTACGTACTTTATGGACGACCCCTAAGTAGCCTCCTCGACTGTAGTGGCCTTCTCCGCCTTGAGGAGGTGAATTAATTTAAAAAAAAAATATCTTGTTTTATAAAAGCGTCACAATCTACCTCCTCAGCACTAATCTAAAATATACGCAGCATGAGTAAAAATTTTGAAAACTTAAAAGTAATGCTACATGACATAAATAACAAAATTAAGGTAATATGTCTTAAAAAAACATGGTGTAAAGACTTTGTATTTAAAATTTGAGTTTAAGATATCGTATCTTAAACTCAAATTTTTAAATACAAGGTTATAAAGCATTCCATCAAACTCGGAGTAGAGGTGATGGGGGAGGTTTATGTTTTTTCATACATAATACTCTTCAATTCAAAAAGCCAGAATACTTGAGTGTACTAACGCAAACTGCGAACCTTTTACGGTTGAATTAATAAACTAAGATGAAACAAACGCGTTTATAACTGCAATATATAGACCACCTGGTGGCAATATAAAATCTTTTGAGAAGCACTTAACTCATTATATAAAACTAACTAAACACAAGCAAATATACATAATGGGAGATTTTAATCTGGATCTTTTAAAAATAAAACTTAATAATACTACCGAACGATTACTAAATAACCTCCTTCAGTACTACACCTTTAATAAATAAGCCGACACGTGCAACTCGAAAAATCGCAACCCTTATTGATAACATCTTTACAAACAACTTTATAAAGTACAATATTCAAAGCGGAATAGTAAGAGCTGACATATGTGACCACTATCTATTTTTTTTTCGTTTAACCATTTCATCAACAACAACAAAAAAAAAGAAACATTAACTGTAATTAAAAGACAAATAAATGTAAAAAATATAACAAAGTTTTGAAGCGACTTATTAAAAAGAAAACTGGGGTCAGATTACGAATCGCAAAAACGCAAATACCGCTTACGATATCACATTCTTAAGACTGTACGAAATAGCGTTTCCAAAATTAAAAAAGACCTATATAAATGAAAAAACACATAAACAATATAAAAATTTATTTGAAACTTTGAAAAAACAATTATTTTCTAAAAAATTATTATTGTAATTTATTAGAAAATAAAATTGGTAACACTCAAAAAACATTGAGCATAATAAAAGAGGTTACAGGAATAAAAAAAAGATACAACTAAAATGTTCCTAAAAAACTTAAGAATAAAAGTGATATTTCACATGAAAGTGATATTTCAGCATCAAAACCTATCGACATTGCTGAGAAATTTAAACAGCTTTTTTACAAAAATTGGGAAAAAACTAGCTGACAAAGTAACTCCTGGAAAAACAAGTTTTACGATATCATTGATATCATTGATATCATTGTCTACGATATGATTGAACATTCCCCTTCTGCAAATTTACCATATGTCTTTAAATCAAGGGATATTTCCTGAACAGCTTAAGATGGCTAAAGTTGTTCCTGTATTTAAAAGCGGGACGATTCTATGGCTTCTAACTACAGACCCATTTCTATTTTACCCTATTTTTCAAAAATATTAGAGCGCATAGACTCTATAACTTTCTAGTTAATCATCAACTCTTAAATAATAATCAATATGGATTTCAAAAACGACTCTCAACAGAACACGCTCTAGTCAAACTTGTAAATGAAAATTTAAATGTATTTGATAAAAATACACTCTAGGGGTATTCCTTGATCTTTAAAAAGATTTTTTTTCAAAAATTTCATTCAAAAGTGCTAAACCTCTCCTAAGAGAGCTTGGAGTGCTTAATGTCTTCGAAGTAAATATTCTTAACATAATACTTTTTATGTTTAAGTTAAAGAATCTACTACTACCAAACACTTCCCAATACCAATTTATTTCTATACACCACAAATACAAAACTAAGTACTCAATTAACAGCTTTGTTATACCAAAAATTTTATTAAAACAAGCTGACTTCTCAATATCTTGCCGAGGGCTACGAATATGGAACTCGATTCTAACAAGTTATATAAAGGCTATAAATTACATTCTTTATTTTAAACGTGCAACGAAACAACACATATTCAATTTTGCTTATAATCAATTACTAACTTACTTTTAAATTTTTTGTTTAACCTTAATAACTTAATTTCTTATATATTGACGCAATACGTTTTTATTTTGTTTTTTCAATAAGTATTTTTTTTTCAATATTTATGAATTTCAAAGTTATGATATTATATTGACGTAAAAAAAAATTATAATAATAAAAAAATTAAAGAAAAATAAATAAATAAAATAATAATAATAAAAAAAAAAGTTTATGCATGTATATTTATATACAAAATTATATCTAAATTTGTAACAACGGGGCTGGATGATAAGACTATGTCTTCTGCCTGTCAGTCGGAATTTTTCAAAACTTTTATATTGTTATGTTGTAAGACATTGTAAAGCTCATTTCAAAGGACGAAATAAATAAATAAATAGAATTTGAGGTTGGAGGCGGTATTGCTTTCGCAGAAATAATTATGATTTTGTTATTATTGACAAATGTTTTATAAATTATGCTTTTGTTTATATTTTCAGATTGTTTTTGCTAAATAATGGAATTTTCTTATCTTTTGCTATGTTCTTTAAACGTTGGTTTAAAGAATTTTTTGAGCTGGTTAATTTTTTACTATTTATGTGCGCATCGATGCGCAAAGGTATCTTTTGAACCTCTCGTTTGCGGACTGATATAATTGTTATCAGAACATAAACTAATACCACTCCTTACGTTACCTTTATTGTTACTCTTTCCATTATATAGCAAAAAAGAGTTATATAGTTTTTGCAAAAACTATATAATTCTTTTAACTATATAATTTCTTTTTTTCTAACAGGAAACATGTTTCCTGTTAGAGCAATTATTGCAAAGGTTATTTTTTGTAACATTAAAAGCGGAATCGCTATCATGATGGAAGAAAGCACATTTCGTTAGTGATTTAATATTAGATTTAACGTTAACCTCGTTTCTTAAAAAATAGACTTCTTCCAATATTTTTAAAAAGATCATTAGGTCAAATTCTAATGAAGCATCGTCATTATGAAAAACTTCAGAGGTGATTTTGAAGGAGACATTAAATTAGAATATAGTTTGCTTTTAGATCTTAAGTCACTTAACACATTAATGAGCTTGCATATTTGATTCTTCTGATCGTTGTTTTTAATCAGCAACTCGTTGGTACTCTGGTTTACTTCTATGTTAAATTGATTATGGCTTTTAACTTTATTACGGTTATTAAAATTTTCATATCCGTTAAAAAATTCGAATTTAATGTTTATTTTTTCATTTAAATCAATCGAATTTCCATTGGTAGTTACAAAATTGTTACTATCTTTATCTAAGTTTTCTCTAGCCAGGGCCGGCGCAAGTAGGTGTCACGTGGGGGAAGGGGGTGCAATTACAACTTTTGTCGACCTAAAAAAAAATTAACGTCCTCGTTTTTTAAAATTTATTGACTGCCTTAACGACATTCACCGACTAGCTGTCTAAGTTTACCGACTAACTTGTCGAAAGGTCTACATTTGCCGACTAACTAGTCAAAAAGGGTCAAATCTGACAACTAAATGAACAAAAAAATCATTGATGGGAAGGAGGGGGGGTGATACCCCACCCCACCCTATTTATTTTTATCTTAGAATCTAAAATAAAGATAAATCCAAACTCTGTGGAGCTTCCACAAGTATTGCATCGTATTTCTCACTGACAAACACTTCAGTTCCTCGGTTTCAATTTTTTGTTTTTTAATTTCTTCTTGAAGATCAAACAACTTTGTATCTAAAACTTCTTTGATTTCAGAAACGGTAAGTTTTGCTATTTTTAAATAAGTTACAAAAACACATATACTTGTTTAATATTAGATTTGATTTAGTTTTATATTTGATTTAAAATTATTTAAAAATCTTAAATGTAAATTGTTATTGTAATTTAATGTAAAAATTTTAAAAAATTAAAACGAAGCTTACCTAATCAAAGAAATTTTTAAATCTTTTTTTGTGTAATTTCAGTGTAAATTTAGTTCTCTAACTACAGTTCAAGCTTTAAGAAACTCATAAAGGAAAACAAAATAAAATGGAAGCGCCCAACGTGGGGCTCGAACCCACGACCCTGAGATTAAGAGTCTCATGCTCTACCGACTGAGCTAGCCGGGCTGGTAATGTATGAGAAATTATTTTTTTATAAAAACTTTTTTAATATCATGCATAATTAGAATTGCTAAACGATATATTCTTATATTTTGACTTAATGCTGTGAGAAAGTAACAAATTTAAGAAAAATGTTTACTCATCGTACATTAAAAAAAGATTGTGCTCAATATAGGCTTCTTAAACGGAGACAAAAATTTGAAGTTAATTAAAATTATAATTCTTTTGTCGCCGTTTAAAATAATTTTAAATTAAACTTTAAAAACATTTACAATTTAAAAGTATTGACAAGTAAAAGACATTATTTGTCTTATCACCGAGCCCCATTCGTACATATTTAGAATAACGAATTTCGAAGTAGAGGGACACAATCGTCAATTTCTAAAAAAAATTCCTCGATTTCTATATGTTTTTAAAATATCAAAAAGTTTATACAATCTAATATATTATAAAATAAATTAAATTGTTCAGAATTTTGTAACATGTAATCATGTCTTGCTTAAAGCGACGAATTTCTAGTAGTTCCAAACAAAGGATTCTAAGTCTATTTGAATATGAAAAGTTGTTTAGGTTAGAAATTCTCTTGGTAAAACGTCTTTGTACTCTTTCCATTGTATTGATAATTTCAGTGCGGTTTGGCGACCAAACCGGAGAGCAATATTCTAAGATCGTCTTTATATAAGTAGTGTAGACTTTAACGATAACACGTGGATCACGACTTTTAAAACACCTAAAGATTAGATATCCTCGAATGTTTGATGTGCGGACGATATTTGAAATATGATTATTGTAATTTAAGTAAAAATCCATGGTCACACCAAGATTTTTTGGGTTTGTAGACCAAGTTAAATTATGATCGCCTAATTGATAGTTGAAATTTTTATCTTTACAAAATGAAGTAGGTGCTATTCTATGAATAAAGCACTTATTATTGGCTACTTTTAACTGCCATTTTTTTGACCAGAGAACTTTATAAATGGCTACAGCAAGATCGTGACTGTAATCGGCATCCTTAAATGAACTATATAGCTTGATATCGTCAGCATATAACATTAGAGAGCAATTAAGATCTTTTACTATAGAGGCTAGACCATTAATATATAACAAGAATAACGTTGGATCCAAAACACTACCTTGTGGAACTCCACTTAGGATGCTGGTTGGATTAGATAGTGAATTTCCAACCAGAACCCTTTGATATCTGTTAGAAAAAAATGCTGATATCCAATGAAGTAGATTATCTATTATGCCGTACATTGTAAGTTTCTTCAAAAGTTTTGGATGAGGTACAGAGTCAAATGCTTTTTGAAAATCAATGTACGCCACGTCAGTAATTAAATTGCTGTCTAAAGCTTTATTCTAGTCATTAGTTGACTCTAGAAGATTTGTGCACGTAGATCTTTTGGATAAATACATAAATATGATTTATAGATATTTTGGATAAATACATAAATACATTTAAGTTGGCACATTTTAGCATTTGATTTGGTAAGTATAGTTGGCAAATGTCTAATATCAAGTACCTTTTTTTTTCTTTTCTTTTGGTGTCTCTTGTTGGCAAAAAGCACATACGACACCCCTATGAAGTAAATAAAGCCTTAAAACTTTAACTAAGTTATCACAGTTGTTCAATCGAATGAATAAAAGCACTTAATTAAATCAATTTAATCACATTTGATTAAAAGCGTAGAAATGAAGGCCCTAAAGTTTGGAACATAGAAATAATTTTTAGCAACTACTTTTTATAATGTCACAAATTTAACCCCTAAAAATTGGTTTTATAAAAATGGTTTTGTACAAATGGTTTTGTACAAATGGTTTTGTACAAAAATAGATGGATTACTTAACCCCTATGCTGAAGTGGCTTCTTTTGTATAACCTCCGTTTTGTAGCTATACTTTAAGGTATGTATGACCCCTCATTTTTAAATATAAACAAAAAAAAAAAAAAAGTTTTGACATAAAGTAACAAACATAATAATAAAATAAAAATATAAAATTAACAATTTTTTTTTTTTTTTTTTTTTTTTCGCAACGAACGCTGAAGTGAACGCACGCTTTTTCGCTGCTTGAAGAAAATAAAATAGAAAATCGTTAGTAGTATTAAAGTTACTTATATTATATTAATTTATACTTATTGAGCATGTCTATCACACTTGTTGAAGTTAAAAAATTAATAACGGAAATGTTTATGAAGTTTAAGATCGAGACGGAAGAAATGCTTAAGCAACAAGAAAATACTTTCATCAACATAGTTAGTTCTAACACAAAAATATTAAATGATCGATTACACAGAGTTGAACTTAACATACTTCAAAACTCAACTAAAATAGCATCAATTGCAAAGGAAGTGGAAGAAATCAAAGAAAGTTTAAATTTTCATGAAGATCTCTTTAATAAAAAATAAAAACCGCCATTGATTGTCTTGCAAAAGAAAATCTGGCAAACTTCAAAATACAAAATAACAACAATGAACTTATAAAAATAAATAACAAACTCAGAGAGATTGAGGATAGATCAAGGCGTAATAATTTAAGAATCGATGGTGTCCTTGAAAATGACAATGAAAGCTGGGCTGAATGTGAAAAGAAGGTCAAAGAAATATTCAACAACATATTAGGAGTCAAAAATGTAAACACCGAAAGAGCGCATAGAATAGGCAAAGTAGCTCACAACAAACATAGAACAATAATACTAAAACTTCTTGATATTAAAAATAAAAGGTTAAAACATTTTTATATATGAAGATTACTGCAAGTAAACAAATATTGTACGAAAGACACTACATGAAAAAATGAAAATAGAAAGGCAAGCTGGCAAATACGCGTATATTTCATACGACAAACTTATTGTTCGCAATTGGAATTCCAATAAAAAGTAATGTATTATCTTTTAAACTTTTATTATATTTTTACATAAACTTATTTGCTTTTATTAATTATGGCATCAGTAAACGATTTTGAAACTTTTACTTTTTTCGATAATGTTTTTTCATTGCGCGAAAACATTAACAAAGACATTAATTATTTTCATGAAATTAACAAAGAATGTGCTTATTACTATCCGTGGGAGTAGAAGGGTTTCTATTTAACAATATTTGCAATAAAAACTTATATCAAATTAGAATTCTACACGTTAATATTCGAAGCATTAATTGCAATTTTGAAAAACTTCAAAATTTACTTAAAGAAACAAAAAACACTTTTAATATAATTTGTTTAACTGAAACTTGGGCTACTGCAAACGATTTAATTAATGACTCTAATTTTCATCTTCCTCATTTTGAAATAATCTCACTTGAAAGGCAAACTAATAAGCGCGGTGGCGGAGTTCTAATTTACGTTCATGAAAATATTAGGCATTGTCTAAGAAGCGATCTTAGTATTTCTAACGGCGATGGAGAACTTTTAACCATTGAAATAACATTAAACAAACAAAAAACATTCTTCTAAGCTGCTGTTATCGACTACCTGATGGTGTGGCCGAAAACTTGAGCATGTTTTTACTACAAAACGTTTTTAAAGAAGGAAATAATAAAAATAAAAAAATTTTTTTTTATTTTTATTATTTCCTTATTTATTTACATGGATTTTTTTCATTGGAGACTTTAATATGAATTGTTTTATATATAATGATAACAACAAAGTTAGAAACTTTTATGATTCAATCTTTGAGGCTGGAGCTTTTCCATTAATAAATCGCCCGACGAGAGTGACAAAATACTCAGCAACTTTACTAGACAATATCATTACAACAGACATCTTTAATAATGATATAAAAAAAGGAATCTTAAAAACAGATATCTCGGATCACTTTCCTATTTTTCTGACTATACCCACTAACCAAGCAAATGTAAAAAAACCTAACAAAATCTTAACTAAACGTATTTTTAATCAATCAAAAATTGAATTGTTTAAAAACCAACTATCGCTACTGCATTGGAAACATTTAAACTTTAATGATAACACTAATAGTCTTTTTGAAAATTTCTTTAAAACATTTTTTTCGGTTTACGATGCTAACTTTCCTAATGTTACTCATACATCAAAAACTAAAAACATAAATAATCCTTGGGTTACCAAAGGTTTTAAAAAATCATCAAAAACTAAGCAAAAGTTATATATAAAATACCTAAAAACAAAAACTCCTACAAGCGAAAAAAAATACAAAGAATATAAAAATTTATTTGAAAAAATCCAGAAAAGTTTAAAAAAAAACTACTATTCAAATTTGATTAATGAAACAAAAAATAACCTAAAACGCACTTGGCAAATACTAAAAGAAATAATTGGGAAACAAAAAACATGCTCAAGTTTTTTACCACACATGCTTAAAATCGATAACAAAATTTTATACAATCCACAAATTATAGCTAATGAGTTTAATAAATATTTTGTTGAAATTGGTCCAACCCTATCAGATAAAATTCCAATTACCAAAACTTCTTTTCATGATTTTTTAGCACCTCTTGATAAAGGCATTTGCTCAGATGAACTATCGTCCAAATTATCCTTTGAAGAGTTTGAAAAAGCTTTTAAAACCTTAAAAAAAAATAAAGCAACTGGGCCTGATGAAATAAACGGAAATATAGTTATAGATTGCTATGAACAAATTAAAAATATTCTTTTTAAAATCTACAAAGCATCCATCCAACAAGGAATTTTCCCTGAGCGCTTAAAAACTGCTAAAATTATTCCAATTCACAAAGAAGGCGACAGATCCAATATCAATAATTACCGCCCCATCTCTATCCTATCTGCATTCTCCAAAATCCTAGAAAGAATTATGTTTAACAGAGTTAATAATTATTTTAATTACAATAACCTACTATACAATAATCAATTCGGCTTCAAAAAAGATAGTTCAACTGAGCATGCCATTATTCAATTTGTACGCAACATCTCCAAATCCTTTGAAAAAGCTCAATATATATTAGGTATATTTATAGATCTATCAAAAGCATTTGATACGGTTGACCATAATATTTTAATACAAAAAATGAAATATTACGGTTTAAACAATAATACTTTAGCGTGGTTTAAAAGCTATTTAACAAATCGTAAGCAAGTAGTCTATAGTAATAATGACGTTCAAAGTGGATCCTTAAATATAACCTGTGGTGTTCCACAAGGTTCTATTCTTGGACCACTGCTATTTCTTATATATGTCAATGATCTAAACAAAGCCTCTAACCTGATGAGTATTATTTATGCCGATGACACTAACTTATTTCAATCCCACACTGATGTTTACAAACTTTTCTTAAAAACTAATAATGAACTTATAAACATTTCTAAATGGTTTAAATGTAATAAATTAACGTTAAATACTAACAAGACTAAATGGATTCTTTTTCATTCCTTCTCAAAAAAACGTTCTTTACCAGATATTATGCCTCAAACTTATATTGATGAAACTCTAATAAAAAGAGATTCTGTTATAAGATTCCTAGGTGTTTATCTTGATGAGAATATTACTTGGAAAAACCATATTAATCATGTAACCACCAAGGTATCTAAAAATATTGGCATTTTGTATAAAGCCCGACCTTACTTAAGCAAAAAAAGCCTTACGCAGCTCTATTACTCATTCATACACAGCTATATAAACTACGCAAATATTGCATGGGGTAGTACCGAAAAAAGTAAACTACAACGTCTATATCGCCAAGAGAAACATGCGATTCGCGTGATTAATTATGTGGATCGCTCTACACATTCAAAGCCTTTCTTTGATGAAACGAAAATACTTAATGTCTACAAACTTAATGTTTTCAATGTTTTATGTTTTACTTATATGTGGAAAAACAATTTATCTCTACCTGATTTTAACGACCTTTTTACATTAAAACTTACTAATAAGTACTCACTAAGAAATAAAGATTTGCTAAATGAACCATTTTGTAGAACAAATTTTAATAAATTTTGTATTGATTATAGAGCACCTTACCTTTGGAATAAAATATTTCTGCCTAATTTTGATCCTTTTATCCGTTTTTCTGTTTTTAAAAATGAATTAAAAAAATTCATTCTTGCTATGGATGACATTTTAAGTTACTATTAGCTTGAAGTATAAACTTGATTTATGAGATTTATATTAATATTTATATTAATAAATTTATTTTCTTTAATTTATATCAGATCTATAAAATTTATTATTATGGATTATTATAACAAATTTGTGAGAATTATTATTACAGATACGTGATTAATATTATGAATTTATTATTATATATTTATTATTACGGCCGTTTTTGGATTTATATTTTCAGTTTTATGGTATGATAAAATTGTAAAGGTTCTGATGATAAGATCAGTAGATCTTCTTTCAGAAGCCTTGTTTTCTTTGTTCTTGTAAAGTATAGTATTTATTTTACGGCAAATGTAAACAGAAAAAAAAAAAAAAAAAAAAAAATTTTATGATTATTAATTAATTATATAATTTGCACCGCCTTAAGTTTTTGCAAAAAGTAATAAAAGAAAGTATAGTAAAACTTTGGTACATTTATAATAGGTGCATGTTGTTTTAAACGGAACAGATTTTTTTTTTGGGGGTCTGAGGACCTGTCCGCCTAAAATGATATCAGGAAAAAGACCATTTTTAAAAAGGTAAATTACCCATACTAATTTTTTTCTTAATAAATCACTGCCAAAAAGAACTTTTTTATTGAATTCTTTTTTACTGTTTCGTTCTGGCTTTAACTCTATTTACTTTTACCATGTTTAAAAACTGAAAAAATAACTTCAGGTAAGGAATTTGATTAAAACTGATCTAAAACTGATTTAAAAAATGTTTTTTTTCCTTTATTTCCGCTTTTAAATCTAATCTTACAAGAAGCCCAAAAAGCTTTCACTTTTTATCAGGACTTTTTTTGCAACAGTCATCAACTAAGGTGTGATATTTGAACTAATATAAAGTAAATTAACTTAAACTAGATATTTTCACTAGTATCGTCGATACCGAGAAGAATGGTTGATAACGAAAAGAATGATTTTTTAATAACTATTATAAGTTAATACTGTAAGTTAGTACTGGTATAATAACTATTATATATAAGTTTATTTTTTTCTATACTTTAATACCTAAAAAAAGGAAATTAAAGAAGATTCAGCATTTTTGGGTATAAAACTCATAAAAAAATCTTTTCGCAGATTCCCTTAATAGCGCCGTTTGGCGTATATGTTAAAAAATCGCTACATCGTACTTTTTGAATTAAAGTAGAAAAACGCAACTTTACACTTTTCTTTTGTTAAAAATGCTAAAGCTTTTATGAATTAAACGCGCTTCAGAGGAATCGCCAAAGTCTGTAGATTGCGACGTATAATTTAAAGACTCCAAGTTATTGAAAAAAATAGAGAAGGCGAGCTTCGGCTAAAACAACAACATTAGTTTTTCTCGGTATGCATTCATTATTCATTTTTAATCAAAAAAAACCTGGTTCAAACCTTTTTTTTTAACATTATCTTTAAAATGAACACAACATGTGTTGAGAGTTTGGAATCCCTTTAAACAATATCCTTTCCGTGCATAAAAACCAAAATAAAAGACATAATGACGTTTTGTAGTCGAAGTTTTCTTGGATTCCAAAAGCATCTCGCCTTCAACTATCTCTTTAATCAGAGAAGACTCAATGTATCATTCTATCACTTCATCTATTTTTATAAATTATACTTTGATTATAAGAAAAAGCAGTTTAGGACAGCCAGAAAAACTGTGACTTTTAAAACGGATTTTAGTTCACCTGATGTTCACGTTGCTTGTTAGTTATAAAAATCTTATGGAGAAAAATTCTTCTTGCTGTAGTTTTAATTAAAAATAAGATTCCACCGATATTTTATTTTGAATTGCTGGTTTCAATAATGTTATTTTTGAATTATTGGTTTCAAAAAATGTTGATATGTCCTTTTATTTTTATTATTTATAAAAAACTTTGATGAAGCAAAGGAAAAAATATCATGAATTCTAAAATGGTATTGTCAAAGTAAAATGCTTATTTTCTATGACCTTGTCTAACCAAATCAAACTTATGTCAGTACGCCTTGCTTTTAAAAAATGAACACAAAACAGTTATTGTCATAAACCTAGAAAATTAGAAATTCTAGAGAGAATGTTATAAAAATAAAAAATAATATAAATTCAAAAATGAAGGAAATAAACTTTTCAATCGTATTGTTACAATATTTTATTTTCACATGTAAAATATACATCACTGTCTCCTATCTCTACTATCCCTTTATAAAAATCCCTTCTTTTCAATAGTTTTTCTTTATAAAAATGCGACGTTATTATGTAAATAAAGAAAACTAAACTTATAACACTAACTTCTTCATATCACAAAAAGTTTACTGTGAGAAGTAATTTGTTTGTATAATGGAAAAAAAAATTATACTGCTACAAAATCAACTATTTTACTAAAATTGTTATATAAATAATAACAAGAAATGTGTTGAAGCAAAGAAAACAATTTTCTATCCTTTCAACTTATTTACAATGATATTCAGCAACATATACAAAGAAATTTAACTCAAATAAATAGATTATTATAAAGTTTAGAAAAATTCAGACTGATGGCTAAATAAAGTAACATGAGTCAAAATTCTTGTTGTGCGTGTTCTAGAAAAAATTCAAAAGCCTAATGTACCACACTAGTTTTCACTATCTGGTATTAAATAATATAGATATGTAAATATTGCTGAAAAAATACAACTTCCATGTGCTGAAATACCATTATGCATCAAATACCATAATACTTATTCAGTTTGTGTATTATAATAGTGAGAAAACTCAAGAAGGCTGAAATTAAAATTTGCAGTTTGAAATTGTGTTGAACTTTTTGAAACTATGCGCAGTCTTTAGTCATTTAAGTTAAACGATATCCATTCTTGACAAATATTTTGCGAATTCTTTTTCGAAAAATAATATAATCTGGTTGAAGTACAACATTGTCAAACAATTGCACAAAATAGTATCCATGCAACAAAAAATATTAATTGTGCATTTGGAAACTGGTAAAATATAGGCCATAACAACCAATGCATCAATACAAGTTATTAAAAATAAAATAATTTAGTTATTTCATCTATAGCTCAATTACCAGTGCCTTTACAATCTTAGTACACAATAGTAAATATGGACTAGTAATGTCAAATAAAACATTGCAGTTAGATAAAAGGTATTTTTATTATTACGGATTATTTTTGTTTATTCTATTAGATTTTAATAACTTTGTTGATAAAGATTTACTTTTCACTTTTAATAATAATTGATTATTAAATTTTGGGAGAACTTTTACTTTTATATACAGACTCTTTTTTTTTTTTCTAGTACCTTTCTGCTAGTACCTTTTTCTTGTCTAGTTTTATGGTTTATTTTTTTATAATGAAGAAAATTACAAAACTAAAATATTTTGTCATTATTTAGTCTATTATATTAGAATAACATATTTTGAAACTATTCTTTAAGAAACCTTTGAGATGATAAGAAATAGTAGGAATTTCTTGAAGATTCGGGTTGTTACCAATATCTAGTAGTCATGGCCTACTTAAATTACACGGCCTGATTTGTTGGGAACGCACTCTTGTCAAACCCCTATTCCGACGTTGAGCGTCCTTTGCGTCCGCGAACTCGTGTTTCTAGGAAAAGGGCAAAACGGGGTATATAGGGATTTGCGCAGCGGTGCGCACATACACCAACTAATTTTTAGAGAGAACATACAGCGGAGTGTGTAAACAACGACTGAGGGTTTGGGGTGGGTAGGTTCTCTTTTAAATGAAGAAGTCGTTTTTTTACATTTTCGGACCTTAAGGACAGCGTCGGAATAAGGGTTTGACAAGAGCCTACCGATTTGTTGCATTTTCCGTAAAAAATTAAGAGGCCAGTTTTTTTTACGGCTTAAGTATAAAAACATAATTTTTGTTATGGTTAAGAGCCTTGTTTTGCACTATAATTGTTTTTTTATTTTATTTTATTAAAATGGTTTAATATTAGTTAGATTTTCTTTGATTACTTACATTATTTTGTGCTAGATTTTCTGTTAACTGATGGCCTGCTTCAGTTTATTCCAATAACAAAGTATACTGAAATAGGCTTTCAGATAGCTATATCAACACATATTAACAATGTTAATAATAAGATTATTTTTAGTAGCATGTTAATAACATGCTACTAAAAATAATCTTACATATTGCTAAAACTACCCACAACTCTCCATTGGAAATAATTTTAAAGGTTTGTAATTTTGTATTTATTATAATTGCAATTATTAAGTACAAAACATACACTTTTCTTTAAAATATTTACACTGCAAAACAAGGTTTTGCATTGTAAATACTTTATTATGCTGCATGTCTCAAACATACAGCAATTAAAATGTAACAAATCAGGCTATTTATTTACAGTAGCCAAGAAATATCAGGCATGCCAACTGTTTTGGAGTCAATAGCTGTTAATAAAATTCTAATTTTTTTCATTGTCAAATAAATGGTTATCATATTTCTTTATTTAAATGGTTTTGCAGTGGTGAAAAATACAAATTGAAAAACTATAATATATTAGAAAAATCATTGACAAAATTTGGTATTAAGAATTATTTGCTTCTTGTGGGTAAGGTGTACTTCCAAAAAGCAGCCCAAAGTGGTAAACAATTTGATGAAGATTGAAGAAACAATCTTTATAAAGAATTTGTTTTTTTTTTTATGATTGTATAGCTTCAAAAATTTATTCTTATGTTTTGAAATCATAACCTAAAGTTTACATAACAGGTTTATGTTTGAAAAAAGAAATTGATGAGTGTATTACCTCAATGCACCAATCTGAATTTAAGATAAGAACTATTATTACCGATAACCATTCTACAAATGTTAATACATTTTTATAGTTTCATAAAGCATATACTGGAGATGGAAAATTATCGATTTATCATTTAGTTTAGAAAAGGAGTGTTTAAAATATACTTGTTATTTAATAAACTCGGTTTTTGTTTTTTTCTTCTTGTTGAAGTTACTGCTGATTACATTGCAGGGAATATATTTCTTAATGTTTATTAAAAGATCACTTATTAAACAAGCAAGAAAAAGCAAGAAAAATTAATTATCAAATCACATATTTTGGTAACAACAAACAAGTTGTCAACATCGACAATATTTGACAAAACAACTACAGGTACAACTGCTAATTTAGAGTTATTTTTCTGAAAGAAATAACGCAGCACAATTATCATTGTTTTATAAGTTATTTATCATACTTAATTCAAAGCAGAAACTTAATTCATCCAATCAAACTCAGCAATGCTGCTTTGAAAGGTGATAACAAACCCACACTTTATAGAGAAATTTCAAATTGTACTCAAATTTGATCAAAATAAAATTTGATAAAAACCTGTCATTAACCAAACAAACTTTTTGTGCTCTAATTACAACACTACAAGCAATTGTATTTCTTATGCATGATTTCCTTGAAGAAGGCTTTACATTTGTTTATAGTTAATTTACAAAAAGATCCTTTGGAGCTAGGTTTTAGTAAGTATAGTTAAATGACCAATAGTAGACTTTTTGTGAGTCTTTTAGAAATGTGCGTAAGTAAAAAGATTTTGGCAGATTTTCACAGAAAATATTTACCAGAATTTTGATAATCCTTAAAAAATATTATGCAAGATATTGCCTAGTTGTCTACATAAATACTACTGTCAGCTTTCTGAAGATAGCACAAATATATATACTAAAGCAAGTAATAATGGTAAAAATTAACAAAAAGATTTTGATGTTAAACTTATGATCAATAAACGTTACTTTATAAAGAGAAGAACCTATATATTCAATTCAACCTCTGTCTAATTTTATTTGTTATCTTTTTAGTATTTTATGTTATTTCTCTTATTCTAATAAAACATTGCAGTCATTCTTTTTTAATTAAAAATTTGTGAAACAAATTTTAAAGATTTGATCTAGCAGTTTCAATTTTACAAATAAAAACCACCAAAAATAAGGAATCAAATATAGATCTCGTATTGTATTGCAAATTACTATAAAAAATATTATTATATTTTTTATAGTAATTTGCAAAAAAAATAATTACATATTCATTTAAAAAAGATCAAGTAAAAGAATTCCAAAAAAGACAAAGACTTTGTCAAAAACAAAATAAACGTTTCTAGCAAAAATGTATTTCTTCTTTTTATTTCAATTATAAAAAATACAAAACTACAAACCTTTTTTTTGTTCAATGGAGAGTTTTAGGCAATCTAAGCAACACGAGAGATTATTTTTAGTAGCATGTTGGTATGAGTTGATATAGTTATCTGAAAGCCTATTTCAGTATTCTGTGTTGTTGGAATTAACTGAAGTAGGCAATCAGTTAACAGAAAATCTAGCACAAATTAATGTAAGTACTCAAAGAAAATCTAACTATTATTAAACCATTTTAATAAAATAAAAATAAAACAATTATGGTGCGAACAAGACTTTTAACCATAACAAAAATTAAGTTTTTATACTTGAGCCGTAAAAAAACTGGCCTCTTAATTTTTTACGGAAAATGCAACAAATCAGGCCGTGTAATTTGATCTAGTTTTATTGTACATCAATTCTATTTATATCTTTCGGAAGATTTTGGTTCGTGATCGATTAAAGAATCAACTAATAATAATTAGTAACAGATTAAATTAGTCTGTTTGGATTCAATTTTTCATTTTTTGCATAAACTTTTATGAAAAACATACTGTATTACTGATATAGATTATAGATGTTACCTATATCTGAACTCCAATCTTCATAAAAATCAATCCGTTCGACCAATTTATGGAAGTTTAGAAGATTAAACTAAAACAAAGTATTATTCAATAATACTTTAAGTCCCATTTCCTTTTTTTTTGTACCAACGTTATTGTAGCATAAATATGAAGTATAAAACCACTTTATATTGTTAATATCTTTGTAATAATAGTTATTTCAACAAAAAAACACCCAAATTTTGGCTATCAAAGTCATTTAAAAAATCTAAAACAACGAAAAATCTCTTATATTTAACTAAACAAAGCCGCAATTTCGTTCATTTATCCCCTATGAAAAAGTCATACATTAAAACCGCACGCTGTGAAAGTCCCTAATTGCATTTCGAATGATTATTTTTTTAAAACACCACCATTTTGGATCTACCATTATTGAACTTTGTAATTCTTATGTCAAATGCTATTCACAAATATTGATTTACAATATTGGGTATATACTGCAATATAATGCCAATATATTTTGTCATAATCAATAAAAAAAACATTAAATTTAAAATAAGAGCTCCCTTACGTGGAGTTGAAACCACAGCCGTAGCTAACATAGCTGTTAGCTACGGCTCAAAATTAGACACCTAATAAACCCACAGTACTACGCTACAATAATAATACAGGGAAAAGAAAAATAAGGCAACAGTAGAAATAAAGTTTTTATTATGTAAACATTAGTTGTGTGCGACAATGAGATCAATTATTTCTAGGAGGTCATTAGTTGTACGCTTGTACAAATAATGACCTCCTAGAAATAATACATTAAAATTTGCAAAAAAAATCACCCAGAGGATGATCTGAACCCCCAACACTATCGCCCCAAAAGTAGAGCATTTTTACATACACCACACTATTCGGTTTAGTTAAGGCAATTTTAAAATATTATAGCGTCTGTTTGATATTTTTGTTGAAAACGACACATTTCTGTCAAATGATCAGGTCTGTGAATTATGACAAGACTAAAAAAATTAAAATTATAAATCTTGCAGTACCATAAAATATAAATGTTTGAAGCGAAAAAAACCAAAATCGAAGATTATAAAAAAATAAAAAAATTTTCTTAAAATTACAATCACTCGTCCAAATTTGAATAAGATTTTAAATAAATACGTTTTTTTAGGTGAAATGAACATCATTGTTTGATAATATGATCTGTTCTGATCGTTTATTGTTAATTTTCAAAAATTATAACTTATTTCTTAGTCGGAATTCAAGTATTTTTTTTTTAAATTGATAGAAATATCGTATTTTGACAACTATATATAGTTAATGTAAGTCAGAACCGATTAGAAATAGGATCTATATTGGATTAAGACACCTTTTCAAAAGATTTTAACTAAGTTCATGTAAACGCCGATGAGCGAAATTGATCTAAAGACATCAAAATAGTTCTTTAGGTTCACTATTAGGGATAGTAAAAAAATTTTGAAAATTATATATTTATTAAAGAAAAGTTTCTTTAAAATTAAAAAACCTGAAGCAAAAAAAAAATTATAACATCTAAAGCTCTAGTTTGGACATAATACGCTGATAAAATCATGCTAATTTCAATTAAAAGAATTCGAATAATTTGTAAATCGCCTTAACTACACCGAGTACGCGAATATATTGATAGTGTATCAAATAAAGATCGGCAACTTAAGGATTGTCCATAAAGTACTCAAAGCGTAAAGCAAAATGCGAGGAGGGGAAAAGAATATGAAAAAGGGTTGTTTTTTTTTGTTTTACTTTTATTTGGAAGGAAGGGTTGGCAATAATCAAAGGTCGACATAATTTTATAGGGCGATCTCTGGAGGTTTGACAAGTTGTTGACAAGTCTAATAATCCTTTAGTGTTCGAGTTATAACAATGTAAAACTTACAGACCTCTTATTATGGGGAAGGTGGACGCCTCAGAAATATAAAATTTAACATTTATTAAATTTTTTATATAATATGTAAAAAATAATAGTTTTTGTGATAAATTAAAACTCAAAAATTTCTAAACATTTTTGTAAATTCAATATCATTCGCAGTTAAACCATAAAGCAACCGCATACTTGACGTCACTGAACAGTTGACACCCATTAGGTTCTTATAAAAACTCTTCAATCAGATGAAGGAACAGCAAGTTTGTTAAAATGCAACAAAGCTTCGTTTGCACTGTCAATGCATATATTAAATATAGGATGAATCGGTTGCTAGATAAAAACAAAAATTTATTTTTAACCCATAAAATACTAAACATATTTTTCTATATACAAATCAATCATTATATTAACCCTTGCGTTGGGTAAAATAAAAACGTAGTAAGAAAGTTCAGAAATAAATATATATATATATATATATATATATATATATATATATATATATATATATATATATAGTTATAATATAAAAAAATAGTGATAAATATAATAGTAAATAAGTAGTAAATAAAAAAAGGATAACAGTAAATTTGTTTAACAAAATTTGAAAAAGTAAAAACCTTCTATTTTTTCATTTACACTTTTTATAACTTTTGAATGAAACCAATTTTAGACTATACCCAGGGCCGACGGTGCCGTTTTTTGGCGTTAGAAATAGCTAACTTCCAGACATTGTACAAACTCCAAACTTTTGTTTATGTCAAATAAGGATGCTTTGCAAAAATTTGCGATGATTGGAGCCTAGGAACAAAAAAGCCCCAAAATTTGTGCCCCTCCCCAGCCCTAAACGTGAGAGCAACCAGTTGATAAAATATTTGTATTATATAATATAATTCTTAATCAGACTTATTTTCATTGTTAATTTTAAAATTTTATAGTAAAATATTTTAACGTTCAAAATTATGACAATATAAAGTTTTAACCCCCCTCAATTTGAGGAGGTTACAAATTTTATATGGACATCATTTTTGAACACTAAGAGATTATTCTATGAAACTTAAAATTTATCGATGAATATAATAAAAGTCTAGTTAAGAATAGTACAAAAAAATTTTATCAACTGGTTGCTCTCACGTTTGGGACTGAGGAGCACAAATTTTGTGGCTTTTTTGTTCCCAGGCTCCAATCATCGCAATTTTTTGCAAAGCACCCTTATTTGATATAAGTATAAACATATTAATGTTTGAAGTTTGCACTATGTCTGGAGGTTAGCTATTTCTAACGCCAAAAAACGGCACCGTCGGCCCTGATACCCAGTTAACACAAGATGCGACTTTAGACTTTAAAATGTTTAGGCGTTTTTCAATTGTAACGAGTATAAAATAATTTTTTTGACTTTGTTAATAACTGCTGCTGAGAAATCTTCTTAAATAAAGCAGATATTTACTTTTAGATTAAAACTTTTAGGCGTGTCAATAGATAGGGCTCCTTCAATGTTTGATGGCTTCTAAATTTATATTTTTTAACAGATACAACGATGGAACTAAATAAACTAAATCATAAGATACTGAGTGAAAATAAGCTAACCCCAAATGTTATCAAGATATTAATTCCTTTGTATCAAAACTTTATCTTAATAAAAATCATAGTCAAACAGTTGGATTCATTTAATATTATCAATTAGTTAGTAAGGTGACCAAAAAAACCTGTTCAACCTTTCTACTGTCACAAATAGTACCATTTTATAATATTATACATTATTTATACTATATTAAATAACATTTCTCATTACTATCACATAACTACTTGAAGAATTTCCAACTAGATTTTCATAACTGCAAAAGTAAATGTACTAAATATTCCAATATAATGTAAAAGTAGAACCAGTGTTTTCAAGTTAAAAACTGAAGCTAATAGAAATGCAATCATGCATTGCACTAAAATGCAAGTAAAAAGAGAATAAGATTGAGATCAGAAATAAATCCTCAATGATAGAAAAACTGTTGCAACAGTTTGGTTGATAACCAATCAACTTGTTTGATTTGTTGAAGACAAACCAACGTTGAGTGCTTAAATTATCTGCTCAAAAATCAAAGTAATTCAAAAACAATCGCCCTTAAAAATAAGAAAATGTTCAGTCGATCAAAAGAATAAAAACTTTTAGTTCGATCTTTGAAAATTGTTTAACTATCGATCGAAATTGATCGAAATTGTTTAACTATGATATATCTCCAAATCCTCAATATATGATATCTATGATAAATATCAATATATGAAAAACTTTCAATATATGAGAAAATCTCCTAAATCTTGATATGTTGAAAACTAACTTTTGCTTTATTCCACACCCCTTAAATTTAAAACTTATATAAGCATTTTAAATCTTTTCAAAATTAGAATAAAACAACAGTTAAAAAAAGCATCGATTATTTGAATGCAAGCCACACTAGAATTAAATTGTTTTATGCGTGTTCTGTAAAATATTTCTACCCACCCTTTTACCAAGACCCCCTGTTTATTAGATCTGTACTAAAGCACCCATTGTATTTAGCATCAGAGAGTAATATACAAAACAATGTAATAAGTCAATTTAAATAATTTTAGTTTTATATGTGACTCAGTATTATATTAATTTTGATTGAGCACCTCTAACTTGATTAATACAAAAAAATATGTTTTAATATTTAATGATATATAAATATATCATCAAATATTAAATTATTTTGACTTTTTTTCAATTTATTGCAAAAAGACAGAAACAAGTAACCAATTATTATTGTTATAAAAAATGCAACAAAAATGTTTCAAAAAGTCAACTAAAAAAACTAACTAGCAAATTTGTTTGACTTCCTTCAATATGTGTATTTGTAACTTCGTCTCCTATAAAGTGTTCAGCTACTGAGAGTCCACTTAAACAATAGCAAGTATGGTAGAAATCACGCGATCTATAAAAAACATTTTAAATAATGTACGATTTTTATTTTTAAATAATTAAATATTATTATAACATTGGAAAGAAGTTACAAACTACTTCAAAATATCTTTTGTGTCATATAGTAATCATAATGTTAAAACGTAATATATAATTATTATTATACACTAGGTTATAAAAATATTAAGAATGTCGAAAAATTTATTGTCTTTTTTAATCAACTGTACTTTAATTGTGATTAAAAACTTCTCTAAGCTCTATAATTTCAAAACAAAAACCTTGAAGAACAAGGTTGTTTCGCAAAAAAACAAGTTGAGCTATCTTCTAGTTTATGAGGCAAGCACTCTAGAACTACACAACTACCGCATATTGTTTGTAATATATTATACCGCATATTGCTTGTAAGAACTCACTGCACCACAAAGAGTATAAATATAAAAATTGTTTTTAAAAAATGATTTAAAAAAAGTTTACATTAATTGATTATAAAATTGGAAAAATATTTAACACAACTTACTTTCCAGGTTTATCAATCAAACCACCTTGAGGCCATTGACAGTTTACCAATATGTACTCTTCTAACGCACCTTTTAAAGTTTGAAAGTTTTTAATAACTTTTAAAATTTAAGTACAAGATTTAATAGTAAAAATTACAAGAACAAAGAACAACAAATTTAATGTTACATTGTTGTAAATATTTAAAAATTTAATTTACACAATTTTTGCAGCTTATCGTTCTGGATCTGAATGTAAATATATTTTACAATTGATTTTGAAAAAGGAAAATAAAATTTAATAATTATGCTTTTATTGCTTACATGAGATAGTATATATAGTTAATATTTTATTTTGTAAAATAATTAACTTAAATAACTTCAATACATAGATAGTATATAGTTAATATTTTATTTTATAAAAATAATTATGTAACTTAAATAAAATAAGTTTTGTAAAATATTCATCTAAAATTTTCTAAATAAATAACATTTATATATACCATATACACTTGAATATAAACCGATCAGTTTATAAATAAAATATCAAAGCAAAAACAAATTCAAAAATATAAAAACATTTTAGCAGTAAATTAAAAGTTTTTTGCCTAAAACTTTAAACATTTAACAATTACACACAATTGATATAAATTGAAGAAATTATTTTTACGTTGAAAAAATTGTTTTAGCATTTTTTTATGTGCTATAAGCAGCCTGTCATTTTTTTAATTTTAAAATGCTGTTTAATTGATAAATGTCTTGCAATGAATACGAGTATCTCTAACAATTTTACTTTAATGTTTTTAAATTTTTTCTTCAAATCTGAAAAACTTCATAATATATGACAAAAACTTCATAATTTACAAAGAAGGATTTCATTTATATTAGTAAACTAAATAAATTTCATAATTTTGTTCAGTAAAAATTAAATATTGTTTTACCACTTATTTCAATGTTTTTTTTTAATTAAGAAAAAATGTTTTTTTTTAATTAAGAAAATTTTTTTTTCAACATCTTTCCAACAAAGCTACAAGCAACCACTATTAGAGTTGAAAGTTACTGGAAGAGAAAAGATGAAGTTCATAGTGCAAGATAACAATAAACAGATGATTTGAAAGATTGCAAATTAAATGAATCATGAAAACAAGTCGAAGGAAGTGAATTATAATGAACTGATGTTCGAGGAACAAAAACTAGAAAAATAAGAATGAGACTTCATTGAATGACAAGTAATATGAGAATAGATTTTAATAGATGACACAAGAGGCACTAGCTCTTTAGAGCAATGCCCATTATAGTATTTATAGAAAAGAGAAAGAGAAGCAAAATTGGGATAATGTGATAATTTTGGAGATTGGCTGCAAAAGCAGGCCAACTATGTTCACAATGAGATTTATGAGGATAAATGGAATCCTGGTGTAAAAAAGTGGCAAGCACAACAAAGAGATGCTACCTTAGCAGATGGTAATTTTGAAATCGATTTGATATATGGTTTCCAAGAAAGATCGGAAATTAGAGATATTCCTAGAAAATGAAGGATAGATGACTCATAGAGTACATAACTATTCATAAATATAGGAAGATTTAGAATTTTGTCATATCAATTAGCTAAAAAAAGTTGAGTTTTATCTGAGTTAAAGTTTACTAGCCACTGAGAGTCCAATGCGTACTAGAAGTGAGATCCTTTTCAAGCTCAAATGCCCCCTCCAAGCAATCATAGAGTATTGGCTTCTTATCAAGACAAGAATAAATGGTAGCATCAACAGCAAACGATACCACCTTAAATGTGAGAATTTCTTGGAGAATGTTAAAGTAAATTAAAAAAAGTGTATGGTCAGGGATTGAACCTTGAGGATCACTTGAAGTCACATGAAATGAAGAGTCCTGTTTATCAAGGACAACTTTTATACTAGGATTGGTAAGAAAGGATTCAATATTCTTAAAGATGTTACCTGATACACCATAAGAAGTAAGTTTATGTAGAAGACCAGCATGCCAAACTTTATCAAAAGCTTTAGAAAATTTGTGAGCGATAGCCTTAGCCTCTCCTGTCTATCTAATACATGATAAAACCTATCAGTTATTACCGTTGTCAAATCAGCAGTAGAACGAGAAGATCCAAGTCCATACTGATGATCAGAAAGTATGTTATTAGATTTAAGATGAGAGATTAAGTATTTATTAATTAAAACACAAAGACCTTGCTTATGATAGTAAGAAGACTAATGGGACTGTAGTTAGACGAGTCAGATCGCTCTCCAGAATTTTTGAAAATAGTGATAACAGATGCCGCTTTCCAGCAGGCTGGAAAACAAAACTCTGCTAAGCATTTTGTTGAATAGTTTTGAAAGTACAGGCAAAAGCTCCAGAGAACACTTCTGCAAGACTATAAAAGGTATGTTACCCGGACCACAAACTGTAAAAGAGTCTAAGCAGGAAATCACTCAAGATATAGAAGCTGAAATAATATGAACATCAGGAAACGGATTAACCTGTATGTTGGCTATATTAGGTAAAACGCGACTAGTGGAATCAAGAGATATAACTAATGAAAAATTTTGTCTTTAGTAAGGAAAAAAAAATCTGAACCATAATATGAAAGGTGGAATAAAAGATTTGCCCTTATTATAGATACTGTAAAGATTCCCTAGAAGTCATTAAAGCCTAATTTTTGAGATGAAATACGAGATTTCGTGATCTGAGAATAGCATAATTTGGCGTTAGACAAAACCATTTTACAATGGTTTCTAGCAATAGTAAATAGATATCTGTTTTCTGGAGAATCTTTTGCTAATAGATATGAAAGCAATGGTACCAATTGGAAATTGCAGCAGCACAATGAGAGGAAAACAATGGAGAAGAGTGAGGCTTGACTTGGAATTGTCAAGAGTGAATAAAGGATTCCATGCCAGCCTGAATCGAAGAATTTATGTAAGAAGCACATTTGTGAGCAGGAAGATGAAAGATTTCTACCCAAAGGTCACATCAATGAAAACCATAGAAAGAGTCCCAGTCAGCTTTAAGGTAGTTGTGAGAGGTACAATGATAGGACAATTCTGATGATGAAGAAGAATGAGATAATAGTTTTAGAGAGATTAAACCGTGATCAGAAGCATCTAAGGGTGATTGTTGAGAAACTGAGCGCTGACTAACAGAAACAAGACATAATTCAAGTAAAAAGGTGTATGATTTGGAATTTCTGGAAAGTGAGTTGGAAAGTTGTCTATTTGTGTTAAAGATTGAGAAAGCCAAAAGTTGTAGGCCTATGTAGAGTCACTGACACTAGTACCCAAGCCATTCTGTGTGATGAGCATTAAAGTCACCATCAGTATCAATTTGATCAGAAATAACATTGAAAAGTCTTAAGATGAAGAAGAGCAATATACTGTGGATTAATAAAAAAAAAAATCTAAAAAAAATGTGGTATTTTAAATTAAATTTAAAAATATTCCAACTTGTTTAAACTGATTACAAATCAAGTGAGATAAGTATTATTAAATTATTATATATATATATATATATATATATATATATATATATATATATATATATATATATATATATATATATATATATATATATATATATATATATATATATATATATATATATATATATTAAAATATCATAAATAAAATTAGAACACATTAAGGTGCAAGCTGCAAACGAATCAAAATATTTTCTAGCATAAAATCATTTTTTAAAAGTTGTTATTGTATCTTGAAATGTTTTTTTTTTCAATCATTTTCTTTAAATTTAAAATGCTAAAAAATCATTTTTTTAAAGCAATATAACCACATTGTGAATCATGTAAACCATTAATGATCCTTCTGTTTGTCATAGTTTTTTTTTTTACCTTTTATCAAACCTAAGGTAAGAAATTAATAATGAAAGTGAAAATTTTTTTATAAAAAAAAGAAGTGGTATTTTAATTTCAATTTATAAAAATTCCAACTAGTTTAAACTGCCTAAAAATCAAGTGAGATAAATATTATTAAATTATTATATAAATATTAAAATAATATAAATAAAATATATTTTTTTAAATTGATTTATTTTTTTATTAAATAGTTTCTAAATAGTTGCAATTAAGTAGTCCAGTAATTTTATTAACTTTATACCCTGTGTATCTTTTTTTGTTGTTTATACCCCGTGTATCTTTTAAGGGAAAACACTCACAAAAACAAAACAAAAAAACAAAACAAAACATAAAAAACATTTAAATGGGTTCAGCTAAAGGTTAGCCATTGAAATTAGAATGATATTAAAATTATAATAGTACAGTAAAATTAAAATAGATTAAATTTAAAACTAATATTTTAAAACTTAAAAATATAATCACTTTGATCAAACATCCAGTTAGTATTACTAAGATTCTCATCACTGTACATTTGAAGTATGCTATGAATAACAGGAAATATTCCTCCTTGCCAAAAAGAGTAGCAGCCATCAACCAATTTATTAGTGCGACCCTGGATACAAACAATAATAACTAGATGTAAACATTGATTTAATATTGAATTTAAACAATAAACTATACAAAAAATATAAAACAAAACATAAAAACATAGAGTTCACCTGAAATCCCCCCTCTAACTTCATTTGACGAAATGCAACCCATTTCTAAGTATTATACAAAAATTAATTTTCACAAAGATGAAATATATTTAACATAAAAAAACTTACTTTTACCAAACATGTGACAAGAAGTATGTAAGTTAAGTCAATTTTTAAAACCACTTACATCAAAGGGGTAGGGGAAAGTAAATATTATACGTTCATAACAAAGAGAGAGAGAGAGTAATTCATAAATTTGAACTACTCTCTCTCTCTCTCTCTCTCTCTCTCTATATATATATATATATATATATATATATATATATATATATATATATATATATATATATATATATATATATATATATATATATATATATATATATAAATTAGTAAAAACACTAAGAGGAAAACAGACTGTATATTTAGACTTAACTAATTTATTATTGCTCTGCACTTTAGGAACATTGAGCATTTTCTAATTTCAGAATACACTAACTTAACTTAAATCTATATTTGTTGAGAAAACTGCAAAGAATAAAAGTATTTATAATAATAATAAATTATTAATATATATAATAAATAATAGAACAATAATAATATAAACATATAGAATAATAATTACATGATAAATAATTTAATTCATGGATATGATCATATACTGTATTAGACTGTAAAGTATCATGCAAAACAGTAATAAAAAAGTAATTAAACCTGCCAAAAAAACATTTTTAAAAACTTTCATAATAATAAACTAGACCAAAGTTTATAAAAAGATTTAAATTTCATCCTAAAACGATGTTAAACTTAAAACGATGTTAAACTTAAAAACCATTACTAAATGACAACTCTGTTCTTAGTCATTAACTTTTTGTCATTAACTTAGTCATTAACTTTTGTAATTTGGAATAATTATACTTTTATTCTCACAAGTGTTGTGAAGGTCAAACATCATAGGCATTCCTAGTTTAGCTAAAAGCAGTTTCTTGTCAGTTTTTAAAATAATATATTAAAAATTGTTTTACTAACAAGCAATTGCTTAGTACGAGCTTTTTGTTCCTGCCCAAGCAGTGCTAGTGAAGCATATCCACAAAAAGTATATCCACCATGTGCCTCCAACCCTAAAACAATACCATTAAATGTATAAATTGAAATTAATATCATTATTCTTATTCTGTTATGTTTTTAAAAAAAAATTAATTAAAAAATGAACAAAAAAAAGACTGTAATCAACCACTATTTAATTTGGGATACCTTATAAAGTAAGAAGAGCAAACTGAAAAGATGAAAGTACTAATGTCAGAAGATGGAAAACTGAAAAGATGAAAGCCCTGATGTTAGAAGAAAAAAACTAGATTAAGGATTTATGAACATGAAAGAACAGTTACAGTAAAAAATTGCAACTTTGCTGAATGACAAATCACACAAGATTTAAATTTGATTCATAGAACAACAGATGATTGCTTAGTTAACCTGAACCCATAATAATATTTTTTAAAAAAAAACCAACCTTACAATAAAGGAGGCAAAATTTTTAACAGAGAGACTAGAGGCATCAGCCCAAGAATCATTACAAAGGAAATCATAAAAAGAATCCAATCAGAATCGAGAATAAGAAGTGCAACGTGGTGAATCTGATTGTAGAAGAAGATAAATGTTTTAGTGAGATCATAAGATGATCTAATTCATCTAAAGAAGAACAAAGAAAACCTGAGCATTAGCTAAGGTTAGAGACAAGAAAAAAGTTTGAGTGAAGGATTAAAAGTGATTAGTGTTGTTTGGAAAATGAGTTACCAGGTTAACTGTTTGAGTAAGAAAAAAAAAATTTTTTTTTTTAAACTTTAGGGCAAGTAGCGTCAGTGGTACTAGTGCCAAATCATGTGGATAAATTTGTGAATAGCTGATTTTACACTAAGTTAGAGCTTATGATCACACCACTCAACAGCATGTTTCTACATCATTTCTCCAGCTTTATAACAATTATTATTTGAAGATTTACAACTGATAAGTAGCATGATTTTAAAACTTATGATAATAAAATAGTGACCAGCAGAAACAAGAAATTTTAAAGGCATTATCAGCATTAAAGTGATCAAAAGTGATGCAACACACATCATAGGTACAGAGTACATTTCAGAATATATATATGGTTTATTATATATATATGGTTAATTGTAGAACTATTGATTTCAACGTTAAACACAAAAAACAAATATTTAACTTAAGAGCTATAGTTGTTATTATTATTTTTTAAAATTGATAAAATTACTTTCCCATAATGAAAAGTAAAGCGCTTGATAAAGCAACAAAAACATTGTTGAAAGGAACCCTTATGTTCCCTATAAGTTATGACTTTAGACATATAGTTATCAAGTCGTTTTTTATTTAGACCCAATTTTAATTTTAAAAATTAATTTATACAAAAACAAATTTAGACTTCTTCTAATCAACCAATAATCAATTAATTGCTATTCTTTTTTGTTTATTTTTTATTTATTTTAATTCACCTTCTTAAAGCCGAGAAAGCCACTACAGACGAGGAGGCTACTTATTTTGTGGCTATAACCCTCTCTCAACTCTATAACTCCGAAACACGAACCTTGACGAACAAGGCCGCTGCGCGCAGAAACGAGTTGAGCGCGGTACTACCAGGGACGTGGTGGAGATCGAACTCGGAACCACTCAATTATGAAGCGAGCGCTCTACCACTATACCACTACTGCATTCTGTGACAATTAAGATGATTAGTGATGTTTGAATAACATTCATTAACCATTATCAAGAAATTTAATATTGATTTAACAACATATAGATATTAACACATAAATACTTCTATTTTTTGCATTTCGAATTTAAAAAAAAATCTGACATGGTTAATAAAACTAAAAAAAAATTTGTTAATAAAAAATCTGTTAAAAAAGTTATATAATCACTCTTTTCGAAATTGCATCTTTCAATTTTTATATATAGTTTCATTTAAATTGACATTTTAAATGAGTTTTCCTAATCAATTACGAAAAAATTTAAGTAGAAAAAAAAAAAAGATGATGGTTCTAGTTTTTTGACACAATTTCCTTACTAAGTGCACAGCGAATGAAACTTTTTTAAAAAGTATAAAATCAACTTCATTTACTAATTAATGTAAACAAAACTATTGTGGCAGTGGTAGAGCACTTGTCTCATAAACAAGTTCAGAATTCAATCCCCATCACATCCTTAGTAGTACCGCGCTCAACTTGTTTCTTTGAACAGCAGCTTAGTTTGTCAAGGTTCGTGTTTCGGAGTTAAAGAGTTGAGAAAGGGTTTTAACCACAACTAAAAAAGCAATCTCCTTGCCTGTAATGGCTTTTATGGCCTTGGGGAGGTGAATTGAAATTAACAAACAAAAACTGATTTTATTATCTTAATATAAATAAAATCTTTCAAATTATTCATTCAGTGTACCTTTTCAAAAATATTAAAAATTAAACAAAACAAAAATAAACTCACCAGGAAGACCTCCAAATCCTCCTTCATATGTCTGACAACTTAAAAAAAAAAAAAGATTTAAAAAGCTTTTGAAAATTTTTAATAATAGCAAAATTTTAAATAATTACATGAAAAAATTACCTCGCTAGCCAGTCTGCAGTACCTTTAAACATTTCCTTTGTAAATACATTAGTTAAACGAGCTGCAACCATTGCACAATACACTCCTCTAAATGTAATGCTCTTTGGTTTATCTTTTAAAACCAATTAACAACCTATTTTAACTTAATTATAAATTTAAACTCTTTTGATTAAAAACATCTTGTAACAAAGTAAACCTATCAATTTTTTTTTCTTTTCTTTAATATTATTTAAAATCATTTCTTAAGAAAATTTGCTACATTTTTTAAGATTACTAATACTTGTGTTAGAACTGTAGTAACTATTTTTTAATAAACCTGTCTCTGTAACCTGTAACTTTTTAATAAGCCTGTTAAAATAAGTTGAATCTAACAACAATGCTTATTAACAACTGTTTCTGAATTCTTATAAACAACTACGCCTCTGGATTCTTATATTGAGTAGGATAATAGAAAATGCATGAACAATTTTCTCTTTAGCATGATAACATGACAGAAATGTTTAAACATGTTTTAAAAGGTTTAAAATGTATTTTTAACTTATCATGTTTGTCAAATAGACGTTGCTTAGCATACATCTAAAATTAATTTTAAACCTTCAAGTTTTAAATTTTAGTCTCTGGCAATAATAGTTTTTTTCTTCTCATAACTCTATTGTTTCTTATAGTGTTGTTATAACATTTAAATAATTTGACTGTCTACTAAATCAACTAATATATTTTCAAAAGTCAGCTAAAATCAACTAATATATTTTTCAAATCAACTAAAAATCAATTTTGTCGAAATATGGAAATAATTTATTTTTTGAAATAAAGTTTAATAAAAATATTTAAACAATTTATATTCGATTTTTATTACTTAACATTACATCTTTAAAATAATAATAACAAACAATATCATATCTACTCCGACAATGGGATAATTTAATCTCAGACTTCAACAACTTATATCAATGGCTGCCTTAACTACTTGCTATATATCAAACAGTCTATACAATCATATTTAAATGTGAATTTAAAGATGATATTTAGATTTTGAAGCTTCACAACTTTTGCCTCAAGGCCCCGAGTCAGTCTGGAACAGCCCTGTATGAGTATTTATGAGAATTACAAGCATTGAATAAACAAAAGAAAAAAATAAGTGATGAAATAAATAACCAAAAGTTAAACTAGGTATA
>NC_061163.1:37553814-37618814 GCF_022113875.1 Hydra vulgaris
AATAATAAAATAATAATAAATAGAAAAACTAGTATAAGTAACAAAAATAAGAAATATTAAATTAAATCAGAAAAAAGTTTAAATGACCAATAAAAAATATGAGTAAAGTATGACATCATAAAAATATAAAACTTCCTTGCAATAACATTTAAATAGAATAACAAATACTTTTAGAATCAAAAGATATCTTTAAGAATAAATTATTAGACAATTATTTTGCTATTAACTTATTTAATCTCATTTTTACCATTTTTACATTAAAATTTATGGTAGCTTCACATTACTAAGCTTAAGTAATTAAAAAATACTAAAATGAAGTGGATACTTTTTATTTAATGTCATACACTTATAAATGACAACTTTGGACTTATTTGCTTAGTAAATAATGACTAATCCTATGCTGCTATTGGATAAAACCAACAAGTTAAATAATTATTTTAATAAGATCATCATATAGCCAAAATAAAACTTAAGTAATTGAATGAAGCAAATAATCAAACTCAAGTTAAAAGTGAAGAGACATTTTTAATTTTTTATCACATGCTATATTTTAAAATGGTTAAGGGTGTTAGAAAAAGTGGTTATTTATTTGAATATAGATTCACTTTGCTAGGAGACACTAGAACTGGAAAAACTTCAGTATTAAACAGGTTTATAAATGATACATTTTCTCAGAGATACAGGCCAACTATTGAAGACCATATAACACATGTTATAGATCATAATGGCAACATGTGTGTCTGTCTTATGGTAGATACATATGGTGGTAATGACTTTCCAGCTATGAGAAAGCTTGCTATCAGCAAAGGGAATGCTTTTTTTGTTTTTTACTCAATAGTAGATAGAAATTCATTTGACAGTGCAAAAAAACTGGTAAAAGAAATTCAAATGTGTAAAGAAGAAAGATGCAATGTTCTGATAATTGGAAACAAAAATGACTTAGAAAAAGAAAGAAAAGTTCAAGCCTTTGAAGGTGAACATTTAGCACACGAACTAAATTCTTCAGAGAATGTCAAAGCTGAATTCTTTGAGGTCAGTGCAAAAAATAACCAGAATATAGAGCTAATATTTTTTACAATGTTAAACATGTTTATGCCACAAGCGGATACTCAAGATATAAAAAGTGAAAAAAGTGGTTTAAGAAAAATAAGTTTACGAAAATCGCAAAAAAAAAAAAAGCAAGAACCAAAAGAACCAAAAAATGACTATTACAGTGATAACGAAATCCTAGATCATAAACCAGTTCAATATTTAAGGTTAAGATCTTCATCTTTTACAGAACAGTTAAAATCTGATAGTGATGGTAGTTTTGATAGCAACCACAATTCTCCAAAAAGCAAAAATGATGAACCGGTAGGAAAAAATTTATTACAAAGAACCTTTGGAAGCATGCAAAGAGTGTTTAATAATGAGATACACAAAGATAGTAAAAGAGCACATACGATAGATACAACAACCTTTCCATCAAGGTCAAGGAGCCTACAAAACTGACATTGAAATATTTAAAAGTTTAAATACATTTAAAATAACCATTATAATTGTATTTTAAAAAACTCATAATTAGTTTGTTCTTTTTTAATGACTGTTAAAAAAAAAGAAAAGATAAAATTGAAAATGAGATTTTTATGTAAAATTGAAAATTACCCATTATTTTTATCATCTTGAACATTTTCATAATTACTTAACACTTGCTTCTCAACCTTTCTCTATAAAATATATTATCTGTCGTCAAAAAATACAAAAATAATAAAAAGCAAACTAGTTTAATAAAAAACAAAAAAAACAACATATATACATACATACGTACATATATATATATATATATATATATATATATATATATATATTATATATATATATATATATATATATATATATATATATATATATATATATATATATATATATATATATATATACTATACACTAGTGATGTGCCATCAGCAAATGCCAATTGTAGCTAATATTAGGTTTAATGTATTTATTTAAGGGTATTATAATAATATTATTGATTTAAACTACATATTTAACATGTACGTATTCATCAGAAGTGTACCGACCTACTAGCCTATGCTATTGGTAACCAGCAACCAATTAATCGGCTTAACCATTGGCCGATTGGCTTAACCAACTAATCGGCCGATGGCATTGGTTGATTAATTGGCATTGGCTAATAAGCCAAACCAAACTGGTGCATAGGCACACCTTATATATGCAAATTGCATACCTAATATTAAAATATTACCTTTATATACACACATTAAACCCTATCATTAGCCTCAATCAGCCCTTGCTGATGATGGCACATCACTAATATATATATATATATATATATATATATATATATATATATATATATATATATATATATATATATACATATATATATATTAGTGATGATATAAATACATATATATATATATATATATATATATATATATATATATATATATATATATATATATATATATATATATATATATATATATATATATATAGTCTTGCATGTCTCTTTCGTAGCATCAAAAAATATTTCCCATAAACTGTAGTTTTAAAGAGCGCGTTAATAAACCAGACCAGAAAAAGTTTTAAAAATTAATTTTTTTTTTTTAATTGATAGACTGCCTGGCCAAACCAAACCCTCAGTCGATGTAGCAGCACTCTCTTGCGAGTCAGGCTATTTGTCAGTCGTTGTAGCAGCACTCCCTTGCGAGTCAGGCTATTTGTCAGTCGATGTAGCAGCATTCCATTGCGAGTCAGGCTATTTGTCAGTCGATGTAGCAGCACTCCGTTGCGAGTCAGGCTATTTGTCAGTCGATGTAGCAGCACTCCGTTGCGAGTCAGGCTATTTGTCAGTCAATGTAGCAGCACTCCGTTGCGAGTCAGGCTATAAGATAGTCGATGTAGTAACATTTACGCATGTTTAAAAAATGTTTTTTATTAAATCAATAACAAAAACACCACTAATTAAAAAAAACTTTCTAGTCGTTATAATTGCGGTTTTTTAAAATTTTTTTAAAAAACAATTAAATTTAATGTACTTCCGCATAAATTAATTGCTTTGACATTTCGATGACAATCAAAAACAGCTTAAGAGACGAGGTAATTAAAATTGTAGTCGTAAGAGACTTTTTTTACATTAAAATGCTCTTAAAGCGACACTATATGAGTATATATATATCATTTTTATGTTTTATGGGAATCCATTTGCATCAATTTTTGTTTTGGCGACCTCTAAAAGTTTGAGGTCAGCAATTTATTGCCAACTTCGTTTTTCTTAATTCTGAGGCTGTGTGTATATATGTATATATATATATATATATATTATATATATATATATATATATATATATATATATATATATATATATATATATATATATATATATATATTCTTAATTCTGAGGGTGTGTGTGTATATGTATATATGTATATATATATATACATATACACACACACACACACACACACACACACACACATATATATATATATATATATATATATATATATATATATATATATATATATATATATATATATATATATATATATATATATATATAATATATATATATATATATATATATATATATATATATATATATATATATATATATATATATATATATATATATATATATATATATATATATATATATATTAGGGCTGTTCAGTATGCTAATTTGTTTTCAGAACATAGCTAATTGAAGTTTTTCCCATTCAACTATCATATTGTGGTTCAAAAATATTTTTTACTAAATTTTATTATTTGCCCTAAAGGTCCCTCAAAGCCACTAAACATTTGACAGGTCCCTAATATTATTAAAAAAAAAAATTATTTAAAAATATGTCAACTTGGTACTCAAAAGAAGCAAAATTTTATAAAAATTTTAAAAATTAGATTCATTTTTTATAAAAAACAACTTAAAAAAACTTATTATTAAAAATGTTGTGAATATTACCTTTTTTTCATTTTTCGTTTAAAAACCATAGTTTTTATTCAAAAAAAAACCTAATATTGTTATTTTTATAAAAAATACTTTTTGTTTTTGAAATTTTTAAATGATTTTGCTTCTTTTGAGTACCAAGTTGACATATTTTTAAATAATTTTTTTTTCAATAATATTAGGGACCTGTCAAATGTTTAGGGGCTTTGAGGAACCTTCAGGGCAAATAATAAAATTTAGTAAAAAACATTTTTGAACCACAATATGACAGTTAAATGGGAAAAACTTTAATTAAATATGTTCTGAAAACAAATTAGCATACTTAACAGCCCTAATATATATATATATATATATATATATATATATATATATATATATATATATATATATATATATATATATATATATATATATATATATATATATATATATATATTATATATATATATATATATTGTTAGTTTAGATTAGCACTCTGAAGTCACACTGAAATAGCCTGCTGCCAGGGGCTTCAGTACATACATCGACTGACTAATAGCCTGGGTCGCAGCGGAGTGCTGCTACATTGACTGAGGGTTTGAGATAGGACATAAATCTTTGTTTTTTTCTTCTTTTTCTAAAAAAGTAGTAAGCTATAAAGATAAAAAAAAAAAAGTGAGCAAATGCTTATCTAAACCATATATACATATATGTATATATATATATATATATATATATATATATATATATATATATATATATATATATATATATATATATATATATAAATATAAATATATATATATATATATATATATATATATATATATATATATATATATATAAATATAAATATGAATATAAATATATATATATATATATATATATATAATATATATATATATATATATATATATATATATATATATATATATATATATATATATATATATATATATATATATATATATATATATATATATATATATATATATATATATATATATATATATATATATAGGCTTGGCCAGGTAGGCATGCAATTTCAAGTCTCTATATGACCATGCAAACAAATTTTTTTTTTGATTATTTAACCACAGTTATTAACAAATGCGCTGAAAAAATTGGTTTTTAATTACATTAAAAATAAATAACTTTGATACGTTTATCTTTACTAACGTTTTTATATTTACATAATTTATATTTACATTTTACATATTTTATATTTACATATCTTTACTAACGTTTTTTATATTTACATAATTTATATTTACATTTTACATATTTTATATTTACATATCTTTACTAACGTTTTTATATTTACATATTTACACTTTTAAATAAAGTAGCTTATGATTTTAATTAAGGTATCATTAAAAGTTTTATAAATTTTTATTTATATTAAGTAAAATAAAAAAAAGTAAAAACTATTAAAAAATTTTTTTTTATAAGCGATGACTTTAAAGAACTTTAAAGTCTCTTTAATAAACTTTATATAAGAATCATTAAAGCCAATTCACTTGAAAAGTAGAAAGATTTTGTTGAAAAGACAAACCTTTTTGAAAGCTGTTTAAATTAAATAACTTTACTTATGTTTTTATATTATTGAAATGTATTTAAATCAGGGTTGGCACCCAAAAATCCACCCAAAAACCCAAGAGCAAAAACCCAACTTAATGGGTTTTTGGTTTTTGGTAACCCAACTTAATGGGTTTTTGTATTTATAATATTTTTATTCATAAATTAATTTCCATTCACACTCAAGATTTAATGCTGCTAAAAAATTGTTATAAAAACAAGAAGTTTAGTGAATCATAAATGAGATTTGATTTTATTTGGAGTAGAAATATTCAAATAAATCTAAAAGATTCCTAATTTTCCTAAATATCCTGAATCAGGCTTCATTTAACCATTTCTCGGCTTCTTCTTCTTGACTTCTATCCGAGGTTCTTTCATTCTTCAGTCATTCCTCAGCTTCTTCTTCTTGACTTCTATCCAAGATTCTTTTTAGATAAATAGAAAATTTTTTATCACCATTTATTTTAATTTGATCAGATGCAAGTTTATTTTTTACAATTTTATAGTTTACAATTTTATAGTTACTTTACATTTTAGATCTGTTAAATTGGCCAAAAAATGATATAGAACAATTGTTTTCTTAAACCTCTGTAAAATATCATCTTTGTATCGTCTTGGATACTATGAGCAATTATAAAATCATTACTAAATGTACTCCAATCATCTTGAATTAGGATAACAGCACAATCATCATCAGGATCACATATCATTATATTTACTAAGAGTTCTGAAGATATCTGTTTTCTATTTTATATAGGTAGTCAAGGCAAGTTTTTCTACTATGTTGAATGGTATATTTGTTGAAAAAAAGAAACCTTTTAACCTGCGAATCCAGTTCATTCTTCTAATTATCGGGTGGACATGAAAAAATCCAGTCAACTTTAAATTGAGATTTCTCAAAAACCATAAATGCTTTTTATTTCAGTTTTTTTTATTATTAAATGTGTTTACATAAATTAGAGTTTCAACTTAATTTTAAGGAGCTTGATGGGTTGTTTGGCAAGAAATCAAACTTTATAGCAGGTTGATGCCATTATTTCACAGACTTTTTCTTTTTTCACCATATTGGTGGCATTAATCCACTTTTTTTGGAAGTTCTTTTTATTATTTGTTACTCCACCTGTCTTACGAAGAACTCCTTTAACTATTACCCAAAAATCTTCAATCTTGCCCTCTTCAGGACGATTTGGAGGATTCGCATCTTTAGGAACAATTTTCACACTATTATCTTTGCACCACTGTAGAACTTTTTTAGAATAGGGAGAGGCAGCAAGATCAGGCCAAAAGAGACATCGGTATTTGTGTTTTTTTATAAAACAAGAGGACTGCATACCACAGCTACAAATTGCTTGCCACACAAGGAACTTGAATGTAAATTTTTCTCGTCAAATATATTTAAATTGATCATCGACAGGTTTATCTTTGTTTTCATAGTAAAACTGTTGATCAAGAAGTTGTGGAAAATCCGCCTTGCAATACATTTTGTCGTCTTCAATTATGCACATATTTTCATCTGCCATTATTTTAACTTTTAATTTCACAATTTAAGCTTCTCTTGGGTGTATTTATATTATGAAATGCATTATTTCCAGCATTTTTAAGTACTCTTTTGATATAAGAACAAGAAGACTTGAATTTTCTTGTTAGATCTCACTGTGACTAGTTTGGATTTCTTACTATTAAACAAAAAATCGACTTTACCTTTTTGAATTTATGGAAAGTTTTTTTCTTCCACTTCCAAGTTTTCTTTCGAAACTTTAAGTAGTCTTGAACTTGTTTATAATATCTATGACTGGAAGTAAGGTTTAATTAAAAAAAAAATTAAATTAAAAGCATTTGTGGTTTTGGAGAAATCTCAATTTAAAGTTGACCGGATTTTGGGACATTTGTGCATTTAGCAATAAAGCGATAGGAAGTCAATGGATTTTTGCAAAAAAAATTCACAACTTTTTTACGCACCTCAATTTGTTTCCAAAACATTTTGCAAATCATTAATTTGTAAACAAAAATTTATCAACACCATTTAAGATAAGGAAGTAAAGTTTAATTAAAAAAAAAATTAAATTAAAAGCATTTGAAAATTTAGAAACGGATGTTTGTCGTTGGATTGTCATTGCAGTTAAATGAATAAAAGATTTACTAATAAAGCTAAAGTAATCTTGATCATTATCTTCTGACTGGTTAGACTTGTTCGATGCTGCAGATGTAGATGGTCTTGACTCTAAAACTGAAGTATCGTTAAATACTTCTGCGGAATTCTTAGCAATTCCTTTTTTCTTACTTCTGAATTTATCAAAATGATCTTAACTCTCACTATTTAATTATGCAATGATTACATATTATTCTACTTGGTTGATCACTTAATATGGTCACTTCATTCTACCCACTAGCCTAATTTCTTCACTCAAATTGATACTTTGATATGTTAATGTCAAATAAAGACGTATAGTTCAATTCTACTTTAAATTTGACTAAAAATATAACTCAGTTAAACAATAAATTTATATTAGAAAAAATGCAATCTGATTATAAATTAAGCTTTTGTATAAGAAAATATAACTTTAAAAAATAATAAATAGCTTTTAAATTACTAAAAATTTATCAAACTTTGTTACTAAAGATTTGTACGCAACTTAAGTAAAAACCCAAAAACCCAATAACCCACCCAAAAACCCAGTTGAGTTGGGTTTTTGCCAACCCTGATTTAAATAAAGTAACAAATCACTGGTAATGATTATTAATGATATAAAAATATTAATGAATAATATATATATATATATATATATATATATATATATATATATATATATATATATATATTTTATTATATTTATATAAGTATGTATTTTTTTTATTGTTTTATTATTTATTTTTTCATTTTCTTTAAATAAAAAAAAATTTAAAATAAATGATTTAATTATTTTCTCTTTTGTTCTTGTTACTGCAAAGATTTGTTAAGAATCGTTTTTTTTTTTAACTTTTTAAATGAACGCATATATAAACAAGTGTTATGTGTAAGTTGTTACTTTATTTAAAAAGGTTTTCCCATTATATTACATAATGAAAACATTCGTAAAAATAAACTATTTAAAGTTATTTAATCTAAACGTAATTTAAATAATCTTATAACTATAGTTTATTAAATATTTTATTTAAGTTTTAATTTTTAATTTTAGTTTCAGTTAAGTTATTTTTATTTAATTTTTTGTTATTTTTTTTTATGAAGTTTTATTTGGTTCTTTCTTTTTTTTAATAAGTTTATTTTTAAGTTTCTTCATAGTTATTTTATTTATATATATAAAGATATTTTTTTCAGCGCATTTTTAAAATGTATACAAATTTCAAAACATTTTAACAGCCATGTTTAAGTTTTCAAAATCAAATAGTATTTGATTTATATATATATATATATATATATATATATATATATATATATATATATATATATATATATATATATATATATATATATATATATATATATATATATATATACAGGGCCTATTCTAGGGAACAAAATTTGGCGGCGGTACCCCCTGTTTCAGCGGACTTTAGTGGAAAATGGGTGTTTTTTTTGCAATATTTGCTGTAAAAACATTGAAAAAAAAAAAAAAATGTAGGCAGAATTGTTATACCATCAAAATATAGGCAGAATTGTTCTTATTGCACCATTTCAGCAACAATTTTCTTCATGCTTTCCCCTTGCCTTATAGTTGATCTCCATATTTCTGTCTGACTTAGAGTTTCTATTTCAATACCTTTTTTAAATAACTATTTACAGATTCTAGCTGATTTATTTGTTCTTAAAGATTTAGTTATCACAAGATTAGATGCTAACTTGGTTCTATTATATAATCTCTTTCTTGATTTTTCTAAATTCCACTGGTTCATAATTGTCTTGTGAATCTAAATCTGAACCACTTATGATGCAGTTGAACTGCTAACTGGACAATTATTTGCTTTGTTTGTAGAAGTTTATAGGTGCTTTTCATGCTTCTTACCTTTTTAAATTCCATCTTACTTTCTTATACTTATAGTCGCTCTCCTCGATTTAGCCAGGCTATATGAGAGTGAACCATCCAGAATATAGACTATACATATATTTTTTTTATTTGTATTTTATAACATGCTTATTGTAAAACATCTATATTCTTGGTAAATATATTGCTTTTTGTTGTTGTTTGTTGTTGTTATACTGGATGTGAAAGTAATTTCTTTTGCATTACAAACTCTGACTTATGAAGGATGTTATGACATTTTTGTGTTAGTACTGTGACCAACTTCTCTGAACTTGGTAATTGTATGTTATAAAATTTTTTATTTTTTAGATTAAGACTTATGCCCTAAATATTGTTGATATCAAAAAGTTCTCCAAAAACAAAGCATTCTTCCTTTTTGCCAGGCTTTTTAAGATACTTGTCATGTTTTTCTTTTTTCAATTTTTTCTTCCAACTGATTTTTTAGAAATACTTGGAAAGCTGAGTTTGTTCCATAGTTTACTTATTTTACATTATTATATTATACATATTTTATTATACATTATTATTATTATTATTATAATATATACTATATATATATATATATATATATATATATATATATATACATATATATATATATATATATATATATATATATATATATATATATATATATATATATATATATATATATATATATATATATATATATATATATATATATATATATATATATATATATATATATATATATATATATATATATATATATATATATATATTAGCAACTATAGCTAACTTTAATATAGTTTCGATTAAAAATTTTAAGAAGCCTGTGTCCTACTGGAAAGTGTTGGTCAATTAAAGCTAAAAAGCGATTTCCAATTTTAGTTTCAACATTTTTGCTAAACGGGGGGTTGTACCATATAATTTAACGTTTGCGATGTCTTTTTTGATTTTTGTTTATTTGTGGTTGGTAGGTGAGTTTTGAATTGTATCCTGATTTACGTAAAGCCTCTTCATACGGAATAATTGAATTATTGAACACAGTTTCATTTACTGCCATAATCGATAATCTTAACTCAATAGTGCGAGGGATTTCTTTTATTATATTAGGTGGATGGTTTGACTCTGAATGAACATACATAAGTTGGTTATTAGGTTTACAATACGGTTGATAAGAACTGTCAATCAGGTTCAATGTTACATCAAGAAAATTGACAATTTTAATATTACATTGGATGGAGATAAGTAGGTTGTTACTTTTAAAAATATGTGTAAAATGCTTTTTGATTTTTTCCATTTGCTGGCCACTTTTGTTTTCAAAAATAGCAAGCCCGTCGTCACGATACAAGCCAAAATTATTTTTATCGTAATGTTGAGAGAGCTGAAACAACATAAAAATACCAACTAGTTCACAAACTTCAAATTGGAACTAGTTCACAAACTTCAAATTGGTGAACAACTAGTTCACAAACTTCAAATTGGAAATCGCTTTTTAGCTTTAATTGACCAACACTTTCCAGTAGGACACAGCCTTCTTAAAATTTTTAATCGAAACTATATTAAAGTTAGCTATAGTTGCATGCCTAATGTCAAGTCTTAAATAAATACACATAATAACAAAATTTTACATAGCGATAAAAATAAAACATCAAAAAAATGTAACTGCATAGACAAAAATATTTGTCCGTTAAATAACCAATGCCTTTTTAGCAATATCGTATATAACAAGCCACTTTTTAGCAATATCGTATATACCAAGCCACTGCAAGTTCTGGTGATCCTCAATGCAAAGATAAAGTTTATTTCGGTATAAGTGAAACCACATTTAAATTAAGATATGCCAACCATCTTAAATCTTTCAATGCACCCAAATATAAAAATGACACTGAACTTTCTAAAGAAATATGGGAGCTAAAATCGAAATATATAAATCATGTGATTACATGGAAGATAATAGCACAATGTAAGCCCTACAATCAAGCATCAAAAGTTTGTAATCTTTGTCTCCGCGAGAAGTTTCACATATTATCATATAAAGGAGAAAATTTACTTAATAAAAGATATGAAATAATATCAAAGTGTCAACATTCAAAAAAATTTTTACTATCCTCATTTGATACCGGGGACTAAAACCTTTGACGTCTTTTTGTTTTGTTTTGTTTTGTTTGGTAACGTCAGAACTCATTCCACCGTAATTTTAATTTGTAATTTTTAAACGCTTTTTAAGTGACGAAATACACAATGGCTGATGATTGCCGAAAGGCATGAAACTCAGAGTTCCATCAAAAGTTGTTTTTATTCATTTAATATAAATAAATATTGCTCTATTATTTAATAGTATTGAGCACTCTTAAACGCACAAGAGTATTTGTATTATTATTATTATACCATAATTAAACATTTTCTATTTTGTGTATGTATATATATATATATATATATATATATATATATATATATATATATATATATATACATACATACATACATACATACATACATACATACATACATACATACATACATACATACATATACATACATATATATACATACATATATATATCAATATATATGTTGTGTCAATGTTGTGTCTAAAAGTTATTTGGGGACCCTTTTTAAAAAAAAAGTTCTCATAGCGCCATGTAAAATTTTATGACAGTTTTATTTATGAGCATAAATTTTGTTAACAAATTTTTCTTATATCTGATCTATATATAAATGTATCTATAATCTTGTATCTAAGTCTATATATAAATTGTTTATGATTTTTATTAAAAATAGTTTATAAAATACTTAAAGAGAAAAAAAAAAAACTAAATTGTGATAAATCAAATAAAAGATTATTGTTATGTATAAAATTGTTTTAAGAAATAAATTATTAGGAAACAATCTTTTTCAAATATCAAATTTAGTTTTCATCAGTAATTTTTGTTATAGATATAGTCAAAATGATTTTTACTGTGGTTTTTAATTAACTAGTTAATGTGGTACTTTAAAATATGCTAACGCAATTAAACTTTTATATAAACAAGACTCGAAATAAGCGCTGGAGATCGAACATTGTCGAGCGCTTGTCACGTAAAAAACGACCCACATTTTGTGTTTTTTATAAGACCCACATTTTATGTGCATTTATTTTCTAATCATTTTAGTTTCAAAATTTTAATAAATTCAGTATTGTATATAAACTTTATTTTTTGAACTTTTTATTTTTTATAGAAAGCAAAATTAAAGTTGAACACATGGCTACATTAATAAAAGATGCCATTTTTTGAAGTTAATCTGTTTTCTAAAAGACTCCAAAGCATTACACTTTTTTGAATTAAGTAGCCTGGTTTTTATCATTTATATTAAAAAGTTGCAATTAGTTATTAATTTTAATTTATAGTTTAGTATTTATTTTACGTTTTGTTTGATGGTTTTTATAATTTTTAAACTTTTTAATGTTAAAAATTTTAGTATTTTAGCTTTAAAACCTATATTTGAAATATATGGTTGTACACCAACTTTTAAATTTATTTTATAAACATTTTAACGTAATAGTTATTTTAATGCTTATAGAAACAAGTACTTTTTAGTACACTATTAAATTTGAGTTGTTATGTAATGTTTGTTTTTGCGCTAACAGTTTTCGCTATTAAAAGTGTTGACAAAATTAATCCTAGAAAAAGTTTGATAAGATTTATAAAAAAATACATATTTATATAAATGTAATTACGTATAATATTCTTTGATAATTTAATATATTGTAAACATAATCTGTTACTTTATTTAATAAAGTAATAAGTAAACTCAATAATTTATATATTTACATAGTAATTTATGTGTGTAATAATTTAGTATTTTTATTACACATTTTTATTATATATTTAATAATTACCTAATATATGAATTTAATATACTTACATAATAATTTATGTATATCATAATTTACATAGCATTTCACATAGTATAGTAATTTTTAAAAACGAAATATAAATAAATTATCCTTTTCAAATTTTAGTTTTTTGAGTTTAAATTTTTTCTTTTAGATTTTCTTTTAGTTAGATAATTTATCTAACAAATTGTCTTTTTATTTTTTGCACATTTTGAAACGCCTAGTGTTGTCAAAAAAAAAAATTGTGTGGTCAAGTTATAAAAACAAAATATTTTATGCATGGTCATGAATAACGTTCAATCACACTTTTAAAATTTTTATCTGACACGTCCAGCAAACTTGAGTCTTTATAGCACAAATTGTCCAGTACAAAAAAGTTTACAAAAGCTACAGAAGCAATAATATAATAATGAGTAAATAAAAGGCTTTTTTTATAAATATAACCTTTTACCAAAAATGTCTTTTATAAATACATTGGACTACAGCCTAGTATAGTTTTTATACTTAAAAAAATGTTGGTCCTTTAAAAAAAAAAATAGTTTCAATAAATAAATTTCTAATTATTGCTCCAAAAGGCCTTCAAAAACTTTGAAAAACAAAATTATCAATTTTGGAAAAATATTTAATTTGGAAAATAATAATAATTTTATTACTTTAGGCCGACTCAGGCACAAAAAAATTATAAATAAAGTATAAATTTATTATTGCACTAAAAAAGACTTGAACAATAACTTTTTACAACATAAAATTAAGATATAACTAATAAATAATAGTCATAAATAAGTTAGCAATAAATTTTATGCTGACTAAGCATTTATATAACCTTTACTTTAATAAGCTGTATTTAGAAAAGTCGAAAAATGTAGTAATATATTTTTTATTAATAGTGATGTTTGATACCTGTATTGTAAGTTATAACAATGCCTCAAAAAAAATTATCAAGGTGACATCACCACTTTGACCGTTAAAATACTCATCCAATATATAAAATATATGCCTTTATTATTAAATTTACATGTAATTTAAGTGGTTTAAAAAATTTTCAATTTATTATTTGTATCCATCATGTGGAAGATTGTTAATGTACAAAATCTCAGGATGGCACTTCATTTGGGTCATATAATATTGCTATTTAACAACCAAAAAGTATTTTTCAAAAAATACTGATTCAGCATAATAAACGAAAATTGAATCCTGGATATCTTAAGAACCATAAGGAGTTGTATGTTCCGAATTTCAGATTTTCCTAACTTTTATAAAACCTGTAACATAAAAAATTAGCAAAATCCAAAACAAGGGGTGACATTACTCCTTTGACATGAAATTACTCCTTGATGATATCGATATCAATATATATATATATATATATATATATATATATATATATATATATATATATATATATATATATATATATATATATATATATATATATATATATATATATATATATATATATATATATATTATACATCATTCTATATTCATTGATCTTTCAAAAAATATAAAGACTTTGTTCTGCAAGTATATGGATTCCCATATATGGAAAACGGGGCACGATCCCCACTTTTTTGAAAGTGAACCATTCGGGTATACAAATGTTACCATAACATTTTGCTCAGTATTGTCAATTTAATTTATCATACCAATCCAATAAAACATCATACTTACACAGAACAAATTCACCAAATTTCAATGTATTGATGTTAATTAGTTTGAATACCAGAAAAATAAAACATACCTGCTATATTAAAATATTCTCTTGTTTGTTAATTGTTTAGCTAATTGTTTCTATAAAGCTAATTGTTTCTATAAATTCTGGGTTAAATTGATGATAGCTCCTACTTCCTAGAATTTTTTTACTTGAAATTCTCTAGCTGAAAACACTTTTTCAAAGTGGTGTGCAATTCTGTCTTCCTTTTTCAATCTTGAAAAAAATAATCCCTCTAATATTATTTGTAAAGTATTCCAACATTTTATTACAATTCAATATCTGGTCATTTATGGGCCTTTGCAGACTTGCATTTGCAGTAATTTGCTTTACAGAGACACTAATACCATCACATGATGACTTACTATGACTTGTAGCAAAAACTCTGCATCAATGTCAAAATCATCTCTATGGAGACAGATATTGTAAAGGTTTTTGTAGTTTTTATACTGCACAATAGGGTGGAGTGAAAACAACATTTTTTAGAAATTCATATTATCTCCCTGATTTCTATAATTATTATAGGAAAACTAAAAAAATGAGACCAAGATGAGCAAAATTGGACAAGAATTACCCCCAGCACCAATTTTTGGACTATTTTAAACCGAAAGTTTTCAAATTTTTTACATTAAATACAGACACATATCCAGCGTTTTTTGGTATTAAAAATAGCTAACTTCCAGACATGGAGCAAACTTTAAACATTTATATGTTTATACTTACGTCAAATAGGGATGCTTTGCAAAAAATTGCAATGATTGGGATCCGGGAACAAAAATGCCCTAAACAAAATTTTTTACTTTTCTTAACTCAATTCATCAATAGATTTCAAATTTCCTGAAATAATCTCTTAGCATTCAAAAGTTATGGTCATATAAGATTTAGATCCCTCTCAATTTGAGAGGGTCATAATTGTTGCCATAATTTTTGAACGCTAAGAGATTAATTCATGAAATTTGAAATTTATCGATGATTTTCTAATTGAGTTGAGAAAAGTAAAAATAATGTTGCAAACTTGTTGCTCTCAAATTTGGGGTAGGGGGATAATTTGTTTAGGGCATTTTTGTTCCCGGATCCCAATCATTGCAATTTTTTGCAAAGCCTCCCTATTTGACGTAAGTATAAACATATAAATGTTTAAAGTGTATTCCATGTCTGGAAGTTAGTCTCTAACAACAAAAACGCTGGATCCGCCACTGATTTAATATTTATTAATTTAAATAATGATTATTAGAATTACTTTGTTCAAATGGATTTATATTAGTTTATAAACAGGTTATTTTAAGAGGGTTTCGATTGAACAGGTACATATAATACAAAATATTTACATTTATAGAGCAAAAATTGTACTAATTAGTGTTATAATGTGCCTTGGTATTAAATATTGGCATATTCTTTCTAGATTGTAGATAGACACATATCATACCATCTCTATTTATCTCGCTACAAACCGATGCGGAAACTTCTGTCACTATCTTTACACGATGTTTCACTGCTTGCGTGTGGCATGGTAACTTATCCAAAAGATCAGATAAAACAATGCGATGCTCTTTTACCTCCTCCAACTGCTCGTCAGTGAATTCATTGTTAATGGTGGCTCCAACAGTTCCAAATTACTCCAATCAATCAACTCCCACTTATTATTTCCCATAAAATTCAGAGTAGGAACAATGAACTGACGCACACTTGATTGGTTAGCTTTCATAATTCTTTCTTTTTTAGCTCTCTGTATACACCTAACACCTAATTCTCAGATATGAGACAGATCATCTGATACCATTGCCAGAAGAATATTCTCTTGATGACCAAAGAATGCATTTGTTCAAATTACTTTGTCTACTACTTTACGTAATGGAGCTGGCAGATATCATGAATTTGTAATTGTGCTGTACAGATGTCTGCTGCCATGAAAGATAGAAGACTCTTTCTTGATGATGAACCACATAGGGGCATAAACTCGCATAATGAACGTCAATAAAATTACAAAATTTGACGAGGGACTGCTGGTAGAAACATATTCGGAGGATACTATTGGCAGTGGTTAGCCACCTAGAATGAGCCAGTTTCCCAGGGCTGCGTTTTTTCAGGTTGGTAGAACAAATAACACTTAATACTGCTTGGCAGATGTCAAAAAGATAAAATTGATCTGTACTTAGCAATTTTCTGTCCACATCTGGCATTTCTACATTATGGTTTATAGGTTCAAAATCAACAACCTTTAAGACCTCACAAGTTTCAAGGGACTTTAGGACTAATTAAGGACTAATTAAGCCTGAATAGCATCTAGGACCAGATGTTGGACCATCCAACTCTGCAAACAAATGGCATAGTGGAAGCTCGTTTGCATGTAGCATACAAATTACTCATTGTAGAGGCCGCTGAAGTTCTAATTCGATCAATCTGATAACACCACCCTTGTTTCCCATGTTTACAATTGTTCCATCACAGCCCAGCACTTGCAAATTATCCAAAATAATATTGTGCTCTTTAGAATACTGTATAATTGCAAATTTTAGTGATTCAGCTGTTCCGCTAAGAGGAATGCAGTATGGTACCATATTAACTTTGGCACAGGAGCATTTCTTTAGATTTTTGCATTGGCAAGCAGATATATTGCTAGTTTTTCCTTGTAAAGCTAAAATTTGTTTTTTTCTATTTTTCCTGTTTGTTGGAATATATATATATATATATATATATATATATATATATATATATATATATATATATATATATATATATATATATATACATATGTGTATATATATATATATATATATATATATATATATATTTGTTTACATATAATTGTACTATTATTTGACAAACAATATGTAATATAGCTTGCTTACATTTTCTTTTAAATACACCATATGCCACATGAAATCTAGCCCTGTTGGCAGTTGCAAATCAGAGAGTGGCTTTGAATACCCAAAGAATGGATGATCTGTTTTAGATCTTAATATTTTATTTACTGAAATTTAAAACAAAACTAAAAATATATAAATGGTGATAATTATTATTACTGACTAAATGATAACAAGTATTATAGATGTTATAATTAACATTATTTATTAATTGAACACTAACCTTTAAAAATATGATTAGGGGAAAGTAGTAGAGCAAAACATACCAAATATATTATAACTTCAAAGCTTCTTCAAAAAAAATATTTTAAAATATTTTAAGTTTGCGCTTTCAATAATAAGTAATATTGGTCAAAAATTGGCGCTGGGGGTAATTCCTGTCCAATTTTGCTCATCTTGGTCTCATTTTTTTAGTTTTCCTATAATTATTATAGAAATCAGGGAGAAAATATGAATTTCTAAAAAAAGTTGTTTTCACTTCACCCTACTGCACAGCACAACCATCTGAAAAATAAAGAATTTTTGAAATATTAGGATGATTTTCTTTTAAATATTTAACTATTTGTGTCTGAACTTCATACACAAAACCATTGTCATGCTCGTTACCTTCTGACATGATGCAAAACAAAATTTTTTTAAGCTGGTCATTTTTGTTTTTTAAATAATGGGCAACAGGGCGAAACAAAATAATGGGCACCAATGGTAACTTTAGATTTTATCTTGAATCACTAAAGTCTAGTTTTCTGCCAAATCACCTAAGAAAAGACATCAGTTTTTGCCAAACTTTTCCATTTGTTGCCTAAGATATTTTGCTTGACATTTTGCAATGTAGGAATGTTGTTATTATAGGAATGTAGCTGTTAACTTGATTATTGCCTCTGATAACATCATTTTTGAAGACAATCTTATCAGAGTTATCAAAATACATTATCAAAATCGCAAACAAAAGTTTTTTTTTTAAAAAAAAGTGGGGCATGGATCCCAGTGCCCCAGCTTCATGGACCCTTTGGTGTTCGATGGTTACCGGATACCGGTATCCACAGTAGCGGTATCTACCGGCATCTTGATGCAGTATCCATTTTTCCAAGAATACATCTTTTAGTAATTATTACAGGCCTTGTTAAGAAGCGTTTCCCTATTTGAATTTTACGTACATATTCTGCAATTTACGTTACGGAACTTTTTTCAATAACAATGAAGAACCCAGACGTGTTTTATTACTGTTTTACCGGTATGGGCGCCCAATAAAACCGCCCAAAAGTTATTTTTATTTTTAATTTTTATGAAAAAAAGAAAAATAAATTTAGTTTTAAATGCAGTAGTATATAAATAATTCTCAGTTTAATTTAGCTACCTCATTTTTTCTTCAGGAAAATAAAAAGAATTAAAAAGAAATTGCTCTTTTACATAACTATGTGACGTAATTGCCTTCGATTATTATCTGGACATAACTTTTAAAAAATGTTGTTAAAAAATGAAAGTTGTTACAAAACTTAATTTTAAAACCACGTTGCAAAATTTTATAACAATGGAATGTATAAAAGATTTGCTTTTTTGAAAGTTAAAGCGTTTTTAAATATCCATTCAGTGTAAGGTTAATTTTTGTTTTTGGCAAGTAAGGGTAAACTGCTTTTGATAATAAATGAACTAAAGTAAAAAATAACTTGTAACTATCACACAAACTTGTAACTATCCTTGTAACTATCGTGCAAGTTTAATTTTTAAATGAATGAACTATTGATCTTTAGCTTGCTATTTAATTTACGTGAGGAAAAGGAATAAACAAAGTATAAACTTTTTCAGACAGTTTTTTATCCTTTCAATACTCTTTTTAAAATAATAAAAAAAAAGTAAAAAAAAAATAATAAAAAAAAATATATATTTATAATTTATTTTATTAAACTTAAATTAATTTTATTATTATTCATAGTTTTAATTTATTTGATTAAATTTAATTAAAATTCTTTTAAAAATTTAAAAATGCTCCGTTTTCGATTTCTTTTACTAATGAAATTTCCAAAATTTATGTTAAAGTAAAAAAAAAAAATTAAATAAATTTAATTCAAGTAACTTTAAAGTGTTCGCATTACATATAACTTCATTTTAATTTCAGTTAAGTTTCACATAAGTTCCAGTTCCAAATACTGGTCTAAATAATGCGCTTTTGTTCCAAATAATGGTCTAAAATAAAGTTTTACTGATTCTGTTACCCCAGGGCAAGTTGATGATTATAATAGCAAACTTGCTAATTTTGTGAGTAATTGATTCAAATGCATTCAAAACATGTATTTCCTCTGTCAGTCCTGGATATGACAAACATGCAGCATCGTCAAAACAAATTTCTACCACTATTGGATAAGGCATATTATAAGTATGTTGAATTGGGAAAAGAGATGGTTAATACACCCGCATGCTATTCTATTATTACTGATGGTTGGTCCAATATTCGAAATGACCATTTAGTGAACTTTGTGCTTTGTATTCCGAACAGGAAGCCTTTTTTTTTTTAATTTGTTGATACATCATCAGTAAGCTAAACTGGAGAAGAGGTGGCTGAATTAATAATTAAAAAATTATCCATGAACTGGACCCAGAAAAATGTATTTCAGTAATTACTGATAATGCTAGAAATATGCAGAAAGCTTTGCAGATAATTGAAGACAAGTATATATATATATATGTATATATATATATATATATATATATATATATATATATATATATATATATATATATATATATATATATATATATATATATATATATATATATATATATATATATATATATATAGTATATATATATATATATATATATATATATATATATATATATATATATATATATATATATATATATATATATATATATATATATATATATATATATATGTATATATATAATATATATATATATATATATATAATATATATATATATATATATATATATATATATATATATATATATATATATATATATATATATATATATATATATATATATATATATATATACATACATCATCTTGATTTTTGAAGAACTTCTGAAAGTAGATTTTCTTCCTCTGTGTGGCAAGATATCAGCTAGATTTCCATTATCGCACTCAAGGACACTAATAATGCTTGAAGGAAATTTAAGAGCCGATTCAACATCCTTCAAATCTCTCCAAAACTGCACTGTGTACACATTTCAAGAAATTCTCCAATTTGATCTTTTGAGCAACAGCTTGGATTTCACCATCAGCAATTCGAATTTCATCATCAGCAAGCTCCATAATAACCAATTTAGCAGGAGATAAATTGATAATTACATTATATTTTGTGTACTATCTTGTATCAACAGGTAGAATCAATCCCTTTAAGACTCCACTTTATGTTCTGATTTGGTTAAATGTTGCTAAAACAAGTTGGTGGTGCCTAATAAAATTAATCATGTCAACAGCTTTTGACAAAATGTTACAGAAGGGCTCCAATTTACAAACATCATGTATTAGTAGATATATATATATATATATATTTTTTTTTTTTTTTTTTTTTTTCAGGTCTTTTCTTATTTAATATATTCTTTTATATATGATTGGCAAAAAAATTAATAATTCAAGGTATTTCTATTATTTATTATCTGGTTTAGAATAATAATTTTAATATTTATTGCATGTTAATTGTCTATGCCACTTTTACTTGCAATTTTTAATGCATATGATTTTATTTTAGTTTAAATTTTTTTATAAATTTAAAATTGCAATCAAAAAAATTAGAAAAACTACATTAAACATTTATAATTTAAGTTTATTTTAATATTTATTGTCTAAACTGAGAAAATATTTTAATGTTTATTGCTTGTTGATTGTGTGTTCCACTTTGTTCTTGTTATTTTAAATATGTTTAATTTTGTTTAAGTTTAATCTTTTTTTTAAATTTACAATTACATAAAAAAAAATTAAAAAACTATATTAACCGTTAACAGTCCATGCCGTAATATTATGCAAACTAAAAGTGGTTTCTAAATGTCCATGCTGTAATATTACGGTTTTTTGCATCTTTTTATATTTCCCTCTTGTTCATCAGTAATTAAACATCTACTTGTCACAAAAGTTATTACTATTACAAAGCTTTTGTTTCAATAATTATCATTTAAACGTGTTCAATTTAATTTTAAATATGACAAATAAGAAAGTTCTATCAGTGTAAAAATAATTATCAAAATGTAAACATTTACTCGCGAAAAGATAGAATTTTATACATTTAATGAATCAATAATGAAAAGATATATTTAATGAATGATTATTGAAAGGGAGAATAAAAGATTCATGCTCAAAGATGGTGTGCGGTATGTTACAAACACAAAATTCTAAAAAGTTCAGGATACGAATGTGTAGAATAAGATGTAGGACTTTTCGCAGCTCTTTGCTTTTTACAATTATCATACAAAAAGTGAATGTTAGTGAACACAGTTTTTAAAATTTTATGTATATGTAGTATGATTTCTATATTCTTAAACTTGAATAATAACATTTTATAGTGTTTAATAATGTTAAAAATAGTAAAAACATTTTTTTATTCTATTTATAAAAAAACACGACAAATTTTAAAAATATGGGACATTTACAGACCACTTAAAAAAAAGAAGCTAGACTAATTGCAACTGTTTTTTAAAAAAACACAAGACTGTTAAAGGGTTAAATATTTTGGATACCGGATACTGGTGACAGATGCCGGATACCACTATCTGGTAACAGTATCCAACTGACTGGAGCGGTATCGTCGAACACTAAGATCCTTTGGTCATCTGCCCTAGAAACATTTTTAGAAACCCACATTTATCAGAACTATACAAATGCTGAAATTTTCAGAGCTCCAGTTTGTCTGGAAAGTAGTGAAAAATCAAGATTCCGCTACAAAAAGTGAGGGTGTGCCCTGTTATCCATATATATGGAAATCCATATACTTTCAGACCTAAATATTTGTATTTTTTAAAAGATTGATGAATATAGAATGATGTGTAATATATATATACATTTTTGATACCATCAAGGCCACATATCTTTCTTCAGCATGAAGATCTGGTTATAAAAAATTACTTCCATTTTTTCAATTAATAAATACAGGTACTTAAAATAAATGTTTTACATTTCTGACCATTTTATTCATTTCGCCACCCCTAAAAAAATAGCCAGGTACAAATTTTTTAAAAAAGGTCAAATATTTTTAATGTAACTTGAAACTGCTAGATAAACATTGCAATTTTAAGGGGATGAGAGGAGCCTGGCCAACATCTGTTGAAAGTAAAAATTTCAGGACCTTCTTGGAGCCAAAGGCTAAAATTTTTAAGGAATTGTTATTTTACTAAGTACTCTCAACTGTTGAAAATTAGCAAAATCTGAGATGTAGGGTGAAATTTTTAAAAATTTCAGGGTCATTTGACATGGAATTACTCCTGCACCATTATTTAAATAATGGTGCAAGAGTTTTAGGATATTTGATCCTGTCAAATACCCTAAAACTTGTAAATATTTACAAGTTTTAGGATATATACTATACTATTATTCCCAGGTGCCAAAACAACAAAACAAACATAAAGTAGTTCTTATTTTTCAGCAGATTGTATTGACACAAAAGTTTAAAACAAAAATAAACACCTGCTCCTCAGTTGTGTGTGTTATGAAACCGTCATCTTTTAGAAGAAAAATTCCACGTTTAAGGACCATTTTGATATATATATTATAAAGGTTTCTTTATGTTTATCAATCAGTCGCACGTTTTTTTAAATATACTTTTAAAATATACGGTTCCGTTCCGTTCGGATCGATAGAAATTGGTTCGGCGAACGATTTTTCTAAAAAAAAATTCTAGAAAGTTCTAAAAATGTCGTACATAAAATACGAACGCTCATAGGGGGTGGGTAAATAGCGTAGAGGAGGGAGTAGGTGGTAGGGGGAAGGGTTTCATTTAAATTACGTACTTTGTTTTTCTAATATATACTACTAGTTTTAACAAAAAGTTAAAATTCAGAATAAAGATCCTAGTTTGCCAACAAAAAAGGATTTATGGTATAAGCATGAAAGTATAAAACAGATGGAAGTTCATCGAGCCGCAAACATCAAAGCAATTTCAAGTCACCTCGGAAGTATGCTTGTAACCGACAATAGAAAAAAAAAAACAAGTTTCACTAGACAAAAAAAAAAAAATTCACTGAAATGATTTTTATTAAAACATCAAAAAATGAATTATTCTAGGGATATGCGGCAAAGTTTTAACCATTAGTAATTGCATTTTTTCAGCAAAAGGTTTATTAAAACTCGGTAATTAAATAGAACCGCTTGATTTTAAATGCATATGTTAGTTTAAGCTTCTTTTCTAGCTTTAAGCCATAATACGACATTTGATCAAAAAGACAACTAAAACAATTTTTAAAAAATCAAAAAAATCGTTTTCTAAATAGCTAAAGTTTAAAGCTTCACTAGCTGTATATCATAATTCCATTCATTTTTGTAGTACTCCATTCATTTAATATGAAGTTCGTAATATAAGTTGTTGTTTGCCGTTCCGAAGAATTTCAACGCGGTTGAACTTCCATCTGTTTTATAATTCTATGGTATAAGGGAGTCAAGGGATAGATTCCCTTTATGCACACAGATGCCACTCCTTATATACTAACCGTAAACAGCCCCCCTCCCCAAGGAAACTTGTCATTAGGGTCTTAAAATCGTTCAAATTTTACTGCTAGGTATTGCTAAAAAAAGACTCCTTAAATTTCCAAAATGACACCTATATTTGCTAAACCTCCCCCTCTCCTTTAATTTGGTAAATGGGTAGCCTACCTCCGGCACTGGGTTTTAGGCTTTGTTTTCAATATTACTGATCTCGCTTAAGACTCTTTTTTTAAAGACTTACTTAAGAGGGGTGCCTGAAAAAACGTCCACCTAAGGTAAAGTTTTCTTTTATTGGATTCGCCATTAGAACAATTTTTTTTAAATAAAAAGTAAAACATTTGGCCAAACGAAAAAATTCCAAATAAATGTAAATAAACTTTATTAAAATAAAAAGATGGGGGTGGGGGAGGGATATGATCAACTTTAAAATCGATCGCTCTAATTTAAAAATGTTTATTCATTTATACATATTCTAAATTTATATAAAACTTTTTTATTGAAAAAAAAAAATTATATAAAACTTTTTTATTGAAAAAAAAAAATGATGGAGGGGGGTATTTCCAAAAGCGTTCATACTTTTAGGAAGGTCGGAGGACTTACAAACGATAGGAGGGAGGGTGTCAATTTTCTAAATTTATAACCGCCACCTATAAAAATTTAGAATTATAAATTTTTTTTAAATAAAATATAGAAAAATTTATAATTATAAATTTTTTCTAAATTATAACCGCCGGGTATAAAACTTCCGTTTTATAACCGGCGGTTATAAAACGTTTTATAAATGTTCCGTTTTATTAACGCTATTTATAAAGTGGAGACTCAACGGAAGCATTCTAATCCTTCCATTAAATTTCTGTTTATTTACCACCCCGTTAATTTCCATACAAGGGTATGTCTTCTCTACCGTGAAGAACCGTGGTTTTTGAAAAAATAAGTAAATTTTTTAAGTTTTTTTTTTAAATATATTTTTTTAGTATAGTTTTAAACAAAACTAACTTATTTCAGTAATAATATATTTTTATTATAATATAACTTAATATATTTTGAAGAACAACTGCAAGAGCACTCACAGCTATAAATTACGGCAAAGAGTTAAACGGAAAAAAAATAACGCATAAAAAAAAGATACTTAAGTAGAAACAAAGTTCTAATTCAGAGAATATCTTTAGTGAACAATTTTTTTAGTTGAGTATTAACTATTAATCTAAAAACCCTAAATTTTATTCAGTTATGGTTTTGGAGTTAAGAAGTTTTACAATTAAAAGTTTTTTTAAAGTCACAGTAGGAGAAGACCTTATATCTTTATATTAATATCTTCTTCAATATAAACTGATTTCTGGAATATTTTCCATTCATAATTCTTTCTTTTACAGCTAAACGATAAAAATTATTTTCATTTCAGTCAAATATAGTTCCAAATAAGTTTCTAGGATCTCCACCACCAACACCACGGTCTACTAAAGTATAGCTTTAGTAGACCGTGGTGTTGGTGGTGGAGATCCTAGAAACTTATTTGGAACTATATTTGACTGAAATGAAAATAATTTTTATCGTTTAGCTGTAAAAGAAAGAATTATGAATGGAAAATATTCCAGAAATCAGTTTATATTGAAGAAGATATTAATCAAAATGAAGAAGTTAGTCTGAGAAGCGCTTTCAAACTTCGATTGATCTGCAAAAAAGATGGTTTTACTAAATGCAACAGTTCAGGATCCAACAAATGTTAGAAAAATAGAAATATTTTAAAGCAAAGTTGAAAGTAACAGTTGTTGTCATGTCAATGTTGTCATGTCATGTCACCTCTAATATTTAATATCCTTTTTAACAAAATAAATCACTCTAACTAGATTTTCAAATCAAAACTACATTCATCCCAAAAATCAATTATAGAGCCACCAAATATTTCATTGTAAATAGACGACCCTAATAATGATTTTAAACTAATAACGACATCAAAACTTCTTTTATAAATGAAAACATAAACTTCTTACTATTAAAAATGAAGTTATTTCTAGATAATCTTATTCTCTTTTAATATATTTATTTTTTTAATTTTGTTCCTATTTTTTTTTTTATATATATATATATATATATTCATATATGTTTTATATAATATCATTTTTTTAATAATTATTATTACTTTTTATTTTTTTATTTTCAAACAAGTCGCCAGGTTTTCTTTTTTCTGTTCTTGTTATTATTAACTTAAACAAGTTTAAAAATAACTCTTAATGCTATTATAATTATTGGTTACTTGGTTTCACTTACTTTAACAAATAATTTTTTTTATAACTTTTTATTTTAAATTAGCTCTTATATCTAATTTTTCTTTTTATAACTTAAGGTTTTTTTTGTCTTTTATTAAATTGTTTCATACGTTGTTGTTCTTTTTTTTGGCATTTGTTTATTTAATATTTATTAATTTTTAACGGTGTTTTAAAAAGAGTATATCATATAAAATAACTGTTTGTAATGTAAAATTACGATGTAAACTAGGGGACTTAGTGATACAACTATTGTCTTCTTTTTGCTCCTGCCATGGAAATATTTATGCTTTTTGCCCCTAAATCTTATCCTGTTACTGTGACTCTTCCTAAGTCTACTTCTGTTCATTACGAAGATGACAATATCTTCGCGATAAATTTTAAAAAAATCAGACTAACATTATCATTATTGTCATTTATCTCACTTGTTGCGCAATAATCAAACATGGCTGGAGGAATATAAGAGTCAGTTGGATATAGTTTAAGCAGTTATTTATAACTACAAGGGTGTTGCACAAGTTGTTGTACTTTGCGACTTAATCGAATTAACTAAAATTAATAGACGTAACAAAAATATTTTATTTATCCATTTACTTAACCCAAAATTGAAAATTACAATTTTTTTAATAATTTTACAAAATTAGCTTAGGTGTCACTCAAAAACTAGTCATTGGAGCGACACCTAAATAAAATAAACAAACAAAACCAAGCGAAAAATTCAACAGCAATATTAATAAATAAAAGCAAGCGTAAATAAAATTAATTTGAAAAAAAAAATGATTGAGCTATAATAAATTAAATAAAAAGACAAAAAAATATGAAAACACTCAGTTAAATAACAACAGCGAACAACAATAAAAATAATTAGCAGCAACAACACAAATAATAACAAACATTACGCAAACGAAGAGGCAAGCACAAAAATTACAAAACGAAAACAAAAACTACATAACGAAAAGGCAAACACAAAAAACTTCTACAAAATAAAATAAATTATATTTGTTATTCTTGGCGAAAAAAGAAAAGCGTAAAAATTTTTTTGCGAATTATTTTTGTTTTAATTAGTTCTTCTTATAATTTTCAAACTTTTTTCGAATTTCTTTTTCTTTAACTTGTTACTTCGTTCTTAATTGATTGTTTTTGTTTTTGTTTTATTTTATTAAATCTATTTGTTCGTTTTACTTTTTTATTCATTTTCTCGTTTTATATTTTCTTCAATCTTTTAGTTCTTTTATACTTTTTAATATTTTTATTTTACTATATTTTTAACTAATTTTTTTTGTTCTTGAAATTTTTTCTTTCGTTTTTTCTTTTCTCTTTTTTTCCTTATTTGTATGCATTTATATTTTGAAACTATATCTAAAATATTTATTGATTGCTGTTTATCAATTTTAATGCTTTTTTTTCAATATTTTTTTGTATTGCCATTTATTTTAGATAATCATAAAATGCTGCATGCTAAAGCTACGTAATCATCAGATACTTAAGATAAAAATTAAGCGAATGAGATATAGTATATATTAGTCACTTATAAAAGTTTAATAAAAGTAAATACAATTTTTTTGGTGTCAGTTAAGTGAATAGCTGCTAAATATATTTTTATCAATTTAACAGTCAAACTTTGAAAGCATGAGAAAGAAGGATATAAAGCAGATTGGTGCATCAAACGCTGGTTAAAACAAACTCTTGACAGTAGTTTTATAAAACTTATAGTTTCTTCATGAATTTTATTTAATTCATTTCGTTAGTGTGTTATTTTAAACCTTTTTTATTTAATGCAAAGATTACATTTCTTTTTTTTTACAGTTTTTAAGCTTATTTTACATTTTTTTTCACTTTCAGCTATTCAGCTTGATTTGAATGTATAACATTTGTAAAACAAACATTGGACTTTCTTTATTATTTTTTATTTTTACCTTCAGGTGTATCGTCATTGATGTTTATCTTTTTTTTTTTAAATCTATTTTCATGTACATACACTCTAAGAAAAAATCCGTTATATACAACGAATTGTATCTGTCGCTATTGCACTAACGGGAAATCCGTTAAGTTAACGAATTAAAATTTTAACGAATTGAACTCCGTTAGGAATAGTCCGTTGAATTTACGGATTTATTTCGTTAGTGCAACGAATAATCCGTTAAATCTAAGGAGTTATTACACTAGACAGCAAACTTTCCGCGGTTGTTATTTCTATGAAATAAATGTGTTCATAAGTTATTTTAGTGATTATTTCGTTAAAATCACTAAAATTTAAAATTAGAGAGGCCAGAATTGTGACTTCATAATCAAATAATCCTTATATTTGTTAATGTTTGCATTTTTATTTAATTGCATTATTTTATTTCGATATTTTACATTAAAGCGTTTTAACCAAAAATTAAAAACTAATCAAATATTAATAATATTTAATCCAATATACTTTAAATTACAATAAAAATAGTTTAAAAAATTTTTTAATACACTATACCCAAGCTAGTACATTTATATAAAACACACACATATATATAATAGATGTTTAAAATAAACCAATGCCAAGATATTAGTTTTTGGTCGCTAGTTTTGGTTTGGTTTGTTTAAATAGGTTTTGGTTTTGAATACTGTTGTTACTCGTACACAGGTTCGCACTTTTAATCGGACACCATGCTGTCAACTCCTTAAAGATTAATGTTACTGATAACAAAAATGTTACTGATAACACTATAGAAAATGTTTTTGGTAATTCATTATATATAAATTTCTATTCTAATTTTGTTATTTTAATTATCTCTGATATCGTTTTCTAAAGATAAAGTTGAATGGAACAAGTAAATTATATCTTTATTAAAATGTAAATTAAAAAAAAAGTATAAGATTACCTTGACATTATTTGATAACTGAAAGACTCTATACATTTCACATACATCAATACCTATCAGGAGCAAAAAATAAGGTCTCTAACCTTTTAAAAACTATGATAAATCAAAACAAGATTAAATATGCAGACCAAAAAAAACGCAAGCAATTAATTTTACAACTTATTTAAACTTACAATGTCATACCACTTGGCACATGTTTAAAATAGCTAATTCTAAAATAATAGTGAATATAGAATATAGTAGAATAATAGTTAAAAAAGTGTGATATAAACTTAGTCTTAACTAAACTAAATAAATATGCATGCCAAAAGAAATGCAAGTTAAAATACAATTTTTTTAAATTTACTAATTCAAACTTACAGTGGGATACCACATGCCACGTGTCTAACCAGTAAATTCTAAAATAATACAAACACATCAAATATAACTTAGATTAAACTTAACTAAATAAATATGCAAGTTACAATATAAATTCTACAACCAATTTAAACCTACAATGTGACACTAAATGCCGTGCTTCTAAAGCAGCAAATTCTAAGATAGTATAAATAACTCATATATAATCTTAGTTGTAACTCAATTAAATAAACATGAATGTTAAAAGAAATAGAAGTTCCAATATAAATTTTTTAATTTTACAACTAGTTTTAACTTACAGTGGGATAGCAAATGCCATCTGTCTAAAACAAAAAATTAAAAATAATATAAAAACTAAAATAATATAAACACACCAGTATAAACTTAGTTTATGATATTGGATGCCACATGTTTAATTTGGAAATTAATAAAAACTGCAATTTATAAAAGCATATTAACTAGCCATGTAAACTTAGCTGTAACTAACCTAAATAAATATACCTATCAAAGATGTTAACATTTTTAATTTTACAGCTGATTTAAACTAATATGTTATGTTATTACATGTCATATGACTAAAATATAAAGTTAAAAAAGACTATAAATAATCCATATAGTCTATATTATAGAAATAATTGTTCAACTAACCCTTTACTACTAGTAAAGGATTAGTTGAACTTTTATTTCTATAATATAGACTATATGGATTGCATATATTCTTGCATAGTTTTCTAGATTTAGACATGTAGTAACTTATTATATATGATATGTATTAACTTACCATATATGTTATTATATATTATTTAGTAATACTAATGGCTTTTAATTTAAAACAAAATAAACCTTATTGTTAAATTTTCTATATAAAGCTTTATATAGAAAATTTAAAATAATCTAAATAACCTTCGAAATTACAAATTACAGAGCGTAATTTAAATTATATTTATCCATTTGCTTTGTCTACTAAATGTAAAGCTTTTTAAAAAATGGCATATTACACTTACTGCAACCAACTTTTATTTACGATGTAAATGTAAATATATATATATATATATATATATATATATATATATATATATATATATATATATATATATATATATATATATATATATATATATATATATATATATATTTATATGTATATATATATATATATATGTATACATATATATATATATGTATACATATAATATATATATATATATATATATATATATATATATATATATATATATATATATATATATATATATATATATATATATATATATATATATATATATATATATATATATATATATATATATATATATATATATGTTAGTGTATTCTACAAATAGAGTGCTCAATGTTCTTAAAGAACAGAGCAATAATAATTTAGTAAAAACACTTATCTAATTATTTAATTATAATTATCTTAAAAAAAGAGCACAAAAATTAGATAAGTGTTTTTAATAAATTATATATATATATATATATATATATATATATATATATATATATATATATATATATATATATATATATATATATATATATATATATATATATCGTTTGCTATTATATTCAATTCATATTTTATTACATTCGATTTGTGAACTGAGTCTCGAATTTTAAAAGTTTTGTCCTTTTCTAACTATTTATAACTAAAATACCTTATAATATTTTTTTAGTATTTAAATGAGCAAAGTTTGATCAAATCAAGGGGGCTGTTAGTTTTATATGGTCATAACTTTTAGGCACTATAATACAATTAAATTAAATTGAAAAACTGAAAGTATATTTAGTATAAGATAGAGCAACTAAGTATTTTATCAAGTCATTGTCATTATGTTTTGGCAGAGGCAGTTAGCTTGTAGGGGAATTTTTGTTCACAATATATGAAATTTTTTGCAAAACATTTAAATTTGACCTAAGCATGACCAAGATTAAATTTAGTTCAAAAAATTCTTTTTTAAAATGTTTTTTCGAAATTTCTAAGACTTGAATGTTATTAGAATAATAACATTCTAATAATGTTATTACTCAAGTTTGTGAAAATTTATAATGATATGACATGACGTTAAATTAGTTTTTTGGGGTAGGTAAGACTTTTTAGGCCTTAAATTAGAGCACACATTGTTTTTGTCACGATTTTTTTATAAAACATTAAATTCAAAATAAACTAAATCAAAAACTAAATTGCTTTTATTTTTATTTTTTTAATATTATAAGTAAAATCTATATGCATTATGAAAATCCAAAAAAAGATCTAAACATATTTATTTAGATACCAAAAAATAAAAAATAATGAAACATTTTATTTTAATTTAAAAAAAAAATTGAACAAAAGTTAAGTATGCATTTCAAATAGTATATTAAAATAATAATTTACAAAAGAAAAACCATAAAAAAAAACCATTAAAAATTTTGCTAAACCACCTTTCTCAAATAAGGATTGAAGAAGGCAATTATCTAAAATTTCAATGTTTCTATCAGCATTAAGTCAACCTTCAAATAATCAATAGCATTTAAGTCCTGCATAATTCATGTAAGCCAAAAAGTTGTACATTGCCATTACCTTGCTTGGTTGGTTATAATGTACAATTCAAATCAAATTACTCTTGAGGTGATCGCCATAGCAGAACACGAAGCAATAAGATATTCTTGCATAACTACCTCAACATTCATTTTGTCTGAGAATATAACATTTCACCACTTGCTGTCGTATTTCATCAAGCAAATTAATAAACGTTTATCTCATTGTGTTGCCCACCAGATTATCCAGATCCATAATGTCATCTGTTTCAGTATATGGTTTTCAAATATGTGCAACAACTGAATATCCAATATTTAACTTTTTGACTATTTGACGAGGAGTACTTGGTTTTAAATAAAAATAGATTTGTAACATGTTTTTTCAGGAAATCTCAACCATGATTTTGGAGTTTCATGCTGTATTATTTCACTCCTTATGAGGCTTTTTTAATATCTAATTTATTTGTGTTTCCATCAGTACTATTTCAAAATTAGAAATTTAGAGTTAATAAATGCTAATGAAAATCAAAGTAAATTATAAAAAAAAATCATTACTATATTACATTAATTTTAAAAATAAAGCAGTAAGCATTAATTTTTGACGAACAAAAAAAATTTAAAAAAATATAGTCAATGTTATAAAGTTACATATAATTAGGAATACAAATGAAATTTTATGGTAACAACTTGTCCATTAAATAAAAAAACACGATACTTATTAATTAGAGATAATAAAATATTTAAAAAGCTAATTAGTTTTTAAAGTAATTTTAAGCAAACAGGATATATAAGAAAGTATGCTCTAATTAATGGCCAATGGTATATGTAATATATATATATATATATATATATATATATATATATATATATATATATATATATATATATATACTGCATTGTATTACATAGTATACTATGCTTGGACATATTATTATTTTTATTATTTTTCAGAGTTTGATTTGTATGTATTAAATGTGTTTGCATGCAATTGTTGTGTCGTGTTGTAATATAATATGCACACAAATTTATTGGATACAAATTGTATATAATATATAGTTAAATGATTATGATATATTATAAAAACTATTTATATAGCTTATATTACCCATATTATAAAAACTAATATAAATTAAATGCAAACAAATCACATAGTATATAAACTATGTAACATAATAAATTTATATTTAAATTATATATAAATATTTTATCTTACATACTTTATAAGTAACTTGTGAACTTTTTAGCCTTTTTTTTTGCATTATAATCATTCACATATAATTATATATATATATATATATATATATATATATATATATATATATATATATATATATATATATATATATATATATATATATATATATATACAGGGATGCTTTTCCAAAATTTATCAACCGGTTCGCAGTGATATTTTCTTACAAATTTTTTTATTTTTTTAATATTAATATTTCCATCAAAATATTATGGTTGTCAGAGTGGCAGACTAAGTCAAGAATATTTAACTATCGTTCATATTCTTTGCAACAATGTAATAGGATAAAAGAGAATAAAAAAATAATTCAACGAGGTGAAAACACTTTTATTTTATTCATTCATTTCAAGAGATACAAAATTTACATAAAAAGAAACTGAACACAACAAAAAATTGTGAAATTTCATATATTAGTAAATATTACTGTTATAAAGTAATTATATTATTTGAAATATTTCCAAATAGCTAATTGATTTTCAGTATATTCTTTCGGTTTAGATTTTTTAACCCTTATATCATCTGCCGAGTTATGGTTCCTCAACCAAGTTTTTACATAGGGAACTGCGTTCCAATTTTCCAATGGACGACCAACTAAGTTTAATGTCATCAAATTTGATACTGTCTGCACTGTTAATCTGGCTCTTATATCAGTTTCATTGATGAACATCAATTATGATGTTCATCAATGAAAATTCTTGTTCTGCTTCAGCACTGCTAACGGCAACCGTATTAACCATATTTTTCGCTTTTTGAATGTTTTCTGCAATTTTACTAATTTGTTGATGGCCATTGTTTATTAAATTTTCTACATAATCACGGAAATTATTCTTATCGATATCAAAATTAATAAATTTTCGAAATTTATCAAAATTTTTTTCGGCCTCTATCCACGGAACTACAATATCTTCAATTTTTCATGTGCTCGGCTCTAGCAAATTGGCTAGTTCATAAATAATGCTATTATCAATATTTTTTTTGTTACTATTTGATCCGAGATGAGAACAATCCATCAACTTAATTTCATATTTTTTATGATGCTGTCAATAAGGGAATTTCTGGGAAGATTTCCATAAATTCTGTTTTCGACGAAGATAATGTTTTTGAATGCTTCAGAGTTTATAACTTCATCCACTTTTTTTTTGTAATGACCGCGACGATTGATGTAATTGCGTAATTCCGGTTCATGGTTATGTTGAATAAAGAAAAGTGCAAGCGAGTTTCCATTTTGGTCGGGACATTATATTGAGAGACACGAAGCAAGAACTTTACTTGTAGTGTGGTGTAAATAAATTACATATTGAGTTATTACTTGGAGTTGTTATTATATTCAGTGGTGTTATTGTTACTATTAGGTTATAACAATTGGCGACGAAGATAAAAAAATGATGCATTTATCGAATATATCTTGTTTGGATTTAGAAAATGACGATTTTGTAGAATATATTGAATAGTTATATATATATTGAATATATTGAATAGTTATAAATAAATTACATATTAAGTTATTACTTAGAGTTGTTATTATATTCAGTGGTGTTATTGTTACTATTAGGTTATATCAACGATCAGCAAGTGCAGATCTTAGGCTGCACGCAGCCCAATCTTAATTGTATCCAAACTAAGCTCCTGGGAAATATAATTCAGTTCTTTTTGGTTTTTATTAGATTGATGAAAAATACAATATATTTTGTCCATGAAAACTTTAAAATGATTAACCTGTTTGATATCTTTTATGGAATCATCTAAAACAAGTTGTAGGCGGTGATTGAGACAGTGCCAAATAATAACATTTGGAAACATCTCTTTTATTCGTATGCTGACTCCAGATTTACAACTGAGCATTACGCTAGCACCATCAGAACAGAATCCTATTAAATTCAGTTTTAAATAATTTGTATCAAATCCAACAGCAAGTAATACACCCAACAAACTTTGAAAAATAGTATTTGCATCCTGTGCATCAAGTTCCACAATATCTACGAATATTATTGGGGATATTTCAGAAGATGTTACTGTAGAAGATTCTACTTTGATGAAAACTATAAGCGTTGATTTACTGGAAATAGTGGAAGCTTCATCAATAACAGTACAAATTTTTAAATTATTCTTAATAACTGATATAAACAATTCTTTTTTAGTTTCTTGCGCGATATGTCGAGAATGAAGTCCGGTTTCCATGTCCAACCTGTTTTTTACTTGAAGCTCTATTACACTTTCTATGTCTGAAAACGGACGGATTTCTTTTCGCTAGACTGTAAACAGTGTTGAAGATTCTTGTAGTAGAACTAATAAATTTTTTGTTCATCTTATCGATGCATTCTGTAAAAGTTTGTTTTTTAAGTATCTTGGCATGTTCAACAGCTAGTTTGTGTGCTTTCGATACAAAATGTTCACTCATTTTTTTTCTTAAAGATGCTTGTTGCACTATTTTGTCTTTCCTCGATGTCATAACGTTACATTTTTTCCATTCCTGAGACATTAGTTTTGATTCCATTTTTAAACAATACTCACATCCCAATTTCTGATTACTGACAAATAGCCCATCATATTTAATTTTAAACTCCTTCAACTGTTTTGCATTCTAACAGCTTGGTAAATTATTATTGTCCTCATTTTGGGAACTAGAAATCTCTAGTATTTCTTCCTGTAAAGTTCTTGAAACTGCTTCTACCTCTGTTATAGTCGACCTGCTATCATTACTTACTAATGTTTCCTCTCTTATTTTTTTCGAGAAATATGTGGTTAACATATTTTGTCTCTTCATCTACAAAAAATAAAATAGGTATTTAAAAATTCATAAAAAGGTGAATATCAGACCAGTAACCAAATAACTTTAACACAAAGCTATATTTTTATTAAAGAAAAATTATCAGAAATACATATTAACAATTTGACACTCAAGGATTGAATTAAGGCATCGCGATTTGCGATATCTGTAAAATTATCTGGTCTTCAAAGTTTCAGTTTATGGAAAACCACGAAATTTACGGAATTAAGGCGAATAAACTTTAATTTGTTAGTGAAAATGTTATGAAAAACAAAACAATAAATTTATGACTACCAAAGTAATAACACTACAGTGTTGTTACTTTTATAACACTCTTTTAAGTTACATTTATAGTTTGTTACATTTATAATTTATTGTTTGATTAACAAATAATCAAGCTATTATAAATAAAAATAATTTAGTTAAGTAATTCCAAATTTTAATTAAAGTAGTAATGCAGGTAGAAAAAATACAATGGATATTTAAACAATGTTAAAAACCTCCAGCAACTGTTACGAATACACATTTTTGACGCTACATGTGCATGTTAATGTTAGCATTTCTAAACTGTTACTAACGGTCCGGAAAAAACGCGCGTCAACTTTAAAATCAACCAATGAAAACACTGGTAATTTTTATTTTTTTTATTATTTTTTTAAGTTTACATTTGTTGTCGTAGTAAATAAATTACTTTCACAAACGCAAACAAGGTTTTTGAAAGAAGATCGTACTGATCTTATCATCAGAACCTTTTACAAACGTGTGTATATAAACTACATCAAAACATAATCAACAAAATAAAACGTAATAAACAATAAAAGTTCTAAAGAAAATAAAAAGTTAAAAAAATCCGACTACATCATCCATTAAGATAATTAAATTTTTCAGTTTATATTTGAAAACGGGAAAAGTAAAATGCGTGTTAAAATTGGACAAAACAATTTTATTCCAAAGATAAGGTGCACGATATGCAATACAAAACTGATTAAAATTGGTTCGACAAAAGGGCTCATATATAAAATTATTGTTTCTAAGTGTATATTTATTTATTGGCTTCAAACAAAAGAGATCTTTAAAAACGGGTAAAGATATGTCATTTTTCCACATATACATAAAGCACAAAACATTAAAAACATTAAGCTCATAAATATTGAGAACTTTCATTTCAATAAAAAGTGGTTTGGAATGAGTGTATCGATCCGCAAAATTTATTAAACGGATCGCATGTTTCTGACGGCGATAAAGGCATTTTAACTTACTTTTTTCAGTGCATCCCCATGCAACATTAGCATAATTTAAATAACTATGAATTAATGAGTAGTAAAGTTGAGTTAGACTTTTTTTACATAAATATGTTCTGGTTTTATATAGAATTCCAATATTTTTAGAAATTTTTGTACCAATATAGTCTATATGCTTTTTCATGTTATGTTTTCATCAAGAAAAACACCTAGAAATTTTGTTACATTATGTCTTTTTATTTCAACATCATCAATAAAAATTTTAGGCAAATTTTGGGGTAAATAAGCTTTTTTAGAAACTGGGTGGAAAAGAACCCAATTTGTTTTTTTAATATTAAGAGTTAGTTTGTTGCATTTAAACCATTTGGATATACTTTTAAGTTCATTATTCATAGTATAAAAGAGTTTGCAAATGTCATTATTGGAAAAGAATAAGTTAGTATCATCAGCAAACATGATACTCATTAAATTTGAGGCTTTATTTAAATCATTTATATAAATCAAGAACAAAAGTGGTCCCAAAATAGAACCTTGTGAAACGCCACATGAAATATTTAGAAATTTATTTGGATGATCATTATTGCTGAAAACAAATTGTTTACGGTTGAATAGATAACTTTTGAACCATTTTATAACTTTGCAATTTATTCTATAATATTTTAGCTTTTGTAGTAAATTTTCATGATCGACAGTATCGAATGCTTTCGAAAGGTCGATAAAAACACCTAATGTATATTTACAATTTTCAAAAGAATTAGAGGTTTCACGTACAAATTGGATAACTGCATGTTCTGTGGAATTATTTTTTTTAAAGCCGAATTGATAGTTGTATGAAAAATTATTAGAATGAAGATAATTGTATAATCTATTGTACATTATACGTTCTAGTATTTTTGAAAATGTGGAGAGGACAGAGATAGGGCGATAATTACTGATAATTGTTTGATCGCCTTTTTTTAAAATTGGAGTAACTTTAGCAATTTTTAGTTGCTCTGGAAAAACTCCTTGGCGTATAGATGCTCCATATACTTTAAATAGGATATCTTTTAGGTATTCAAAACATTCTATGACTATATTACCGTTTATATCATCTGCTCCGATTGATTTATTTTTTTAAGAGTTTTGAAAGCTTTTTCAAACTCTTGAAAAGATAGTTCAGAAGATAATTCGTTGGAACTAGTGCAGTTATCCATTTGGACTAAAAAATCTCTAAATGTAGCATTTGTATGAGGAATTTTTTTTGCTAGTTTGGGACCGATGTCAACAAAGAATTTATTAAATTCACGAGCTATTGCTCTTGATTCGCATATATGTTTGTTATCAACTACAATCGTTTGGGGGAGGGAACCTGAGCACTTTTTTTGTCTACCACTAATTTCATTCATTATTTGCCAAGTGCGTTTTGAGTTATTTTTAAATTTTTTTGAGTTATTTTTAAATTTATCTATGAGTCTTGAGTAGTAATTTTTTTTCAAGTTTTTAAGAACTTTTTCAAATAGGTATTTGTATTCTTTATATATTTTTTCATTTGCAGATGATTTTGTTTTGAGATATTTTATATAAAGCTTCTGTTTTTTTTTTTTTGATGATTTTTTAAATCCCCTGGTCACCCATGGGTTGTTTATATTTTTTGGATTTAGAGTTTTTACAATGATAGGGAAATTAGCGTCATAAACGGAATAAAATGTTTCAAAAAATTTATCGTAAATTTTGTCTGCATTATCATTAAAGTTAATATGCTTCCAGTGTAGGAGTGATAATTGGCTTTTAAATTGTTTTATATTGGTTTCGTTAAAAGTGCGTATTTTAATTTTATTTGATTTGGTTATATTTTCAGAGTTTGATTTAAGCAACAAAAATAATGGAAAATGGTCAGATATATCCGATTTTAGGATACCAGTTTGGATATCATTATCGGATATATCTGTTGTAATTATATTATCAATCAAAGACGCTGAGTTTTATGTTACTCTTGTTGGATGATTATTCAACGGGATTGCTCCAGTTTCAAAAAAAAAATCGTAAAAGTTTTTGACTTTATTATCTTTACTGTATAGAAAACAATTCATATTTAGGTCCCCACTAATAATTTTTTTTTTTTTTCTTCAATACCTTTTTTAAAAATACTTTGTTCAAAAAAAATGCTCAAGTTCTCACTCACGCCGTCAGGTGGTCGATAACAACAGCTTAACAATATTTTTTTTGATTCATTGTTTATAATTTCAATAGTTAAAATTTCTTTATCGCCATCTGATACACTTAAATCATTCCTAACATAATAAAAAATGTTTTCGTTTATATTTTTCAAAATTATTATTAAGGCTTCGCATGTTTACGTGGAGAATTCTAAAATTTTTGTCGCAAACATTTTTAAAAAGAAACCCTTCTAATTCGCTCGGATAGTGATATGAGCAATCCATAAGCGTCTCGTGTAAAAAATTTATATCGGGTTTTATATTTTCATTATTATTTATTTCAGAAAAGTTGAATTTTATAGATTCAAAATCACTAATCCCAGCCAAGCCTTTTTTTTTTTTTAAGGGGCATTTATTTTTAAAAAAATTTCTTTTTTAAAACTTAATGTTTCTTTTTTAAAACTAAATCATATTTTATAATAGCATACTTGCCTTCACTGCGTAATCTTTTTACTTCTTCCCATAGCTTTTTACGAATCTCAATCGTTTCTTTTGCAAAATCTTCATTAATATATACACCTGTTCCACGCAAGTTTTTTACGGCGTTTAAAACTTTGTTTTTGTCTTTGTAATTTAAAAGCTTCAAAACTATTGTTCTTGGTAGTTTACTATCCCTTGATTTGCCAACACAATGAGCTCTTTCAACAATCACTTCTCCATCAATTTTCAGTTGTTTTTTGAAAATATTTTTTACTGTATTTTCACAGTCGCTCCAAGTTTCGTTAGGTTTTTCTTCAACTCCATCTATTCGTAGATTATTTCGACGAGATCTATTTTCTAAATCGATTGTTTTTTTGTGTAGAATATTTAAATCCTTGTCATGACACTTGTACAACCTTTAATGTGTACAACCTTTTCAATTAATTTCCTTTTCCATTGTTTCTTGGAAATTTAGAGTTGTTTTAATATCCCTTACATCTTTTTGAATATTTGTCACATTACATTTGTTATTGTTTACATAAACTTCTAGTTTTTCAATTCTCTCCGATAATATTTTTAAGTTAGCACTCATAATCGAAGCAAAACTCTTTTCTTGTCCCTTTAATAACTTCTCTGTTTCTTTCAGAATAGATTTTTTTTGTTCTTCTAATTTGTTGGTAATTAACTTTTCTATGTTTTTAATTGAAATTTCCATATTTGTATAATAATTTAAACACGCTGAAAAAAGAAACAAACAAAAAAAAACACGTCTGTTCGCTTTGATAACTATGCGCAAAAAAAATTTACATATTAGGAGAAATCTAAATAAAAAGGAAAGGGGAGGACTAATTAACTGAAAGATTTCTATAAAGAAATCTTTCAGTTAATTAGTCCTATTTCAGTTAATTAGTTCTATTAACAATTAAAAAAGGTCTTGATTCTCAGTCACTGAAGCAGTGAAAGAAGTCTATCATTTAAATTGTTGATGAAACGAAATATAATTTAATTATAATTTTTTTTGAATAATAGCAAAACTAAAAATAATATAGTTTTGCTATAATTCAAAGAGAGTTGGTTGGTTTAAACTAGTCGAGAGAGAGAGAGAGAGATAGAGAGAATGGTAAAACCTTTTCATCAACCTGTGTAATCATATGTAGAGCATCAGAGCCGAGTCAAAACTGTTGATAACCGACTTCAACTGTAGATTACATCTCCATACAAATGGATAGATGAGAAACTTGTGCAGTGGCTCACTGGCGCACAGTGGGACAGAGTGTGCCAAAATACCAAAAAATCAATGTCGACATTACACGGTGAAAATTTTTCATTTTTTATTTATTAACTTTCTAATGCTACTATTGTTTTTATTCACTTTCATTTTAAAATATATTATTTTAATTAACTATGTTTTTTTTTGCTCAGACTTTTAACGTGAATCTATTCATTAGTTTTTATGCATCGAAAACAGACAGTTTTCGATATTTTTTTGCAACTAACCTTTACTATTAGGTATTAGATAAACCAACTTCCAATATCCTCCAAACATTTGATTATTATTATTTTATTATTATTATTTCATTTATTTAACACCCAATGTAATTTACAAGGTAAAAAAGAAAATAAAAAAGTTATTTCTCGTGATTTTCACTTAAATTTTTTCCTCCAGAATTTGTTTAAAAAATCCTCTTTGCTCTTTCGCATTCCAGCACTTTATTCCAACACTGCATGTTTCAAAGTTTGTTCAATTTCGGAAGGAATTTCACTTTTAGAAAGTGCTATTTTTATCTTCTTTTTATTTTGAATTAAGCTTTGAAAATTTATCATCCGAAAATGGCATAGGTCCTGGATATCGCCAATAAACGAATGTTTAAATAAGGGGTGTTTCAGTTGTGAAAAGATAATGCCTGAAGTTATTTTATTATTAAGAAGACGAAGAAACAAGTTTAATTTATTTTGTTGAATACTTTTTGAAATTTCCTGGATTTTAAATAGCAAATTTGTATAGTTCTTACTGTGTTTTGAAACATTTAAACGCGATTTTAGTGCACTCCTTCCAATTACATCTAGCTTTTTCATCAAAGCAGAATTATTTTCACATATCTCCATACCATAAGTTAAGGTAGGGACTGCCAATAATTTATATATATAGGAAATAGAACTTGGGTGGGCAAACCGGATTCCAGATTGAATAAGAGTTTGAACAACAGCTCTAAAGTTTGAAATTTTATCATTAACATTTGTATTACTGAGTCAAGCAAAAGTTGAATGTTTAGTATCCCATGTGAATCCCAGATGTCTAATTTTATTCTGAAGATTTATTTTATTACTAGATATCGTTATCGTATTGGTTTGTATTTGTGCTTTACCTGAAATCAAGAATTCAGTTTTTTCAGCATCTATTTTAATACAATTTAAATTACTGTAAATATTGCATGTTTTTATCAGCTTTTTAAGACCAGAGAGCTTAAAAGTATGATATCATCCGCATATGCCACCACACCAGTGAAGTTACCATTTATAGATGTGCCAACAATACCTTGATTTGTAATAGTTTCAAGAAGACTTTCAGTGTAAATATTATATTGGTGAGGTGAAAGAATCGATCCTTGTCTTACTCCTTGCTTTAGAAGAAAGGAGTTTGATTTACAACCTTGATATGAGACTGTTGCACTACTATTGTTATATAACGAAGAGATAGTGTTAACTATACAGAGTGGTAATTTTTTATCGAAATATAATTTATCAAAAAGGATATCCCAGTTGCATCTATCAAAAGCTTTTTCTGCATCTAAAGAGCATAGGTATACAGGTGAATTGTTGCTATTGTAATGTTTAATTGTTTCGCTAATTAGAAATTCAGCATGTAGCGTTGAACAGTTAGCATTGAATCCAAATTGTAGGGGGTGAGTATCTCTAATATCCGGACATATAATAAGGATTAGGTATTCTAGAACCTTTGTAAAAATTGGTATAATGCTAATACCGCGATAATTGCTCGGGCTATCTAAAGATGTTTTATACGATTTAACAAGGGGTACAATAATAGACGTCGACATTGATAATGGTGTCCATCCATAATTAATGGAATAATTAAAAAATTTGATGAGCCATTTTGTTAAAGTATCACAATTTGCGTATTTCAAATGTTCTGCTGAGATACCGAAAGAGTCAGGAGATTTTTTAAATTTTAGGTTCGAAATAGCCCTAATTATATTTTCTTCAGTTATTGTAACAACATCATGTTTTGTACACGGGGGAATTCCCCGATGATTTTCATTACGATGTGTTATTTTTGAAGTATCAGTACTTTTTCGAAGTGGTTTTATGTAAATCTCATGCTAAATGTATGTAAATAGCCATGCGTCATAAATATTTTGCAACATTTTGCAAAAAATTTGAACAAAACATTAGTCTTCAGTTAATGGTCAGTTAATAAGAAATACTGAACATGTAAAAAAGATGTTTCGTACACAAAGAATACCTACAAAATGTTTCATTACTGTTATAATATATAAGTTCTGTAAATATAAATCTAAAAAGTTATTTTATGACAAATGTATTTAAAAGTAATATTTTTGATGTTTACGCTGATAAAAGTTGTCCATTAAAAATATTTTGTATTTTTCACCAAAATTTAATTAAATTTTTTTTTTTATTATTATTATATAATTACATGTTTATTACTTTATTTATGTATATTTTATATAAATATAGCTATTTTAATAAAAAAAAACTACGAAAATAATTTTGCTACAAAATTTTGCTACGTTTCTGATATTAATAAAATTCTACTTAATTAGGATAAATCAACTTTTTAATAATATAAATTTTTTAACGAATAATTTATCAATTAAGTCTAACTATCGTATATATTATAGGTATTCGTATTTTAGTCGTTTCTATTTGCATTGAAAGCAAAATCTTGTTAATTTATTTACATTGCCACAGTATTATAACATTAGTATTCCCTCATTTGTTTCACATTCTTCATCCAATAGATATTAGTGTTTTAATGCCATGTCAAAGTTTGGCGCAAATTATTTCGACAGTTTTATGCAAAGACGAAGTTCAGCAGTTTATCAAATGAATGTTCTATTCAACTGCAAGCAAAATCTTTTAGCTCTGGTGAAACTCGATAAGCCCATAAATAGTTACTGGATTTCAAAAGACCGGTTTGTTTCACTTAAAATAAAAAAAATAGATCGATCAAATCTACAAATTGCCATATTTTTTAAAACATTATCTTAACTTGAGTCTTCGTCATCTTAGTAACCAAAGAATCTATATCAGTACACGCTAGTATACTGGCATATATTTCGTGTAAACTGGCGTGTAAATTCACACTAATGCAGATGCTAAATGTTGTTAGCGTAAATTCAGAAAGCGGTGGCAACTAATAGCTATCGCCTTCTGAATTTACACTAACATCAGTAGCATCAGCATATTATATACATTATATATGTAAATATGGCAAAAGGATTGTCTTAATAAACTTGAAAATTCGAAAGTTTGACAAATAACAACAAATAACAAGAAACTTTTGACGATTAACAGCAAATAAATTAAGAGCGACTCCGACAACATTAAATCTAATCAAATGTAAAATGAGACGTAATGTTTCAGGCGAATCTGTAACAAGTTAATACAGTAAATGATATCAGTGCGAAAAATCGAAACGCAAAGTTCGGCTTTGTCAAACAGGCATACAAAAACCATACGTAACAAGCACCAAGTTTTGATGCGCCTAAAAGTACCGCACAAGTTACAACTCAACTTACAGGATTTCTCACATTTTTTTTGTAGTTATTTAGGTACTTCCAGAAGTTTTATCGCAGGCACCGCTAGAGAGCATTTAACAGGAAGTTCACGCCTTCTTCCGTTCTGATGTTGCTTGTTGGGCCAGAGATGGCACCAAACCTCTGGATTCTGAGCAAGAACTCTAACCACTGCGCCACGGCTGCTCGCCATCATCGCAACCATAACACTTTTTTTTATTGTAAACATCATCGCAGGAATAACTTTTTTTATTTAGTTGTTTTTTGAATTGTCATTACTGTGGCTGCTTTTTAATTACTTTAAAAAAACATTTCACGTAATTAAGATGCTTCGGATCATGTTAAATATGCATCGGATGTCTATTGTCAAAATATGAAAAAAAATTTCGGTTTTAATATTTGAAACAAGATGTTGTAGGTCTAAAAGTTAATTTTATTTTCGGTGTGATACTTAAACATATCTTGTGACCGGAATTTTGATTTTGGTATAAGTGGACAGAAATTTTTTAGGAAAAGAAAACTATCCAGTTAATGAAACATAAAGATTGCGCATCTTAATTTTTTCTTGTTACATTATTAGAATATTTTCTTTTCCGTTTAGTGGAAAATTTCCTGTAATGGAAATCCGCGTTATAAAAGCAATGTTTTCAAGTAAAAAGTGTTATTCCAGAATTAAAGTTTCTTTTTTAAGGCGGATTTCTACTTGCAGGAAATTTTCTGCGGAATGGAACGAAAAAGAAAACTATCCAATCATGTAACAAAAATTGCGATTTTCAATTTTTTTGTTTTATTATTGGATGATTTTCGTTTCCGTTCCGTTCCGCGGAAAGTTTCCTGTAAGTGGAAATCTGCTTTTGGTAAATAATTGTTCGATAGTCTGTTACATATTCTAATTGCTGTTCGAAATGAAGTATATAAAAACGAAATAAAATAAATTAAGGTCATTAAGGTGGAAACTGGAAAAAAATTTTTTTTTTTCAATCATCTTATAATTTTTTGTTCGACTTTTCTGGAAAGTAATATTTACATAAGAAAAAAAAAATCTCAAAATTAAACCGAGTAATAAATATTTAAGGAATCAAGAAATAAAAACATATTTATCGGAGGGTTACAGTTAAACACCGAGTTATTTGAATCAAAAATAACAAATCATACTATACAAAACGTCAGACACGTAGCTAACACAAATAAGTGTTTAAAAAAGAACACTTAACATCAGATCTTTTAAAAAAATTAATTTAGAGTAATGGCAATCGGTGTTTCGGTAACTTTAGATTCATCAACAGCAAAACTTCTTTCACTAAAAAAAATTAGAATATTATTAAAAAGGTTTACAACCTCCGATAACTCACATCTCTACGTTATTACATCTGTACAAGCAATAATAATAAAAGCATTAAAGCAATAAAATGTTAAAAATTCTATTAAAATGTCAAATATTAAATAAAAATTAAAAAAAAAAAAACGTTTTTAAAAATTTTCCTGCAGCAAAATTAAAAAAAGCAAATAAGAATATTGCTTTTAAAAATTCTTTTAAAAAACAATATCGATAATATGAAATACAAACCTAATGTGTAATTTCCCTGCAGTCCATTTTAAAGAAGATCCGGTTGCCGGTTTTTCATGTGTATACAAGCAATCACGATTCTTGCACAAGTTTCCATAACGACAAGGCTTAGAATAAAATAAAAATAAATAAAATATGTCAAGTTAATAGTTATCCTATCAAATATAATCAACCTATTCAAGTATATGGCTACTGTAAATAACCATACGCAGGGGCTTTATAACATATATCGGCTGAGGATTTGAACAGGCAATGTATATACAATTACTACTACGACTACTGCTACTACTGCTATTACAACTGTTTACTTGGGTAATGCCCGGACTATTTTATCTGGGTATTACCCAGGTAAACATTTTTTATAGGTAATAAGGACACTGGGTTACATGAGTAGGTACATAGTAGTAGTAGATATCAATTACTTCTTAATAGTGACCAAGATGAGGGCGCGAGTTTAGTCATTTTAGATTAAAAAAACAACAACAACAACAAAAAAAAAAACAAGTTTTTAACAGAACAGTTTTATAACTTTTATTTTCACTATCAAGTTTTTTTTAATTTTATTTTCGCTATTAAGTTTTTTGTAGAACTGACATGCGTCAGTTCTACAAAAAACTTACTTACACTACATTTGACTTATTAGTCAAATGTAGTGACATTAATAATGAACTTAATAGCGTCAAAGCATCAACAATACCGTCATCCATTACATAATCCCATGGCAGAAAAAGTTCTTTCTGGTTCCACTGATATTGGTTTAACTAGCTTTGATTAACTTTAAATATATCATCTCTTTCTTCAAAATTTTAAATCCAGATGAGATTAAATTTAAGAGTTTGAAGAATATTCATACTTTGTATGAATGTTCTCTTGAATAAATGATGCAAATTCTTCTGAAAAAGATTTTATTTTTTAAATTTTTATGATGAAAAAATGTATAATGCAAGTGCTACCTCATCTATAAAATTAACTAGTAGCTTTTCACACATTTTCTGTGGACAGTCTTTTTAAAAGTTTAAGCCAAAGATATAATTTTACACATTTTTGTTTCAGTCCAAACTTATGTTATTACTCTACCAAGTAGAAAATTTTAAATAATGTATTAAAAAAGTAGTAAAAAAAAAAACTTTGCAGTTGAAAATTGTCATTATTATTGACTGGGGACACTGTGAAGACTTTAAAATGTTTACGAGTCTACGCAACAATTGCACCAATATCAGAAATTAAATTCGACTCGTTTCATCATAATCGACTTCTTCAGTTAGATCATTAAATATATCATAGTTCATCTTTTTATTTACAAAGAGAGTTAAATAATTAAATATATCATAGTTCATCTTTACATTTACAAAGTATAACACAAACAAAAAGATGGGTTGCTTATGCAAGGCAGGCATTGTAAATGGAACTAATCTCTATTCCACATTTCATCATTACATCCGCACTACCCAACTTAAATTTAGACAATGTTAACCTAACAAATTTTCAGTTTTCATGCTTCCATAGACAAATAGCAAATATAGTCAATTTTAGACCTAGCTTTAACACAAGCCCAAACCATAATAGTTTTATACTCTGTCATAAATTGATCCCTGACATTTCGAGGACTCTTGTGAAAACTTTTTGGACTTTTTGGCAAAGTGTAATCATCTGTTTTAGAAGTTCTTTTAAACAAAATACTGTCTGCAATTCGATTGAAACTTAGGTAATCAATTACAATTTGCTTATCACCTCACCGAGAGGTTTTAAGCTTTTCTTATCACCTCACCGAGAGGTTTTAAGCTTTGCTTATCACCTCACCGAGAGGTTTTAAGCTTTTCTTATCACCTCACCGAGAGGTTTTAAGCTTTTCTTATCACCTCACCGAGAGGTTTTAAGCTTTGCTTATCACCTCACCGAGAGGTTTTAAGCTTTTCTTATCACCTCACCGAGAGGTTTTAAGCTTTTCTTAAAGAGAGCACCAATCCAAGAACTCTTTGGTGTTGTTTGATTTTTTTAGTCTTGTGACAAAATTTAGCCTTTTTAATTTAGGTTCTTGCACTTTATTTGATAGTGATAGGCTTTTTATTCCAAATGCTTTCAAAACTGTTTAACACATTTTGCACTTTGCAGTATTTTCTGTTTTGCTCTACAAAAAATATTGCTAAACATGTGGCTTTATTTAAAGAGAGTTGTTTTTAAAATTTATTTTTTCGGTTGAATATAATAGTGTTAATAATAACTATATGACAAACAATTATGTTACATAACAAGTAGATGTTTAAAAAAATAAATAAAACAATGTTTAAAATAAATAAACTATTTGTCTTGTTAATGCTACCAAAGCCCCAGGAAAGGGAGTGAGATTCCATACTTTTTTTGTCTCTTTAATATTTAAATGTTTCTTTTTGTTTTCTTTTTACTTTTTATCACCTTTCTGATCATATCTCAAAAAGTTTATTTTCAAAACCCAGTATGAGCAATTTTGTTTTTACATGTTTTATATAACTTTAATAAAATTTTCTAAATTTTCTTTTAATAAAATTTCTTCACCTGAGAATTGCTCTTGTACTTTTTACTGAAAATGAGTTATTGTTGTTCCTTTATATTAAAATATGCTTGTTCAATATCTGCTATAAAATATATAGAATCCCCATTGCTTATCAAAATTTTCAGATATTTTTTGTTCAAAATCCAAAAAAAAAAGAGAAGTTATTTATGAAATTTTGTTTAATATCCAGATATAGAACAAACCAATACCTTAATTGAATGTGTGTATAATTATTTATTTAGTTAAAGTTGTGAAAATATTAAAAAATGTAGTAAAAGTCATTTCTTATATTAATAAAATTATTCTTTATACAGACAGTTGTGTTCCACAAAACAAAAATTCAATAATGAGTTTAGCATTACTTAATTTTTTAAAGTCAGAAGACAGCAGCAATATTGAAATTGTAGAACAGAAATTTTCTAAGCCAGGACATTGTAACTTACAAGAGATTGGTGCAATACAGAGCACTAAAGTGTGTTACATTATTGTAGTGTGTTACATCATTATAGTATAAAAAAAATTATATATATGAAAAAATTTAGAAATGTTCAATTAATCTGATTAAAAGCGTTAAAAAACATATATAAAAAACATATATATATATATACAACAACTGACAAACAAAGACAAGTAATTTCAAAAACACTGCAGATGGTTCCAACAGACTTTCTAGACTATCAGCAACTTTTCTTTTTTCTAAAATTCTTTACACAAAAATAAAACAAATTGTGTACAATAAAAGTACAATTTTTAAACATCTTTAAATAAGGACTTTAAACTTGTTAGAAATGGGTATGTACAAATGTTATTATAATATATATATTATATATATATTAGAAATGGGTATGTACAAAAATATAAAAATCGAAATTTTTTAGAATTGGGTATTTACCAAAAATTTACTGAATGCAATTGACAAAAAAAAAAAGACTAAAAATTTTGTTGCTTAATCCTGTTTTCAGTTTTATTTAGTAATAAAAACGTTTAATATAAAAATGTTTCCTATAAAACTACTAAAAATTTTGTACTCAGTGCCATTTTGTTTAATGTCTAAATAAGATATAAACAAAAATCTTTCCATTTTAGATAAAAAGACTTTAGTTATCATTTTATTATCATTTTAAAGATAATACATTAAAACACCCAAACTAATATAAGATAACAAAATATAATACATTAAAACACCCAAACTAATATAAATAAAATATGAGAGCAGTAATATCCTCCTAAACTTTAACTGTGTTTTACCAACAATATGTAAATTAGAGGGTTGAACAAACCAATCCTCAGGTTAATTAAAAGTAAACTAAAAAGTATTAATAAAGTGCACCTTTAAATAAAAATTGTTTTTAATTAAATAATATTCAAAACGACACACACATATATGTTTTTTTATGTTTCAATTCTATGTGTGTGAAAAGTTTTTCCATAATAAGTTGCTTCAAATCTACCACTAAAAAGCAAAACGGAAGTATGATTTTTTTATTCATTTAACTAAAAGATTGTTTGCCTAAAATCAAAACCCTACATATCAATTGATATATGTACACCTAACTGCACCTAAGGCTATATCAGTCAATATATGTACACACCACTGCGCCTTCGGCTATAATAGTAAATTTATGTACACTAGTACACAAATGTATGTAAAAAAAAAAAAAAAAAAAAAAAAAAAAAAAAAAAAAAAAAAAAAAAAAAAAAATACAAAAAATGAAAATTTTATGAATACAAAAAAATTACTTTATCAAGAAAAAATAGTCATTTAAAAAACCAATAAAATATAATGTACTTAGGCAATTACTGGCAATTAAGGTACTTAATACATTAGAGAGGATGTTTATTAAATTTCTAAAAATCCCCCTCCCCAAATTATTAAGACCTCATCAACCCTCTTTTTCTATTCAAAGACAACATCTAAAAACTTAGGAAAAAAAATTAGAAAATATATATCAGTCACTCATAAAAATAAAAACTTTAAGTGTAATCAGGCTTTAAAAATTGCTGACCTTTAAAAACCTCATAAATTTTTATTTGTCAAAAATTAGGTTTTAATTTATTTCTAACCAAAGTATTAAACTTATATAAGCACATTAAATCCTATTGAAATTATGACAAAACAACATTTTAAAAATGTGCATTTTACTGCTAGCCACACTATAATTAAATAGTTTTATTCCTGTTCTAGAAAAAAATTTCCACCTACCCTTTTATAATGACCCTAATATTACCACCAATCCCTTCTTGTATTAAACACATAAGATATTTTAACATTTAGATGACAGTTAAAACTCATTTAAAAGTAAAGTGAGTATAATTGTCATATTAAGAGAATTTCTTTACCAGTTTCTTTAACATACTATTCAAAAAACAAACACAAACATAATGTATAATATATATATAATATATAACACATATATAAATTTTAACTATGCATACCATTGGAATAGGGTGTTTAAATGAACAGTCCAACTTGGAGCAATTTAAACCAAAGTTACAAATTTGTTGTGATCCTAAAACAGACAACTAAAATAGTTTTTTTTCTCCTATAATCTATATATCTCATATAAAAGTCTTAATAAAATCTTATATAGCAAATTAAAAACATTTTTAACTTTTTTTTTTAACTTAAAATTTTTCTACAAGTTTATTTAAAAGCCACTAGATATTATTCTAAATACTTAGTGGCTTTTAAATAAACTTGTATATTATAAATAAATTATCAAAAATAATCTTCGCTGTTCAATTAATAATTACATCAATATTAATGATCATTTCAATATTAATTAGTTTTTAACATTTAATTTAATTCACTTTAAATCAAAAGAAACATTTTATAGTGTAAAAGCAGCACACATCAACTTTTTTTCTAAAAATGAATAAATGACACTTTGGGTTGTCCATAAATTGCGTTACACAATTTTTGACAATTTTAGACGCTCCCTCCCCCCCTAGGAATTAATCATCTCGGTTTACTGACCATCCCCCTAAAATCATGCAACAAATATGTTAATAGTGACTAAACAGACAAATAATCTCCGAAGATATTTAAACTTTAACAAAATTTAAATAACTTCTTTAGCAATAAGTTAGTGTTGCGGTGCAGGTTATATTAACATTATAATATCTTATGTTATTGCGTATTAACTATTATTGTTGTTTGATAATTATTATACTATTATTTTTATTTAATAATTATATTATTATTAATTATTTTTGCATCGATGATGTGTCAGTTATTAATTTAAGTCAATTAAAAGGTCGATTCTAATTTATGTTAAACTGTAATAGCTGCAGTTGAGTGTTTTAGGCTAGACACTCTTAATCAATAGAAAAGATATTTTATACATTTGAATGTTGCATAACAAAGCTAAATACCCTTTCTCCCCCTGTAACAAATCATCACAAAATTACTAACTCCCCCCATCGCATGACATAATTGGTGGACAACCTTTTATAGTATATATAACCGTTAATTAATCTCATCTTATTATAATATAACACAAGATCTTCTGGTCTGTTTTTAATCGACCTTACACTTCAAATTTTTTGCACAAAAAAGTACACTTTAGGAATAAATTTTTGTTTACAAATTTGTTTTTTAAGAACATGTACAAAAAAAAAAACTGCATAATTTATTAAACATAATTTATGCATTAGATAATGATTTAAAACATGATAATAAAAGAGGTCACTAAAAATTAAACTGTATTAGGATACTCTGTATTCAGATTACTGACAAATATTTTTGTATTTCAAAATACAAACTGCAAAAATAATTCTTAGAAAATAACTTTACATTTACCACTTTAACAACCAATTAAATAATTGTGACGCAGTTGCACGCATAACTCTTTAAAATGCTTCTGTTTAACAGACAAGGCTAAGGCAAGAATTGCTGGATTTTATTCACTTCCCCGTCAACACATTTATTGCATTGACTTGGACAATACAATGTTATCAACTGTTATCACATTCTTTTATCAACTATCTTTTTTTGTTTAGTCAAGCTTAGCTTGTAACATATTGATGTCAGGGCTTGCATAGCATTCATTTTTGCTGGTGTCTTTTTTATTCAAAATAACTTTGTTTATGACTAATGATACATTAACACAACAATTAACGATAATAAATTACAACTATTGTTTTTATATGAACATGATGCCAACTTTTATAATTTTATTTTTAATGCTATTGTTAGTCAACAATGTCATGAAATAAATATAATAATATTTTTCAACATTGAGTTGGACCACCTTTAGCTTTTATGACTTTTGCAAGTCAACATGGCATCGATTCAACTAATTTTTTTGTCATATCTGAGTCAATATCAGCTCAAGCTTCTTTGAACACGATCTTTAGCTCTTCTTTTCTTTATAGACATCATGTGCCACATATTTTATCTAAAATACCCCAGAGATGTTCAATTGGATTGAGATTTGGACTTTGCGCTGGCCATTGATGTAACTCAGCTTTTGGATAAAAAACTCTTTTGCTTTCTTTGACATATGTTTAGGGTCATTGTCTTGTCAGAAGGAAAAATGTTTCCTTAATCGCAGTTTTTTAGTTGAAGCAAGAAGATTTTTATTGAGAATGAGTGTTGTGTGCTTCTACAACTGAGTGTTGTGTGCTTCACCTTTTTTTCTCCATACTTTTTGAGTTCCATCAGACTTCACAAGATTAAATTTTGACTCGCCCGTCCACAAAACTTTCATCCAGAATGATACCAGCATATTTACATATTCTTTAGCTAATCTTGACAATTTGTCAATCTATTCTTAATGGTGTTTTACGCTTAGCTCTGGATCTTGACTGATTTTGTACATATTCAAACATATTCTATTTAATCAGATTGCTGATGGTTCATTCCAGTCGCTTTATTTATCGACCTAAATGTTTGAACAACTTTGCTTGAACAAGTCAATAACCAAATTGCGCTGAGTTTGGGACCATTCCTTGATTTTAACTCCCATATTCGATGATATCAATGGTAAATCAAATGAATTTTAAAAAAATCAGTCAATTATTAAAAATTACTTGTTGTAAAACAACAATATTTCTAAAACTATTGATTTAAAAACTTTTTTTAATAACCAATTTCAAAACTTTGTTTACAAAATAACATGTTTGGATAATCATCTTTCGTTGAAGTTTTAACACTCCTTTGAGAATCGTTAAATTTTAACAACGAAATTAATTACCATTGATTAATTTTTTGCTATATATAAAATCGTGATTTAATTTGCTTTTAAAGTAATTATAAAAATATTTATCAAAAACATGTTTTTCTGAAATAACCTGAGAAAATTTTATTTTTTCACAATAAAATGTTTTGTTCGGATACTTACTTCTCTGACTGTATATTGTATTTCTATTTTAGCTTTCATTGATAAACTGTATATTTAAATGTTTTGGAATTTAATTTTTTTTAAAATCTGATATCTCACCTGGCATTAAAGGTAAAGACTTTGAGTGTATATATTGACAATCTGCAACATTGCATCTAAAATATAAATAATTAAAAAATTAAAGTTTGAAAAAAAAATTGTTAAAAAAATTTGAAAAATGTTATGTTTAATTCAATTAAAACTATATACTTTTCATGAATTTTATATGTTGTTTTAATCATAACTTATATAAAGCCACAATTAAAATGAGAAAATATTTTTAAAATACTAGTGTCATAAAAAAAGCATACAAAAATAATTTTCAGTTTCAAAGATTCCCATTTTTTTATTTATTATAAATGTTATTAAAATGTTAATATAAGAATCATAAAGAATTACCTCTCACCAAATTTACATATTGGATGGATGTACAAACATCTATCACCAAATGAACATTTTGGAAATGCTCTAAATGAACCAAAGACAATAAAATTTTACAATAATTTAAAAAACTTTTAATTTTCTCCAAGTAATTAAGATAACTAGGGTAAGATTATTAGGGTAGGGAGGGGTAACCTGAGCCTTTTATTGAATTTCATAACAAAAGTAAAAAAAAAAAAATTAACAATTTTTTAAGTTGTTTACAAAGCATGACTTTAGTCATGGTTAATAGACTGACATTACATCATATAGTGAAGTATGGTCAACTCAGAACTAACTAAATCTTTTTAACTCAGAACTAGCTAAATCTTTTAACGGTGTTCCACAAGGCTCAGTTTTAGGACCATTACTTTCTCTCTTTTTTTTTTTTATCAATGATTTAAATGTTTCACTTAAATTTTCTACAGTGTATCACTATGCAGATGACACCAGCTTGCTCTTAATTAACGAACCACTTAAAAAACATAACAAAAATATAAATAAAGATCTATCTAATATTGCTCACTGACTCTGTTCCAATAAATTATCCCTTAATTCTAAAAACAAAAACAGAAATTATTATATTTAAATCTGTTCAAACAAAAATAAATAAGCAATTAAATTTCAGATTAAGTAGACAGAAAATAAATCCAGTCTATAAATCTATATAGACTGGATCCAAAATAAATCCAGTTAACTCTATTAAATATCTTGGAATCAAAATAAATTCTAAATTATCTTTTGCATCACATCTTCAAGACTTAGCATTGAAATTAAGCAGAGAAAATGATATGTTAGCTAAAATCTGTCATTATATTAATCATGAAACATTGCTTAATACATATCATGCTAATTTTCATTCTTATCTCAGATTAGTTTGTTAGGGAACAATTTAAGCAACTTGCAAGACTAACTCATTTTCAAAATAAAGCTCTAAAGTTAATTTATTTTCAACTCAAACTGTAGCATATTTCTTATCTAAAGTCCTTAAATTGTGTGACCATCTTTAGCTATCAAATTGCCTATTTGTTTGGAACCAAAATCCCCATAATCTAGCTCTTACATTTATCAACTTTTTAAATTATAGGGAAAATTGTAACTATATTCCAAGATCTGCTTGCAACTTTAAGTTATCTGTACCAAAATATCAAACTGTTTATTACAGCTATGAACTCATACAACAAAAAAGGATACAAAAATGGAACAATCTTCCAATTAAAATCTCTTAAATCATTCTCAAAATTTAAAACTGCTCTCTTTAACTATTTTTTAGAAAAAATATTGCTTATAAATCTTATACCTTTCTTCAATTTATTATTTATAACTCTAACTCTGAGTTTCTATTCATCTTCAAATTCTCTGAGTTTCTCTGAGTCTGAATTTTTTTGTAATGTTTTTTCTTATTTCTGTTGTTTTATATGACTAGTTTTAATATCTTTTTGTTAAATTTACAGGGGTGGGACCGCAAAATGTGAACACTTTTCTGATTGTAATAATTAATTTTCTGTTAAATATGAACTATTTTAAATAAGAATGTCCAATAGTTGGACATTCTTATTTAAAATAGTTCATATTTAACAACTCTTTAGACACTTTCTGATGAGTGAGAGAGTACAACTACATCTAACGAGAAAATAGTTATAATAAAATAAAAACGTTCACATTTTGCGGTCCCACCCCTGTATTATTTTAATCATTCTTAAACTCGAAAATGAATACTAAATGAATACTAATGAAATATTTCCATTTGTATTCACTTATTACTATTGATGTTATTGTTATTATTACTATATTTTTATCATAACAAATATTATTATTCTTACTGTTCTTAATATTATTATTATATTATTCTTACTGTTGTATTTATTATTTTTATATTACTGTTTTTGTTATATCATTATTGTTGTTGTTATTATTGTTATTATTATTGCTGTTATTATTACTATTATTATTATTATTATAATTACTATTATTATTATTATTATAGTATATACTTTTTATAATCTTTACTATTACTTTTAAATGCTGTTATTACTACTATTATTTTTATTTACTCCCACTTGTATTACAATTATTATTATCATTTTATTATTATTGAATTTTACAGGTGTTTACTTATGAAGTTTTTTTAAGGAGAAAATTTGAAGCTCAATTGAAAACTAAATTGAAATCAATTAAAAGACTAAAAGTTTTTTTTATATATTAAAGATGATTTTATTTAAAGCCATCTATTCATTTGTATAAAGGAAAATAATGCACAATTCATTTGTATAAAAGAAAATAATGTGCAATTCATTTGTATAAAAAAAACATAATGCGCAATTCATTTGTATGAAAGAAAAGATTGCTCAATGCTTGAAATATGCTACACTACATTATCTATTAGTTTCAATAAAAAATAAAACATTACATCTTCAATGACCATCTAAATCAATCTAGAGTCAAAAACATAACTGTATGTAACCATCTAAATGAATCCAAGGCTTATATATTTACTCTTTTAAAAGAATTATTAAATTAGTTATTATTGTAAAATTCATAACTGCACAATACATAGACACATCACTTGACTATGTTTTAAAATCTAAACAAACTAAAAATTTTTGACTATGTTGTAAAACTAACATGTTAACAAACTACAAATGTTAACAAACTACAAATTTTAAAAGAATTATTAAATTAGTTATTGTTGTAAAATTCATAACTGCACAATACATAGACACATCACTTGACTATGTTGTAAAATCTAAACAAACTATAAATTTTTTGGTCTCTAAGAAATTACCAAGCAATATAAAAAGCAATCAAAAAAATATTGGTGTTGCTCAAAGAACAAAGGAGTTAGGGTGTTTGGTTTTTCTGTGGTGAGGTCCATTTGCTAGTCACTCTTTATCAGGCTTTCTGAAACATTGGTGAATGAATTGTAGCTACGATAATGGAGTTTCACTTACAGTCCACTACATAGTTTTAAATTCAAATTAGACCTTAATACCAAGCAAACATTCATTTAAATAAACCATTTTCTAAATTGTAGAGTTTGTTTATGATAAAATTTCTTAAATAAAAGTCATTCTTCAGAAAAAATGATTAATATCAATTAGACTCACATTTCCCCTAAAGACTCACATTGCCCCACCCTGTCCTAAACAGAACAATTTAAATTAAAAAAAAAAGCTTGTGAAATCAAAACAACAAATCTGTCAAACATAAGTAATAGTAAAATGTAGAATGTTTAAAAAGCAGAAGATGTTTAAAAATCTTCAAATAATTTAGATAAAATTTATTTTGAAAAATATTTACAATAAGGAATGAAAATCATGATCTGATCAAATAAGCGAAAATAAATCAGTGTCAATTGTTATGGAAAAAAAAAAAAAAATTCTAATTAAAGTTAAAAATCATTAGTATCAAAAATTAAGTATTATTAACTTGCAAGTTAAACAATGTACTTACTTGCAAGGTATACTAGGATGTACATATTTGCAAAAACTATTTTTACAAGAAGGCCAGTACACACAGCGTTCCTGTATTGTACGATTTTTTTGTTCAGGAAAAGAAGATTCTTCTACAGTAACTTTAACATTTGTTGCTATTCAAGGAAAAGAAATCATAAATTTGTTGTTTTTAAACTATTTTTTTAGAAATTATCTTAAAAGTTTAGATTGGAATATTGTGAAAAAAATAATATAGAGAAAATTATATTATTATTTTACTAAAAAACAAAATAAAATTACTTCAGGTATTTTAGAATTGCTCGTTAAAAAATATTACTTTTTATTTCACTAATTTGAAAACCTCTACATAACATATATATATATATATATATATATATATATATATATATATATATATATATATATATATATATATATATATATATATATATATATATATATATATATACACACACATACATATATACAGCCCTAGGTGTTTGAGGTCAGCAAAAAATTGATAATTTTACCATAAAACATAGAAACGAGGTTGGCAAAAGCAGAAATTAGGGTCGGCATGCTGAATGCCAACCCTAAATCAGAGGGTTATATATATATATATATATATATATATATATATATATATATATATATATATATATATATATATATATATATATATATATATAAATATATATATATATATATATATATATATATATATATATATATATATATATATATATATATATATATATATATTTATATATTTATATATATACACAGTCGTGTGCAGTAAAATAGTAGTGCGTATTTTATTTTTCTATCAACAAACTTTGAACATCAAAATATATTTTTCTATTGTTTGTTTTTTTATCGCTATTGTTCATAAACTAAATGTTGTGATTATAATAGTATAAAAAAAATTTAAGAAAGATAATTGCAGCACTGTATGGTTTTAAATTTCAATATTATCAATTGAAGGTCATTCGTATTTTTTTTTTAGACTGTGCAATAAAATAATAGTGAAAAATTAATTTTTGTGTAGTAATTGCTGTACTTATTAAATTCTAATTATTATTAGTTCTTAATAATAAGCAATAAGGAAGTAATTAGTTTTGATATTAGATAAATTTATACACTTACGAAAATTTTGAAATTTTAGAGAAACATGGGGCGCTCTAAGCATTGTACTGAAGAAGTTCGTAATTTAATTATAAATCTTAAAAATCATGGTAAAACCTACAAACAAATACAAGAAATGGTTGGATGCTCACCAACAATGATTTGTAATGCTTTAAAAAAGAAACCCAAACCAGAAAATTGGGAAATAAAAGATCAACTACTGCTATTGAAGATCGGGGAGTTGTATTGTTAGCGAAAAAGGAGCCATTTATTACTTCTAGAAAAATTAAAGAAAGGCTAGAATTAAATGTTAATACCTCAACTATTCGAAGATGATTAATACATGCCGATTTAAATGCAAGAACACCTAGAAAAGTGCCGTTTAAATTTTTGTTCCAGCAGGATAATGATCCCAAACATACAAGCAAGTTAGCCAAATCGTGGTTTAATGAGAACAAAATCGATGTGATGGAGTGGCCAGCACAATCCCCCGACCTCAACCCGATTGAAAACTTGTGGATTGATGTTAAACAACCAGTTTCTAAAAATAATCCGACAGGTTGTAATCAATTGTGGGACGTAGTACGGTCAGCATGGCAAAATATATCTGTCAAATGATGTCAGAATCTTGTTATTTCTATGCAACAAAGATGCTTGGCAGTTATTACAAATAAAGGTCATGCCACAAAATATTAATGTAGAGCTTTAAAAAAAAATTTTTTTTTGTAATAAAACTTAATTATTTTTTGACCTTTTCATAAAAAATGATTTTCACTACTATTTTATTGCACAGTCTAAAAAAAAAATACGAATGACCTTCAATCGATAATATTGAAATTTAAAACCATACAGTGCTGCAATTATCTTTCTTAAATTTTTTTTATACTATTATAATCACAACATTTAGTTTATGAACAATAGCGATAAAAAAGAAACAATAGAAAAATATATTTTGATGTTCAAAGTTTGTTGATAGAAAAATAAAATACGCACTACTATTTTACTGTACATGACTGTATATATATATGTATATATATATATATATATATATATATATATATATATATATATATATATATATATATATATATATATATATATATATATATATATATATATATATATATATATATATATATATATATATACACACACACACACACACACAAATATCAGATAACAGTTTTTTTTTAAACAAATTTATTTTATTATTCATTTTATTTAAAAAAATATTGATTATCGATACCAATAATCATTGTTAAACATTAAAAATACTTTTGACTGTTAAAGTTCAAATATAATTTCTACTATTGACATTTTTTATTCAAATTTAATGGCTTCAAAATCAAACCTTTTTAATGGCTTCATTTTTTATTCAAATTTAAAAATGGAAAATAAAGCTTAATTTTGACATGTTGACCATCATTAAGATTAATCTTTTTAATTCTAGCAGAGCAAATATTTTACCTTTTTTTTTATGTAGGTTCCAGGCTTGGTATTTGGTAATTTCAATTTTTTTATTTTTGATTTCATTAGAGATCTTAAACTTGAGGTTTAAAAACTTGCTGATACATGCTTTTTATGATACTTCTCTAGTTAGATGGGATTTTATTCTTATTCAGTTTTTTTTTTTTTTTTGTTCAAAATAACATGCTTTTCATTTGCTTTTCCATTATTTATTTATACATTTTCCATGAACACATTGACTAAAAAACTTATTTAGAACTTTACAGATTGAGTAAACCCTGTGGATAAATCCATAACATTCAAAATTTTTAAATTGTGATTTGAGTGCAGTTTTATTTCAACTTTAGTGATTGTCTTTTTTCAATCTACTTTGTACTCTTGTATATTTTTGTCATTTTGTTATATCTAAATATTATTGCATTTAAAAAGTTGAGTGCTTTTTGACTAGTTTTTAGCTTTAATTGTATAAAATTTAATATTAATTGCGTATAAAACATTTAATATGTTATTACTTCTTATTTTTTGTGAGAAAAAAACTTGCAACATTAGCATTTTGAGCAAAATATACCACTTTTTATTTAACTACCACATTTCACTATCACACTAGTTCAATATCAAAATTTTATAAATACAATATTTTCATATTATATTTATAATATTTATTATTCCTATTTATAAAATATTGTATTCCTATTTATAAAATATTGTTTTTTATTAAGACCTAAAAAGTGATCTTATTTTAACTGCTTAATTGGCATAACAAATATACAGTAACATAAGAAATATACAGTAACATAACAAATATACAATAACATAACAAATATACAGTAACACATTTTTTTAAATTTCTTTAAAAGCTTTCCTTTGTTATTTTTTGATTAATTATTTATTTTTTTGCTTATTCTACTAAAATGTTTAAATCGCCTTAAATTAATTGAATCTTAAATTCAAATTTAAATTATATAAAATGATTATTGTTATTTAAAGTAAAATTATTTTATCTTAATTTAAATAATGATAATCATTAAAATCACCATCATTGTCAATTTATACTAATAATTATTTGATTTAATGAACATTTTCCCATGGTTGAATTTTTTTAATTTAATGTAGTCTTTTCAAACCAATAAATGTAAGATTTATTGGTTTCTTTATTAGGTATATAGCATAAATAAAAAGCATTTGCTCAGCATAAAAAATTTTACAATAAAGATATTTATTGGAAAAAACTAGAACATTAAAAATAGAAAATTAAACTAACAAAAATGCAGCCATTCAACCACCACTGTCAATAGTCACATTTATATTTATACTGTAACAATTAAAAATCTATAGTAAAATTTAACTGATGATGCTAGTATCTATTATCCAACAAAATTTCTAAATTAAAATAAAAAATTGTTGAGAAGAACTGCATTTTCTGATATTTTTACAATAATATATACACATGTGTGTGCATGTGTCTATATATACTAATACTGAATATTGTAAAATATTGCTCCACCAAATATTAGCATAACAATAAAACTTACTTTCAGTAGAATTAACTACTAATGCAGCTGCATTCGGTGTAATGGGTTCATTGTAATCACAAGAATATTTCATATTAGGGATATTAGTATCTATTGTCTCTTTAACTTCATTTAAGGTATTTGTTTCAACTGTGGGTGAAGGAGGTACAACAAGGTGCAATGTAGGTAACAAACAAAAATTGTTTAATGGACTAGAAACATTATCTATGATTGGAATTTTAGGTTGGAAATGAGGATTAATAAATGTTTTGTGTTTGGTTTTTTCTATAAGCATTTTAGTATCCAAGTTCTGTACTTGTTTTAAAGACTTACGCAAAAGCTTTTGTGCTTTAAGTTTCTGTTCTGCTAGTTCTAATTCTAGCTCTACGCTATCAGATAATTTTCTTCTTCGGTTATATGAATGTCTAGATTCGCGATGTTTTCTTTTATTACGCTCAAGCTGTTCACTTTCTTTGTCTTTTTTCTTCATAATTTCCTCAAACTCCTCATCGCTCTGTGTAAAACTGGAACTTTCTTTTCTGTCCCTGGATTCTTTTTGATGCTGCCTAGAATGATGCTTAGGAGAAAATTCAGTATTACCTGACAAGTGCCTGCTGACATCAATACCATCTAATGTTACAATAAACTCATGCTTTACTCTCCTAAAAAATAATGTTAATTTGTTAATAACTTAATAATGTCTTTATTTTATTTTAAGTTTCTTTATAAGTTGTTTTAAATTTTTTGAGGCTTTTTATTATACTATTTTAAGATCTGTTTAAAAATGCTCGACATCTTCCACAAACATACAATTATAATTTTAACAATTTACTTTAAAAAAAAAATTAATTTTATTAATGCTTATTCTGCTTTAATAAAAAGAATTATATTATATATTATTATATTATAAATAATATATTATTAAATATATTATAAATAATAAGATTATTAAGATTGAAGAAAAATCCCCAGAGATTATGATGTATGTGTTAAATATTGAAAAATTACCAGAGATTATGATGAATGTGTTAAATATTGAAAAATCCCCAGAGATTATGATGTATGTGTTAAATATTGAAAAATCCCCAGAGATTATGATGTATGTGTAAATATTGAAAATCTACATTAAATGTTTTTAACTTATATTATTAGCAATATGAGTTAAAAACATTTAATGTAGATACATCAACTGAAAAAAGTGTTTGGTTTAAGGCAAAATATAGTGACAATTAAAAGTAAAAAAAAAATTCTTTTTATTTACAATTAACTATTATGATTTAACGCTCCAACCGAAACCATTAGTTGATATGTAAACTATTATTTATATTACATATCATTAGTTGATATGTAAAGGTTTTGCTTTACTATATCTTACTTTTATATATTTTATTTAAATAAATTTCATTTTGAGATTTACATCAAAATAAAAATAAACATCTTGTACCTTTATGAATATCATTTCTTATTATAAAATTTCAAAATAAAAATCTTGTTAAAAAAAAAAAATCTCTACAAAAATAATATTAAAAAAAAAAAAATTATTTAAAAAAATGGTTAAAGATTAAATTGAGTGTAAAGAAAATAAAAGATATTTTCTAGAACTTTCTCTTTCAGCTCATATAAAGCTTTATATGCTTCATATGGAGCTAAAATAGAAAATTCTAAAAAACATCCTTACTCACTAAAGATGACAATAGAGTAATTCTATGTCGACACATCCAAGACATGTGACCATATATTTCAGATTTTGCTGATTTTTATACAGTTAAGATAATTGGGCCAACCAAGAAACCCTTGAAAATTTTAGTTATATGCTTCAGATAGAGCTGTTTTAAAAAATTCTAAGAAATATTCTTCTCACTAAAGATGACAGTAGAGTAATTTCATGTAAATTCGCTCAGGCCACGAATCTCAAAATTTTCTTATTTTATACAGTTGAGAAGAAAAAAGAGTAAGAAAGCAAAATAAAAACTTTTTGAAAATATTTACTAGCTCAAAGCAAACTATGAAATATGACACCTTTACCTTTAGCATATATTGGTCAGTCCCCTTTTGTCAACTCAGATTTGTAATATTTAATCAGAGGTTTCAAGTTACGTAACTTTGAAAACATTTTATCTTATTTATGAATTTGTAAATAGCTTTTTTCTGGGGTAAAAAATCCAATAAAATGATGAGAATGCTCTATCATTAAGAAACTCTAATTATCAATAGAAATAAATATTTTTGGTAATTTTTATATAGCTAATTTTGATGTTCAAGAAACTCATGTGGCTTGATAATATCATTTATACCATTAATGTTATTTAATGATA
>NC_061163.1:37623814-37686643 GCF_022113875.1 Hydra vulgaris
ATTTTATTTATTTTTGTCAACAAATAAACTGTCAACTGTCAACAAATACGGTCAATTTTGTCAACAAAAAAAATGAACCAACTTTTTTGTGGTTAAACTCAAATAATCTTTTAAAACTTATAAAAAGCTACTCTAATAATAAACATTTCAGAAGTGTTGTTGTAAACTCAATAGAATTAGATAAGGTTTTATTTTTTGATTTAAAAGCTTTAACTCAAGTCAAAGACTTGAGCTAAAGACGTTTATTTAAACTTAAGCTTTAGATCTTAATTCAGGCCTAATAATCTGATAAAACAATACCATATTTAATAAAAAAATTTCTTTAAAAAAAAAATTAACGCTAAAACCTTCCTGTTTATGATAAAAAATAAACTTACAGTTGTTACCAAGTGTAAGTTATATATATATATATATATATATATATATATATATATATATATATATATATATATATATATATATATATATATATATATATATATATATATATATATATATATAATTTACATAAGCTTTTAAGTAAAACTATTTACAAGTTTTCACAGGAAATAATCACATGAAAAATCCTCAGGAATAAACACTAAATGTTTTTTAAAATAAGTCTTGATTTTTGAATTGTATTTTATTGAAGTTTAAAGAGCATTTTCTTACAAAAAATGTTTTTTTTTAATGATCATTTAAATAAAAAGTATCAAATGTACAATCATGGCTTTAATCAAAATTACAGAGAATATTATCTTTGTTCAGACAAATTTGTCTGAGACCCAAACATTGGGAAAATTAAGTCTTACTCCAAATGTATTTGGATTTCATTATCTCTTATTTCTGATTCAATATCATTGTTTCCATCCAGGTTTTCTGCTTCATTGTCTACTGAAAATTCTTTATTTGTATCATCATCATTGTACGAATATCCTTCATTTTTGCATTTTATTTTCTAAATTTATATATGTTTTATTATTAAAAAGTTATGATTTATCATTAAAAAGAAGCAAATTATAATAATAATAATAATAATAATAATAATAATAATAATAAATATATATATACATATATATATATATATATATATATATATATATATATATATATATATATATATATATATATATATATATATATATATATATATATATATATATATATATATATGGCAATACTGACCTAACTGCTGACCTGAAAGTGTTTGAGGTCGGCTAAAAATTGCCGACCTCGTTTCTATGTTTTATAGTCAGTTTTTTGTATTAAGTAATTTTTGCAGACCTCAAAAACATTGAGGTTGGCAAATTATTGCCAACTTATTTTATCTAATCCCGAGAGTTGTATATATATGTGTGCACACACACAGATATATATATATATATATATATATATATATATATATATATATATATATATATATATATATATATATATATATATATATATATATATATATATATATATATATATATATATATATATATATGTCATCGAGTACATTACCGTTCATATATGCAAATCTAGCTTAAAAAAATAAGTTTTTTCTGATTTAAAGTTCACCAACCACTGGGAGCCCCTGTACTTTACTGCTGTAGCAGAAATGAGATCTCTTTCAAGCTCAAATACCTCTTCAAGCAATCAGAGAGTGTTGGCTTCTTATCAAGACAAGAAAAAATGATAGTATCATCAGCAAACAATGCCACAATAGATGTGAGAATTTCAGGGAGGTCATTAATGCAAATTTAAAAAAGTATAGGGCCAAGGATAGTCCCTTAAATTCCAAAGTTACAGGAAATAAAGAAGATTGTCCATCAAAAAGAGCTTATGGAGAAGACCACCATGGACCATGTCAAACCTTATAAAAGGCTTAAGAAATGACAAGAGCGATAGTCTTAACCTCTCCATATCTATCTAATGTACAATAAAACCTATCAGTTATTACTGCTAATAAATCAGCAGTAGAACAAGTAGATCGAAATCCATAATGATGATCAAAAAGTAAGTTATAAGATTCAAGATAAGAGATCAATTTTATAATTTTTGAATTTTTTTTTAAATTTGTTAATTCAAGACTTAAAAATTATGCTTATGATAAGAAGACTAATAGGACGGTAGCTAGATAGGGAAAAAAGATGCTCCTTTCTAGCAGACCGGAAAACAAGACAATTCTGATAAGTACTTGTTAAATAGTTTTGAAAGTATAGACAACAACGTCGAAGAACACTTCTGCAAGACTATAACAGGTATATTGTCAAAACCATAAGCTGTAGAAGAGTCTAAGTAGGAAATCACCTTAAATACAGAAGTTGGAGTGATTTGAATGTCAAGCAATGGTTCAACCTGTTTGTTTGCTATATCAGGTAGGATGTGATTAGTAAAATCAAGAGATAAAATTGATGAAAAGTTTTTAGTTAACAACTCAGCTTTTAGGTGAAGTAACAAGTGACTTTAGGTGAGGTAACAATATCTGAACTGTGCAAGAGAGGTGGAATAATAGATTTGCCCTTATTATAGGTACTGCTCAAGATTTTCTTTGGCGTCAGACGAAACCTTTTTACAATGGTTTCTAGCAATAGTAAACAGATGTCTGTTTTCTAACAAAGCGTTTTGGCAATAGATATGGAAGTAATGATTATGATTGGAAATTGCAGCAGGACAATAAAAGAAAAACCATGGAAAACTGTGAGGCTTGATACATACATAGCAGATACATACCTGGTAAAACCTTATACTGAAATATCATTAAAGTGTTTTCACAATTTTTCATAAAAGTATTTGAAAAATAATTTTTTTTTTTTTTAAACATTTTCACTTTAGACAAGGCTGAAACCACTATTAGAGTTAGAAGTTACTGGAAGAAAAAAGATGAAGATTGTAGTGCAAGATAATGATTGACAGACGACTTAAAAGAGTGCAAACTTATGAATCAGGAAAGCAAGATGAAAGAAGCATATTTTAAGAACTGATGTTTGAGGAAAAATCTAAAGGAATAAGAGTTTTTGGAGCATTTAGGAACAGTCACAGAAAAAGGATGAGACTTAATTAAATGACGAGTAACACAAGAATGAACTTAGGTAGATGGCACAAGAGAGGTTAGCTCTTTAGAGCAGTACCCATTATTTGTTGCAACTAAAAAAAAACATTTCTTTTTTACAAGAAGATAACAATACATATATTATAGACAGAAAAATACATCATTAATAGGTGCTTTAAATAAAAAGTTTCTCTTTCCACAAGACTGAAGTAATTTATTTTGAAAACTATTATGCATTAAATATGTACTTGTATTATGCTCTCTATTTGCTATATGCTACTCTATTATGCATTAAATATGTACTTGTGCTAACTGGGTAAGTTCTATTCTTCTCATAAAGGTTACTAAAAATGTTGAATGTCTCCTGATATGTTTTACTTTGTTAGTGGATATTACATTGCAAAAAGCAGATACTACATAAGATCAGAAAAGGTACCATATTGTCGATAGCATGCGCAAAATATATTGGAATGCCCATGGATGATCAGGACAAACCATGGGCCTCTCATGTGATATGTAGAACCTACAAAACTACTCTAACAGAATGGATACTTGGTAGAAGAAAGGCAATACCTTCTACTGTTTCCAGAGTATAGAGAGATGAAGAACCATCACAATGACTGTTACTTTTGTATGAATGATATTATGAAGTACAGAGACTGTTCCTTGGAACTAGAGTTGGCATTCGACAATGTTAAACTAACTGCCAACCTGAGATTGTCTAAAGAAACCAATTTTTTTTTCAATTTTAAACAGAACAATTAAATCAAAATGAAATAAAGAGTGTTTTATTTAAATTTTGAATTTTTTACCAACCTTATTTTTCCTAATTCTGAGGGATTTAACTTAATTAAACAAAAAGTACTGTGCATTTATTTTCCAATAAAGTTTTGACTACTTCTGCTGTTTATGTCTATTTTGAAGCCTTGTTTCAGAGTGTAACACAGTTATGACAATCATGCAGCAAAAGTTTCTTACAAAAGTTTGAATGACAATTACCTTCGATATATGTGCTATTTACAAATGAAATAAATTCAGATGAAATTAAAAACAAAGAGAATTTAATTTTCATTTCAATTTTATTTTGAAATATCGCTAAATATTGTTTAGCAATAAAATACTTTTTTAAACTTATTTTTATCACAATTCTTTTTTTATTTTTTATCAAAAATTAAATTTCTTATAAACGTGTTTTAAATGTACATTTTTTAACATGCCTACATTTTTCATAAAGCAAGAGAAAAAGCAACAGTTTATATTACAATTTATATTAAAAGCAACGGTTTTCTAATAAAGGATTTTTTTTTTAAAAAAATGAAAACCTAAAAATGCTAGTAAAGTAATTCAATATAGTTTTTATTTTTCAATAAGTTATATTTTTTATTCTTTATTTATCTACTTTAAAAAAAAACAACACATAACTAATTGCAAAAAATAAATAAATTTGTGGGTAATTACAAATTTAATAAAAATAATAAAAATCATATTTTAATTCTTATATACGAATGCCAGGAAAAGGACAAAATTAATTTATTTTAAATATTTTTTAAAATATAACATTTATATATGTGATATCTAGTTATTTAATATTATTATATACTAAATATAAAAATATATAATATATTTTCATAATATAGTTAATTTTTCAATTGAACTTGTTGTGTAGTAATTTATTATATACTTTAAAAAAGTATACTAAAGCGGTACTTTAAAAAAGAAAAATTCCCGTTTATAAAAAAAACAAAAAAACAACAAATTTATGATGTCAAAGTCACATAAGCTAATGCATTAACATGTAAAATCAATAATGGAAAGTCACAAAAAGATTTACAGAGTTTTCAGAAGTTAAACATAATTTTGATATGGATTATGTAGCTTACATTAAGCTAATGCATATACTTAAAACAAGGCCTAAAGTTGCTTTATGTTACTTTTTCATTTTTTTACAAATGTAGATGCAATGAATATTTCATCTCAGGAATCAGCTAGTAACAGTAGGGAAGCCACGGAGGAAGTTTTTGTACCAAGCTTTTGTACTAGGTAAAGATATGTGACATGTGTGTACCCAAAATGACATTAAGAACTTGATATTTACTATAACATGTGTAATGATCTATGATATTGTAAAAATGTGAATAATTTGTTTACTTCTCTTAGACTCCAGGAAAATCTTGCACAATGGCAACTATTTATTAATACCTCAAAACAATGTCTCAAAGCAGGGTTGCTCCAAATTGGAAATAAAAATTCATCTTGCCTCTTGCACACGTGGTACAGAAGAAAAAAGACATCAACGATGTCAACAAACTTCTTGACAAAATTATTTTGAATTAAAGTGGGATGTTTGCGGTGATTTCAATATGCTTGCTTTTATGTTTAACCTGCATGGGAATACACATACTTAAATTAAATATTAAATTTTCCTTTGCTTATAGGACAGCAGGGCTGATAATGATCATTATATGAAAGTTTAATAAAGTCCTCAACTATTTTGTACACTTTTTACATGTTTTATAATGGTAACTTGAATCCAGACAGTTTTTTTAAGAAAAAAGTTTTTTTTTAAAGTAATAAAAGTTATATCTGTATAGTATCTGACTAATGGGAGAAATCTAATGGGAGACTGCAGGCCTTGCGATAAAGCGTCGGGCGATGTGAATTTTACGTCGTCCAAGAGCGATTTTGCGTGTAGCTAGGGCTATTTGCGTCGAGCAAAAAATTTTTTGTTTGAGTATATTTAAAGATATTTTTGAGCGGAATTTTAATGAAGTAATTTACGATTATTTCAACATTTAATAAAGTATTTTAAAAACCGCACGCAGTTGAAATAAAAGTTTGAATTTAAAAAAATTAAATATGCTCATTATTTACAAGTAGAAAAAATTCAAAAATTAAAAAAAAAGTTTAAATCTTTTAAGCTAACATTTAATTAAAATTATTCAGCAATAGCAAAGCTGTCGATAAAATTGAACAAAAATACTTTCTTTTAGTTTTAGATTTTAAACTTAAATAATTATTTTACGGGGGTTTGTTAGGTTTTAAAATTATTCCATAGATTTAAAAATATTTATTAACTGTTGGACGTATTTAAAGTATTTAAGAGTAATTTCGAGGAAACATTTTAAAAATTGGTGAGGACAAATAAAAAAATAAAAAAGGATTAATATTAAAACGTATTCTACTTGATTCAATAAAAAAGTACAGTTATTAAAATTTTTGTAAAAAGTAACTCAAAAAAATTACTTAAATAATAACGATCGCTTTTGTGTTAAAAGTTACCGAAACTCAACGAAGCGTGCTCAAGAACAGCTGCTGAAAAATAGAACGTCAATAGTTTTTCGAATAATTTTTAAGAATAATTTTTAAGAATAATTTTTTCGCTGAAATATTTCTTTTATACCTATAAGATTTTTATTCTAACATTTTATTTTATTTTACTAGAAATAAAATTCCTTGTTAACATTAAAAATTATTCAAAACGTTCGTTTAAGTTTTTTATTAATACGAGTGATTGTGCTTATCAACCGCTTTTTGAAAATAAATATAAATAAATATTATATAAAACCGCTTGTAAAAATATTAGCTATTGCACAGTTTTTAATCGTACAATATTAAAATTTCCAGTTTATTACTCGCTGACTTTTTAAAAAGAAAAAATAATTATTTGAAAAACTTTAAATTACATATTTAAGAAAAAAAAAATCAAATATTAGCATATTTAATAATCTTTTTTAAATTTAAGTTATAATGTTTTTTATTCGTTTAGTATAGACAAAACGTGACAAACGTCGAGAAAATAAACAAATGTTTTTACATTTTAAAAAACGAAACATTCCAAAACATTTTTAAATAATAACATTTCTACATAAACGATTTAAAGTAGTTTTGTGGTAATTAAGTAAATTGGTGCAGTTAATGTCGATAAATATGAAAAGCAAATAAAAAGAATTTAATGACGTCAAAAATCACGTCGTGCTTATGCGTCGCGCAGTTCTTATTCATCGCAAGGCCTGAGACTGGGGACTAAGGGGACAAAGATTATTCAATGTTTTCAGCCTCTAGAAGATTCCAACAAAGTCTTATTATTCTTACTGCATATCAAACTAGGATTAAAAAAACAGTTTAAAAAAAAACAAATTTTATATTACACTTGTAAAAGCCTTAGATTTTGGAAGAAAAGCTTTACAAGAAATTTGTCTCATGTTTTCAAAGCTAGCTGAGGCAGAGATCAAAGTTGGTATATTTGTTGTTCCAAATAAAAACAATGTTGAAATCAGAGAAAGTCAAAAGAGCAATGATAAAAGTTTAAAAATAAATTTTGTGACATTGTTCATGGATTCAATTCAATTGCAAGGACTCTTTTTACAAACAAATAGTTACATAGTTTATTGAAAAATTCAAGAAACTGGGTTGTTATCCCCAGGTCCAAAAGGATTCATGTATTGTATTTTCACTTAGATTTTCCCCCTAAAAACATAGGTAATGTCAGTGAGGAGCATAGTGAGAGATTTCATCAGAACATTGAAGTAGTTATCAAGGACGACAGGATACTGTTATGATACAGCGATTATACATGGTCTCTAGACAGAAAAGTTGAAAGCATTTACTCATCAAAGCATGCACATCATCAAAACCAGCAGTTTCCAATCTATGGATTGTGACCCTAATGGGATTGCCTCTCAACTTGCCAGGGTTGCTATTAAACTTTCTGAAAATAATTTCTTTATGCTAGTCAGTGGTTTCTTTTTATCATTTTAAAATTAAGCGATATTCATACTCTGACTACAGTCATTACACCAAAGTGACATACAATTATTGATTAAAATTGATTCATTCGAGCGACAGAACCCGCTTCAAGAATTTCAGATTTGACAAGAAAGAAGTAAACAGTCTTCTCACAGACATTTTTTGGGTTTTGCAACCTTCACATTTTCATAGTTATAATTGAACTTCTTCAGCTTTATTTTTTTTACAATTTTTATGAACTAAAGTATGAACTTTTGAACTAAAGTATCAAGTCAATTGTATACGACTCTTAATTTTATAATCTACATTGTACAATACACACACTTTAAATATTGTTAAGTTTTAAATATTTTAAGTGCACATTGTGGAATGTAATTTGTACAACTAAGAGTCACACACTATCTAAACTTTAAAATTGAGGCTTATAAAATGTTTAAAATGTAAACATTTTACTCCTCTACAAATATTAACCAAATCATATAATTGACTTGTTGATAAACTATTATAAATCAAATATAAAAAACTATTATAAATCAATTATAAAAACTATTATAAGTCAATTATAAATAAATTTTTAATAAAAAAATATGCTGCCTATAAAGTATAAAATAAAAATATAATCAGAAATTTAGAAGTCAAAAAACATAAGTTAGCTGCAAAAAATGTAGCGATTTACGAGGAACCTTGTCAATTTTATTTTTGGGGTCACCACAACTTGGTAAAGCAAAGGATGGCAACATCGCAAAGATTGGGAATCACTGATCAATGCACTTCTCTTTAACTTACTTTTTATCTATTATTGTTCTACTTTTTTAGTTAACGCAAATTAATCAACTAAATATTTAGTGAAACTAAATTTAGTCGACTAAAGCAATAACAATTTTACACATGAGGAAGCTTTATTAAGGCGATAGATACTATATTGAAATTAAACACTTTACTAATTGTGAATCCTAGAGCCCCGTCGAACTAAACTGTTATTCAAAAAAAATGTTTTAAGCAAAATTTGATTATTTTTATTTTTTCCCAGCTTGGAGACAACTGCCTATGAGATTGTTGCAACTGTTTATAAACACCCAATCAGCATGGAATGTACAAATAATGCCCTTTAGTCAATTAAATCAAATTTGGTATGCTTATTGAACATTTAACTAATATTTTTTATGTGCTGCATCCTATAGGTAGTGTGCAATAATAATTGCATATCAAAAATAGTCTCTCCTGCCAAGGCCGTACCGACGGGGGTGTGGGCACCTTCCCAGGTTTACAAAATTCTGTCGGTTTTGTCAGTAATTTGGAAAAACTGAAATTTGGCTTTTAAATAAAATAAAAAAGCCCTACTTTTGTGAAATTCTCATGCCAAATTTTTTTTTTATTCCCCCCCCCCCCTCCTTCGTCATCGTTGTTCAGTACAGCCCTGTCCCCTGCCATATTATAGAAACGGATTCAATCTCTAACTTTCACAATAAATCTACGACTCCCCCTTCCCCCCTTTAAATATCAACCTCTCATAACAATTGACAACCACACCAAATACAAAAAAAAAGAAAAAAAGAAGAAGTTTTAAAGGTTAGAATTTATAATAAATCATAAATTACTTTTATTTTGGTTATATTTTCTAAATAGAAAAAAGCAAGAAAACGACTGAAAAACAATTGGGAAAATTTTACAAAACCAATATATCAATTTTTTTTGCACTGATTAACTAGCTTAATGCTTAATGTTTAGCAAGCTAAACATTAAGCATTAACTAAGCAAGCTAAACATTAAACATTAGGCATTATATACTAGTGAAACTAATTTTTCAAATTTAGGAAAAGGTATAAAATGGAAAAGGTATAAAATGAAATGAAAATAATTCTTTTTTAAACATTTTTTAAAATTTATGTGAAATTAAAAATATTTTAATTGTTTAACAAAGACTGATTTTTTTAAAAAAAAGCAAAATTAAAAGTTTTGGACACTTGTTTAGTTTACTGATGTAATTACTGATAAGTCTAAATGATTTTCTCTGAAAGAATAAACCCTCAAATTGAATGAACATGCTTTTTATTGATAAAAAAAGAACTTCATTTAAAAAATAATTATGTAAAACACTTGCAGTGTTTATTTTTGCATATACAGTTTTCAGAAATATAATTTTTTTTTTGTTTTTAAGTAGCAATGTTTATCCACATTGATTCATAATAAATCACTTATTTCCTTGTTTTCTGCATAAAATGTGCTTCTCATGTCAAAAACATATATAAGAAAAGTAATTCTTGGCTGTTTCTTTTTCTTAAAAATCTTTGATAAGACACACTTTAATTTCCTTTTTATAAAAAATTGAATGTAAATAATAAAAACAGTAATAAATATTGACAAAAAAAATTTAAGTGTAAATTTTAACTAAAAAAAATATGTGTGTAAAAAATGTAAATATTAACAAAAAAAAAATGTTAGTGAAAAAATCAATAGATAAGTTCATAAGAAATATATAATATCAAATCAATAACAAACCTGATTTTTTTTGTTAAACTTTCTCTGTTTATTTTCATTATCACTTTCATTTATGTTATTTTCTGCTTGCTGATTTTCAACCCATTCATCTGAGAATTCATCTTCTACATTATCTTCCTTTTTTTTATCAACAATCGAGGTTTCTAAAACAGGTTGCTTAGTAATTTTTTTTTGGATTGTCCTTTTTTTTAACTCTTTTCTTAAATGCATTCGTTCTTCCTTAAGAATTGTTTCTTCCCCAGGGGCAAGTTTCCCAAATAAACGCTTATGTTTTTCTTCTTTTAATTTTTGTCTGAGTTTTCTAGCTAAAACATCTTCATCATCACTCAATGGTTTATCTCGTTTTAACAGTTCCCTCAAATCTACAGTTGGTTTTAAATGTCTTGATATTTCCTGAAGTTCAATACGTCTTGTTTCTGTTTTTAATACATCTGTATGAGTCTGAGAATCACTTTCACTTGAATCTTCTGCAACCCTTTTATGAGTATAGCTACTTTTGTTTTCGGAGTGTCGTTTATTATTTCTCAATATTTTTCTTTGAGTATACCGTTGTTGTTTGCGCGCTTGTTCTTCAATATCAGCTACCATGCTTCCTGCATATTCTTTTTTTTTAGACTCTTTGATTGTGTTCGATCTTGAATATTTGTCAAGCTGCTTGTTGTTTTGGTCTCGTGATTTTAAAATTGCATACCTTGCATCATACTTACTTATCCCATTTTTATTATTTGTTTCACCTTTATCTAGCTCTTTCCCAGATCCTTTTGATTTTATTCGATTATCAGAATCATTAACATTAAAACAAACAGTAATCTGAGACTCATCGATGTTTATCACTCTACGATCTCTACTATGAGAATCTAAAGTTATATCCTCATTTGATTTAACCTAAAAAAATATGAGAAAAAAAATTATGCTGAAAACATTTAGATAACATTTTTAAAATAAAGCTTTTTAAAAATAACTACTAACATGAAGAACTTTCTCAATATTTTCATCATAAGTATCTTTTAAGATTTTTTCTTTGTCCATATTGTTATCAGAATTACCTTCTTCTTCATTATCAGTCACCTGCAAAAACAAAACAAAAAAACAAACAAAAGCAAAACAAGATTGTATATATATATATATATATATATATATATATATATATATATATATATATATATATATATATATATATATATATATATATATATATATATATATATATATATATATATATATATATATATATATATATATATATATATAAACACTTTTAGGTCAGCAGTTAGGTCTGAGGGATGTATATGTATGTATGTATGTATGTATGTATGTATGTATGTATGTATGTATGTATGTATGTATGTATGTATGTATGTATGTATGTATGTATGTATGTATGTATGTATGTATGTATGTATGTATGTATGTATATATATATATATATATATATATATATATATATATATATACAGTGGTTTTCATAAATTTAGACTAATAGAATAATAGAAAATTTTAGGTATTTTAACGATAAAACAATGACGAAAAAAGATTTCGGATTAGTTTTTTTTCTATTTATCAAATAAATACATACAGAATACAAAATTTAAAAAAAGTTTACAAAAAAAATGAAATACTAAGTAATAATTAGGTACAACTACATGGTATTAAAAAAATTAGACAAAAAAAATTATTCATAAATTTAGACGCACGATACATTAGAAGGCGTAATTTATGAACCAATCAATATTTTGTGTATCGGCCTTTTGCTTTAATACAACTAAGAACTCTTCTAGGCATAGACTCAACAAGATTTTTGCACATTGCTTCTGGGACCCCATACCAGATCTCCTTAAGGAATTCCTTCAGCTGACCAAGTGTGGAAATTTGAACCTTTGCTAATTCACGATCAATCCAAGCCCAAATGTTTTCAATCGGGTTCAAATCAGGTGAATATGGAGGCCACGGTATTGTCATAATATTATTATCGTTGAACCACTCCTTTGTATAGTATGCAGTATGTGCAGTAGCGCTATCTTGTTGAAGTTTCCATGGTTTATCATTGAGCATAAGCAGGTCAATTGATGGAATTAGGTTGTTTTCCAGTACTTCTACGTATATTCTGGAGTTGATTTTTCCGGTGTATGTTTGGCACATACCAACACCTTTGTAATTGAAGCATGACCAGATTCCTATCGAGCCTCCTCCACTTTGTACAGTTGGTCTAATGTACCTGGCGTAATACTTTTCGTGAGCCATTCTTTTGACTGTTATGTTAGATTTGCGATTGATAAGCTCAAAGTTACTCTCATCACTCCACATAATGTTTTCCCATTGATCTATTATCCAATACCTTCTTTCATGACACAATTTTAGTCTCCTTTGTTTATCATATGGACGCAGAAGCGGTTTCTTCAAAGCAGTGTAGACTCCAATCTTGTATTTGATAAGTATTCGGCGGACTGTGCTTTGAGAAATAGATGTATTTCGCGTTGTATTGAATTCTGTGGTCAATTCTTTGTAACTAATTCTTGGATTAGCTCTGACAGCTCTAAAAAGAACACTATCGTCCTTTCTCGTGGTTGACAAGGGTCTACCTGGCCTCGTTGGCACCACCAGTGTGAAGAAAGTTTTGTTTCGTTGTCCGAACGCATTTCTCAGAAACTCTAATTAACTTGGCGATTTCTCTATTACTTTTGGTTCCTTCTTTGATGTGCGCAATAATTTGCCATCTTTCACCTTGAGTGATACATCTTTTGCCCATTTTTTACTTTTTTTAGTGCAAAACTAACTAAACTTTTGTTTATTTATTAAATAATGATTAAATAATTCCAGGTAAGTCATATTTATATAAGGTTTTTTGACAAAACCAATTAATTTAGGCCTATTAATGAGAAATATATAAAAAAAAACTACTAATTAACTATCAATTAACAAGATATAAGACTTTTTTAATTGTGCGTCTAAATTTATGAACAAAATAAAATCAATTTTATCAATTAACTTTTTTGTGTTGATTGGTATAAAATGAGTAATAAACATCCTGTAAAAAAAATTAAGGTACTCTATAATAGAGTTTCATTTCCTCTTTTAAATTATATACCAAACATAGCGGTAGCACTTTTATTTTATTTTTATTTTGAGTATTTTCTTACATATATGAAAAAAAAAATGAATGCGTCTAAATTTATGAAAGCTACTGTATATATATATATATATATATATATATATATATATATATATATATATATATATATATATATATATATGTATATATATAAACACACACACACACACATAATTCTATTTGGATTGCAGAACCCAATAAAATGCAACATTGATGTATATGGTCTATAGTAACACACTCATCTTTTTTCTCATTGCAGCAGTCTTATTTATCAATTGGCAACTGATTTTGAGCCAAAGATTAGAGAAATGTTTGTAACTTTCAAATTTATTGACAGTTTTATTCTCTCTAAGAAAAATATTAATAAAATATTTAAAAACAATTATTTCTAAAAACTGTCACTTAACTGAATGATTTTTTTATTTATTTATTTTATGCAATATATGTGCATATTACATATGCATAATGTGTAATCAGAGGATATTCTAGACTGTTTTTCGTAGGATTTAAAGTATTTAAAAAAAAATTATTATATTTAACTTAAAAATAATTTCTATTAAATTGTATTTATTATTTTAAGTAAAGATACTACTTTTCAATTGAATTTTTTTTGAAATTATTTAAATGTGTATACAAATCAATTATTAAGATGTAAATAATAATCTGTCATTGTTCAGCAATTTATAAATCAATGATTTATTCATTTTATATTAAAAAATATTCATATTGCAGAGGTAATGTGGTGCCTTAAATATAAATGTGGCAGTATAACATTTATATTATTTTTATAATGGTTTATTTTTACCATTAAAATTTTAAACATTATGAATTTTTTTAAAATAATCGTATGTCAAAACTTATAATATATATGCTCAAATTTAGAACGAAGCAAAAGTTGATCAAAAATTGAAAAAAAATTAAAACAATTGAAAATATCAATTTTTAAATAGTTTAATACCTTGGTAACAAATTTAAAAAAATTTGAATCATACTTTATAAGAATAACCAAAAAAAAAAAATTATAACACATTTTTCTTAACAAACCACTACTTATTCTTTGTACAAAACAAAAAAGGATTTCAAAAAATCGACTCAAAATTCAAAAAATTTTAAAAATTTAATATTGTTTTAAAAAACGTCAAAAATAAACTTAATATTTGGATCTCCTTTACTTTGAATTATTGCATCATTCTTGAGGCATAGACTCAATTAATGACAATTCTCATAATAATCTCTTGTCAGGCCATCTCCATTTGTTCAAATTGTTCATCATTAGACCTCACGTTTGCACGCTCAATCTTATTGTCAATTATATCCCAGAAATTTTTATTGGATTCAATTCAAGGCTTTGTGCAGGCCACACCATTTTTGTGATATTCTTGTCCTTGAATTGTTGTTTTACAACTTTTGACTTATGTTTGGAGTCGTAGTTAAAAAATCCATAATAGGGGCATGAGACAACATAACATCTTCTATGATAAACAAATAGCACACACTATAAACATTAAAATATCTATAAAATAGTCATAATCATAGAAGTAATAAGAAAAATATTGTCACCAAATATTTTCCCGCATCAAAATATGGTAGATCATATGATATTTTCTGGTGACACACGGATACCACACATTAGTCATTTAGCATTTTACTTCAACAGACGAATTGCCAACACTAGGTTAGTGACACATATAGTAACATAGACCAAATGGCCATCATTTGTGAACTAACCATATGTGTCACAGAGGACTACCATGGGACGTGGGACTAAGTTAAATGTTGAAGAAGTTGCTATGATCAAGGCATTTAAGACAATATATCAACGTCTGAGATATTGAAACATATACAGGGAAGTTGGAAGGTGATCGAGAAGATTTTGAAGGATTCTGATACATATTTAAAAAATAAAATCCAACCAAAATGCTTCAAAATTAACCAAGCGTGACAAACGTAAAATACTACAGGTGGCTTCAAACACCGGCTGTAGTGTCCGATAGATACATGCCCAGCTGAATATTGATGTGTCATTACGTATGATATAAAGAAGGTTACATGAAGCTAAACATCTGAGGTATTAGATGCATATGTTAACGTTGGCCATGCGAAAACATTCATGGAGAAACGCATAGCATATGCAAACAAACATTTGTCTTGTCCACCTGATTGGGGCTCAATTATTTGGTATTATGAGAAGAAATTTAATCTTGATGGTCCAGACGGATATCAATATTATTGCTATGACTTACGAAAAGAGTCCTAGACTTTCTTGTCAAGACAAAATGGTGGTGGTGGCGTCATGATTTGGGGTGCATTTTCTAAGGCTGGATTATCTGAATTGAAGTTCTTAGAAGAGAAACAAACAGCTGAAGACTATATTATTACACTCTCTGATTACTTAATGCCATAATGCCATATGGGCATGAGTTATCTTGCATAAACACAAAACTTACGTTTGTCTTTATGCAAGATAACACATTGATACATATGGCAAAGACCATGATGGAATTTGTAATTGAACATGACATCCAGTTGTTTGATCATCCAGCGCTGTCACCCGACTTAAATCCAATTGAAAACATTTGTCTTAGTAATCTCTAAACCTGCTGAAATGGTGGTTGTGCTATTGGTTTGGCAAATAATGTATTTTTAACTTAATTCATTTTTTGTTTTTTACATGTTTTAAACAAAAACAAAGAAAATATTGTCCTTTATTTGTATTTTAATTCTTGTGTTAAATATGTATTAATTATTAGGTTAAATTTAAAACGTTCATACACCTTTTTTTATTACTAAACTATTGCATGTGCTATTCATTTAGCGCAGAGTATATATATATATATATATATATATATATATATATATATATATATATATATATATATATATATATATATATATATTTATAAAATATTTTACATAGAATTATATTATGGTTTTGGTCTTTTTTTCTGTTCTGTGTGAAATGGAACCTTGATAATGTGTACACTTACATATTTTGAAGCAAGGAATTTTATTGGATAAAATTAATAACTAATAAATATAACACTTGTAAATTTGACCTTTATTGCAATTTTACTTGGGCAAGTTTAATTACAAAAATTCTGATGTAGTTCAATTTCTTTATTTTTATTTATTTTTTTAGATGTCATCTTGAATAGTTTAGTTAATGTTGTTACAAAGAATTGGAAAGTGGTCTTTTCTTAAACAAAAAAAAACTTAATTACTTATAAAAAATTAAATTTAATTACTTATAAAAAATCAAAGGAAAAAACTCTTAAGTGCTTAATACACAGATGTCTATAATTTTTGAAAAATTTCTTACCTACCCTGAGCTTATTAAGACCCCTTCCCCCCATTTTTCAAATTTCACTTGTTATGAGCAAAAGAAATTGCATCTTAAAACTAAAAAAAAAGATTTTCAGGTAGTATATTCTAACTTTTGAGACAGGTTTAGGTCTTAAAAATTAAAAAATATACTCACTTATGTAGAAAAAATTCCCACTCATCTGTTTGTTAAGACTACCTCCCCCCTTCCTCTTAACTTTCCCATCTCCCCCTATTTATTATATCTCAATAAAAATTCCCATTTATCCTTTTATTCCCACCCCACATTGTTTTAAGCACCTGAGAGTAACTTGACACTCATGATAAAACAGCTATGACCATATCAAATTGCTTCTTTAGTTATTGTTGACTGGCTGTTTTCTTAATAATTTTATAAAATTCAATCCTAAATTTTAAAAATTTATTAAAATTTTCACCAGGGGGTGAGTTGAATTATAAAAATGCAGATGCATAAACTCAATATTTTTTCAAAAGTTGTCATAAATAATTTAGAGTTATCACAATGAATCAGATTGTGGTCTTTCCTAAAACAGAAACAAAATGTACATCATTAGTAGATTAATTTAATGAGGAAATTTAAAATCATAATTTGGCTTTTTTATCTAATGTTTCAAAATATTTTATTAAATTTTTATTATTATACTAAATAAGTATAATAACTTTCTAAATTATATGTGACATACGTACCATTTTATATGATGGAGCATTTAATATTTTATTTTAATTTGGCATTTAATAATTTATAAAATTGAGCCCATTCATAGTCAGAATGTAATAATCATTAGAATATCATAACAGATATAAACAAACTACTTCTGTTTTTTTTTACCTAAAAAATATTTTAAAGAAAATTGTTTTCACAGCTATAGGCGAGGGACTTCCAGTAAGGCAACATACTGCAATAGTGGTAAGTGTTATAGCTAATTCAGGAGGCGATGTTTCTAATTTTGTGCTATCTTTTTCAATTGTATTTAGAGTTGTGGAGGAAGTTGTAAATAAAGGAAGAGAAATGATTATAAAACATACTGGTCACTTGTACTCAAAATTTAGTCTAATGAAACTCTTTCAATCAATAGACAAATCATGGTTTTCTCCAGATAAAATAAAAGAGAGGAAATAGAAAGGAAAAGGAAAAAAGAGGGAGAAACTGGGTATCAATAAAGAGGAGGGTAGGAATTTTTAACTTAATTTCTATGAGTTGAAAATTACAAAATAATTACTAAAATTGTTTTTTTTTTTTAGTTTTGAGATACAGTTTCTTTGTTTATAATAAGTAAAATTAGAGATGCGGAGTCCCAAAGGACTTTATATCTGGATTTTTTCCTGTTCTCTGATACCCAGAAGCTTTAAACATGTTGGTTAACTTATGATCTGCAAAAAGAAAAAAATTCATAAGATTTAATGACTTGAAACTTATTATTTTTCAGCCCAGAGTCTTTACCACCTTTATACCTAAGGACTACAGGTTCAAAAACTAAATATTTTAATTTTTTTCAATTTGTCATCCATAAATTTTTTTATATTTTTAGAGCTCTTGGGTACAAAAAAGGAGTTTGTGACTTTTTGTCTTTTTGTGACTACCAAACCCAAGTCTTTTTTACGACTCCGCATCCCTGAATAAAATTTAATAAATGGGGGGAGGGAGTCTTAATAAGCTCAGGGTGGGTGGGAAAACTTTCTGAAAATTATTAAACATTAACTTCCGCATATTAAGTTACTCAAAAGTACCACCTAATTTTTTCCTTTAGTTTTTCATAATTACTGTTTTATAACTAACAAATTAAATTAAATTTGACAATCAAGCTTGGACAGCAATAGCATGCAATCGCACTCTGTAACTGACCACGCTTTATTATTTTTTTTTTCATTACAATTTGATCACAGCTGTTTTAATGTTTTAACAATTTAAATACAATAAAAAAATCGTCACATTATGAATAACTTTTAATCATTGATCTTTTCTAAAGTTTTTCCTTCCTGTTGCAATTGAATGATTTAAAGGCTTTACTTATTTGTTTCTATTTTTATTTATTTGTTTCTATTTTTACAAAGAATCATTTGAAAGTTTTTTAAACTTGACTTACTAATGAAATGTTAAAAAAATTAACTTTTTTAAAACGTTATTAATAAAAAAAAATTGTGCAACTTATTAAAAAAAATATTTAAAAATATTTTTTTCTTTTCAATAATTTAAATAAAATTTGTTAATTTATTAAACAATCATTAGAAGTAATTTGAAAAACCATTTTGCATAACTTTAATTAAATGTTTCAAAAAATAAGTTTTAAATTAATTTATTTCAAACCCAATTAAAAACATAACGAGAAGAAATTTTTGCTTCCAGTTTGAGTTTTATTTCAAGCTCATATATATTTTTTTTGTTAAAAACTGTTTTCTTTTTTTTTCCTAGTTTAAGTTTAACTTAGCGTTTCTTTTTTAAGTGCATTTCTGAAATGTTTAAATAATGAAAACATTTAAACAGTTGTGGTCAAATTGTCAACAAAAAAAAATCATTGTATGGTCAGCAATAGTGTTCGATTGCATGCCATTTCTGTCCAAGTTTGAACCATTTTTTCTTTCTATTTAAGAAAAGACTACTTTCTAACCCTTTGAAACAACTCTAACTAAAGTATTCAGGACAACAACTAAAAGGAAAAAAAATAGAGCTACATTGGCATTTTTGTAATTAAACTTGCCACGGTGAAATTGCAATGAAGGTCAAAACTACAGGTGTTATGTTTATTTTTAAATCCTTTAAGTTGTTTTACAGGATTCCGTGCCTCAAAATATGTAAATGTACATATTTTCAACTTTCTATTGCACAAAAAACAGAAACAAAAACCTAAAACATTTTTGCAGATTTTATTTATATAAGATTTAAAATTTTATAAAAAATAACATATATATATATATATATATATATATATATATATATATATATATATATATATATATATATATATATATATATATATATATATATACATATATATATGTACCTTGATGTCAACCAAAGGTTTTTTCACCACTACTTCAGCCATAGCTTTTTTTAACAACACTGATGATGCCTGGTGATCTCTATGAATGTTTGGTCTAAAAACATTTTGAATAACAGTTATAATATTTTCCAATCTTTTCAGTGTAATTATAAATGTACATTATATTGTACCTGCTAAATTTAAAATTTTCAGGTAAAATAATTTCTAGTGCAATTTTATTGCATAATATTAATTTCATTTTATTATTGTTTACTTAATATTAGTCATCATTAAAAATAAAAGACATGAACTTATGATAAACATTTCAAATGATAAACATACAAGGCCTATTCTAGGAAAAAAATTGGGGCGGTAGTACCCCCCATCCAGCAAACTGAACTTGCACAACTTTTATACAACTGATAAAGTTTTCATCTGAAGGAGAAAATATTAGAAACATAAAAGTGTTTGGTTATAAAGCATTTTATAGAAAACACCAATTTTTCACCATAACAATATAGAAACAAGGTTGGCATAAAGTCACACTGTGAGTTGCCAAATTCAGAGTTAAAATATACATATATCACATTGTGAGTTTCTCACATTATGATATATATATACTTTTAATTTTAATTTACCTCCTTAAGGCCATGGAGGCCACTGCAGTTAAGGAGGTTACAACTTTTTCTCAACTCTATAACTCTGAAACAGAAACCATGACGAACAAGGCTGCTGTGTTCAGAAACAAGTTGAACACAGTACTACCAGGGACATGGTGGGGATTGAACTTGGAATTTCTGCTTATAAGGCGGGCTATCTACCACGACACCACAACCGCATATGTATGCATGCATGTATGTATGTATGTATGTATGTACGTATGTATGTATGTATGTATGTATGTATGTATGTATGTATGTATGTATGTATGTATGTATGTATGTATGTATGTATGTATGTATGTATGTATGTATGTATGTATATATATATATATATATATATATATATATATATATATATATATATATATGGTGTGTTCCACTTTTAACTTGCATTTCACTTGTAACTCAATAAACAACTCAATTTTTAATTAATAATATAACAATTAATAAAAATTCCATTTTTAACTTTTATTTCGTAACAAGTCAACTATCAATAGTTCTCTTACGAAACCTATAATTAGCAATTTTTATTGAAAGTTGTTGGTCTGAAGAATAAAACAAGCAAAACATTTTTAACTCTGACAATAAAAATTTGTGAATCGAATGATGTATTGTGAAAAGTGTTGAAAATTTTTACAATATTGTTGTTAATTTAATTCCTATGCAAAAATAAAAAAAAGTTTCTTTAGAGGTTAACGACTAAGGAAAATAAACAGGTTATCTTAATACCATGAATTTAACTTACATCACTTATGTTACTGGGCAATTATTAATGAGTATTTCCTTCAAAATGAGCTCATATCTGTGCAACAAAAATTATAGTTAAGCAGATAACTTGAAGAAAAAAGTTTATTGCTTGTGGCAGCTGAAAAACTAGTTAATCCAATATTAGATTATTAGTAAAACCATTGTGGATATCGCTCATTATACTGGCTGAGGAGGGTGGAAAATTGTTTGCATGTCTTCATATTTAATGCCACGTGTTTCTCCTATTTATGCCATGTGTTTCTTCTACATACAAGGTAATTTTAATCAATTTAAAAGGCCTTGATTATTCAGGCCTAGATTGGTCTTATTTAGATAGGCAACTTAAGATGCCCGGAAAAATTTTTTTAAATACTTTTTAAAGAACTTCATTTAAAATATGATTATCATAATTTAAACAACCAGTAGTTTCATTAGTGTCAATTATTTTAAGATAATTTGTTTTGTATTTAAAAAAAAAAGTTTATTAACAATTTATTTTTTTGCTTTGTCATTTGTTTTTAATCAGTCATTTTAATCAAGTCATTTGTTGATTAAAAGCAATATCAGTGGTTATAATGTTTATAGAGTAACTTATTTTTTTAAGTTAAGAAACAAAAGAATTGCAATTGAAATTCCAGGCATTTTAACTTTATAGAAATAATCGGTTGCAATCTTAATTAGAGGATTTTTCATTAAATCTTGTTGACATTATTGATTCTCAAAGAGTTATAGCAAATTTCAAAAAACCTTTTTTTGTGTAAATAACAAAAACATTTTTTAAAAACAAGTTTTTACTTATGTTACACAAATTCAAAATAAAAATGTTTTTTAATTATCTTTAATTATCTTTATTCTTTAAAGCATCTTTATTCAATACTTTTATTGTAAAAAAAAAGATTTAATATCAACAAATGTATAATGATAGAAAATTTCAGTTGTACAACAAAACCATTGGAAAAATAACTATTTCATGCATTTTTAAACTTATTTTACATCAAAATTGCAAAAGTTCTTTTATCATTTTCTTTATAAAAAAAAAAAAAAACACTTGACCAACAATAAACTGAAGATGCCAGCTTCATTTCCAGAGTATAAAAATTCAGTTTATGCAATGAAATCACAGTGAAGTATGATATTGGAAAGTAAAATGATTTTCAGAACATTTAAAATGACAATAAAGTAACTTTATTATTAAAAATTTTTATTTTACTTTAATGTTTTGTTCAATTATTTGTTCTTACTTCAATCATTTGTTCTTACTTCAATGCATATATGAAAAAAGCTAATAAAAAGCTATAAAAAATTAATTCTAACCAAATAGTGGGTAGTATGCTCAACATGATATTTTTTGCAATAATTTCATTTAAAGTGAATGAATAAATGCCTAGATAAAAGTGTCTACCAATTTTGCTTTCCACTAAAATTAGATTTTTAGTTAATTTGTACTTTTTTCTAAATATTAATTTTTAATTTATTATGCAGTAGTGGTGTAGAACACTTGTTTTATAAGAGAGAATTTATAGCGAGAATTTATATTGAGAATTTATAGCCAGAAGTTCCAAGTTTTATCCCCACCATGCCCCTGGTAGCAAAGTGCTTAACTTTTTCTTTACACAGCAACATTGTTTGTCAAGGTTTATGTTTCCCAGTTAAAGATTTAAGAGAGGGTTATAAACATAACAAAAAAAAAAACTCCTGGACTGAAATGGCCTTCTCGGCCTTGGGGAGGTGAATAGCATTAAAAAAAAACAGTATAGTAATTTTACAGTAGTATATATTTTTATATAGGTATATATCAGGTATGTGGAGCTGAGCTGGAGCATTGAAGCCGCTGTTTTTTGTTGAAGCTAGAGCCATAAAAAAAGAGCGGCTCTCTGCGCTCTTTTTTTTTTTTTAATTAATAAAATGTATGTTTTTTTTCCTACTATACACAAACATTGTTCATTTATTGTTTAACTGATTTGTTGAATGAATTATTTAATGAGTTTTTATTTATTTTTTAATATTTTTTTTATCAGTTATGGTCTTACCAAAACATAATAAAAATGAATATTTAAACAATTTTGTGCTTAACAAAATACTATCGTTGAAAAGCATTTTTTATTATGCTTTATTAAAAAAAAAGTAAAGTGTATATGGAAACATTACAATGTTGCATATATTGCTTTATATAATATTTTTATACTGATACTATGATTTTAAATATTTGATGCACGATTTAACGATCAAAGGCTATTCTTACATTTCAAATTATACTAAAGCATGAGATCGTTAAATTTAGAATGATGAATTTTGTTTTAAAACTTGTCACTAACACATTACTAAAATTTTTTTCTTTGCGTAATTACATTAAGTAATTACAGTATTAATTAAAAACATTAACAAACAAGTCAAAATTTTTTTCTTAATTAAAATAGCATTGAAACATTTAGAAAAATGAAAAAAATTCTGCACATTTATCTACAAAATCCTTCTGTATCGTTACTTCCAATCGCTAAAGAATCTTAATCTAGTAAAACTATTGTTTATATGGTCATAAAACAATACAAGAGCTCTCTATCTATCGAACAAGCAAAAGGATCTGGAAGAAAGAGTGGCTTTAAGGATAAGAAAGCAGCAATTAGTATTCAACGATCATTCACACAAATCTTGGCTTATCAAACAGAGAACAACACACAAGGTATAAAGTTTCAGAGTTTTTTAAAGATTAAATTTTGGCAAGCAATATGCAGCTGTGGTTTGAGGTCTAGAACTTTTGTTACATCGCCAACTTTAAACTCGGATATTTTCATCAAAGAATACTTGCATGGTAGACTTTTGCAATTTTATCGAAGTCACGATGTCCCCTGTTAATTCTGGTCTAATCTTGCTTCTTGTCATTATTCTAAGAAGAGTGGTACAGTTCGAGAGACATCAAATTCATACCTAAACTTGTTTGAATTTATCAATCTGCACACAGTTCCATACCATTGAAAATACCATTATACCATTGGGGGAACCGGCAAAAGATATTTGCGTAAGACTGGCAAAACACAATAAATACAGTAAAAGATTTTATTAGAAAGTGGACATTAGTAGGAAAAAAAATTGTCAAAGACAAAAGTTGATGTCGTCAAATAGCGTAAATGTTTGCTTATTTATATGAAATAATGAGAAATATTAAAATAAAAAGCACTTTTATCTTCAAGTTCTTTAGATTAAAATAAATATTTTTTGTAGTTTTTGCATTAGTTAAACTATTTTTCATTTTTTTGAATTTTTTATCATTTTGAATTTAATGATCGCATGTTTTACCCAGTAGGAACGGGACATACAAAAGAGGTCTTTTAAACGTCTTTGGAGCATTTTGAACATCTTTTGAACATTCAAAATACATCTTTTGTAGGTCTCGTGCCCACTGGGTATTCAGTGGGCACAACCTAAAAACGTTTTGGATGTCTTTGGGATGTTCAAAAGACGTCTTTTTTAAGTAATAAAGTCATTTTTGATTTTTTTTTAACTAAGGTGTTTTGAAAAACGGCTGTAGATTACTAGATAAATTTTTTTCTTCTATCATTTGAAAAAAAAAAGTAAATAAAATTATCACAAACAAAAAGTTTAAAACAATTAAATTAGTAGATTAATAACAAACCTTCGTTTACTGTCTTTTGAACTTTCATATTTCTTGTCGATTACTATAAAATACAAGTTTAAATGTTATTTGATACTAAGGAGTAAATTGAAAGGTTGTTGAACCATGATAGTGATTTTCAATCCTATTAAAGGAATTTATTTTGTAAAATTTTTTAATCATAGAAAAAGCTAATTTTTGTATTCTTGTAAAAGAACAAGAAAATTGTTACTGATTTTTATATTCTTTTTAAAAAAGAAAAATATTGTTTTAAAAGAAGAAAATCATTACTAGTTTCTATATTGTAAAAGTTTTGGTCAAAAACAAATAGCTAAAAGAAAATAAATATAAAATATTATTGTTGCAAATAACTTAAACTTTAATATAATTGACCATTAGTGATAGGTGACAAATTTATAAGATTTGAAACAGTTAAAGAAATATTTAATTTATTACTTAAAAAAACTCTTTTTAGATATTGTGCTTTTTGGTATCGGATATTACACAGTTGCTAAAATTGCAGTATAACTATTGCAAAATGACATTAAAATGTTTATTAACAATTACATGTTTTGTAACTTACTAATGTTGTCATGATAATAAAACTGTTTAAAATAATTTATTACATATTTATAATAATAACATTATTATGTTGACATGATAATAAAACTGTTTAAAATAATTTATTACATATTTATAATAATAACATTATTATGTTGTCATGATAATAAAACTGTTTAAAATAATTTATTACATATTTATAATAATAACATTATTATGTTGACTGAACATGTATTCTCTAGATTCAAAATGCTAAAAAAAAAACTAACAAAATGATTTAAACTAACAAAATGATTAAAAGGCAGCTAACTTAATCAGAATTTATAGATTATAAAATTATATAATGTATAATAGTATATATAACATAATTATGTATGCTTCCAGTTTAACTTAAATAAAAAAAGTTTTTGTGGACAGTAATTTGATAACTATTTTTAAGTTATATTTATTTTCTAACTTTATTTATTGCATGTAACTTTTTTTTAACCATGTCTGTCAATCAACTTACAACTGTGAAGAGACATTCCTGTATTTTACAAATAATAATTCTTACAATAAAAAATTTATTACAAAACAGTTGAATAAATCAAAAAGAAAAAAATTCAAACAAACAAATATTAGGCAGAAATTCCAATAAGAAAACTTATTGGAAAATGAGATTAGAGAAAGAAAAAAATTAAACAAAATTTATAGATAAAAATAATTAGGAAAAAATAATTAAGCAACCAATAATAACTCAGAGTCATGATTTCTTATTTTTATCACTCTTTATTAGTACAACTTATAATGGACTTTCAGAGATTGAAAAATAATAGATCGACAAATAAATTTGTCAAAGAATGGAGATGATTTAAAACTGGCTTAAACAGACAGTCGCTGATGTTACTATCTGCTTAAGTAGTGCTAAATGTACAACTAATATACAAGATTAAAAAAGTTATAAAAATTACTTCTTACCATCATTTGATTTGTCTTTCTGGACTTTATCTAACTTTTCATCTTTAGACTTGTGTGAAGACTTTTTTTTATTATCTTTATTATAAACCCTCCTTTGTGGACTAATAGATTTGGAATGTCTTCTTGAACGATGAGGACTATTAGATCGATGCTTTTTAGTATCTTTATGGGGACTTCTTGAATGAGATTTGTTTCGCTTTGGGCTTCTTGATCGAAAGCTTCTTCTTATGGTTCTATGAAGTGAGTTACTTCTTGAACGCCCCTTGTTGTCTCTTCTAGTGGTTTTATGAAGAGAATTACTTTTTGATCGCCCTCTACTTTTAAAATTTCTTTTTAAACTTCTGCTACGAGATCGATCTTTTCTTTTAGTTAAATTTTGTTCATTAACCAATCTATTTGTGTACCGTGTCCTTGAACGAGTTCTTGACCGTGACCGAGATCTTGACCGTGTTCGTGTCTTTGATACTGACCTATTTTTTTCTTTTTTGCTTTGAGATAAAGATCTTCGATTTGAAGACAGTTTTTCATTTGTTTTGTTTTTTTTAGTTTCAACGTCTCTATCTTCATATTGGCTAACAGCGTGGAGAGAGTCATTTAATGCACCACCTGGTGTTTTATTTTTATTATTTAAGGGTTTTTCATTAGATTTTTCAAGTATATTTTCTACTTCATTTTTTTCAACAGTAGTTTCACTAACATTTAGTCTTTTATTAATATCATATGCTATTTTTTTAACAAATTCCATCGGATTGCTTCTCCTATCAGTACGCTGTTCGATTCTTCTGGCTTCAGCCTCGGCATTGATACGAATATCTTCACTATCATCAATTTTTTCTTTTGCAATTAGTTTTTCTAAGTTAGTTTTTTTTTTTAAACTTTTATCTATTTTCTGCATTTTACTAATTTTTGTTTTTTCAGAACCGTCATCATCTTCTACCTTTTTTGCCTTTTCAACTTTTCCTTCTTTTTTTTCTTTTTCTTTTCTATTTAATACATTTTTTTCTTTTTTAATATCCTTTTTTTTTTCATCTTTCTTTTCAGGCTCGTTCTCTTTTTTTTGTATTTTGGTACTTGTTCGATCAACTACTTTTTCCTTTTCATTCTGCCATTCTCGTCTTTTATCTTTATGTTTTTCTTTATCTTTACGTAAACTTTCTACATCATTGCGGTCATTTTTTTCAATTTTATTGCCAACTTCAATTTCACTTTTTTCATTCGGTTTGTCTTTTTTTATCTTATCTCCTTCACATTTTTCTTCCCTAAATTTCCTTTTGTCTTTTAGATTTGATTTTTTATGCTTTTCATCACTGCTGCATTCTCCAGACTTTTTCAGTTTTTTTTTTGATTCTCCATTGTTAATTTCTGTAATATCCGGTACTAAAGACAGTTTAATTATAAAATTATAAAAGTTTAAACTTTTACATAACACATTTTTCATAGTTAATAGTCATTAAATAGCTTATAATATAGGGGGAAAAAATAATATTAGAAAAAACTTTATTTTACTTACACTCCATTGCCTTTTTAATTCTCCCTAATACAACAAGTAACCTTAATAAAAAAATATATTTTAATTCTCCCTAATACAACAAGTAACCTTAATAAAAAAATATATTTTAATTCTCCCTAATACAACAAGTAACCTTAATAAAAAAATATATTTTAATTCTCCCTAATACAACAAGTAACCTTAATAAAAAAATATATTTTAATTCTCCCTAATACAACAAGTAACCTTAATAAAAAAATATATTTTAATTCTCCCTAATACAACAAGTAATGTTAATAAAATAATACATCTTATTAGTTTTTAAATTTGGCATTAAATTCTTACATATAATGGCTCGCCATACTATCAGATTAAATACAAAAAACTGTTTTTTAAAGCTCCATACTATGACTAAATATATGAAATTTCCTATAAACTTATTGTCACAATTTTGTTTCTTGTTTTAAAAGCTCACAGTTTTTTTAAAAGTCCTACCAATAGCTAAAAATAAATAAACAAAAAAATTACACGATTTTCTACTTAATTGCTTATAAACACTATAAAAAATGTTGGTTATTATTACTAAAGTGAAAAAAAGTTCTTACTCAATCACATATGGATATACAGACATAAAAGAATTTTGTTAATATTTACATAGATCTAATATTATGGCAAGCCATGTGTTACATATATTTGTTTGAAGTTAGTAATATATATAGCAAAAACAACTTTTTATAGAACTTATGAATAAAATTTAAACAAAATATAAAAAGTTGTAGGAAAATAACTCAATTTCCTTGTTTAAAAAGTTCATCCCTGAATAGAAATTTAAAGGTGTATATATATATAATATTTATGGGGCTTTAGTACATATATTGATTAAGGGTTTAGGTTTAGGCAGGTATATTTTACATATGAAGAACTTGGATTATGGCAAAAAAGAATTTTTTTTCATTGTTATCTATTTTTTCTTCTTTTTTTGAAAAAAAACTGTTAAGTTTTAATTTATATTTTTATTTATATTTATTTTATAATATTTATACAGGTAAGAACATTGAGTCTAATAACAAAAAAAAAAACAAAAAAAAACAACAAAGGACTATAATATAAATAATTGAATATAAACTAATAACATGTTTACCATGAAACAAATTTTTCAGCTTCTGCTCCAAGAAAAAGTGTTAAATCATCCACCATTTCCTTTTCATTTCTCTTGTTTGCTATCATCACCATTATGTATTCAGGGAGTTCATCATCTAAATAAAACATTAAAAATTTAGATTTTAAACATTTTTGATTTCTTATAATCAGCACTAGTAATAGTAACTTGTATTGTTATTTATTAACTTTATAAAATTTTTTAAATTTAATACTTATGATATAAATGTTGCTTTTATTCAGGAAAATATTCAGGAAATGGTTATGAAGCACTTTAAATTCCTTATCACCTCAAATATGGGAATTGCCTATATGCTGACACCAAAGTATGCTGCAGAAGGATTCTATTTTGGTGAGGATAAGACTGATAATAGAAACTTGTATTGTTATTTGTTATTTTAACTTAATAAATTTTTTAAATTTAATACAAATGTTGCTTTTATTGACATTAAAAAATTTTTTAAATGTAATTTTAATTTTAATGAAAAGTTTAATTCTTTTGTCCACAAAAACTTTTTTTAATTTTAGATAATAACAACTTGTTTATTAAACAAACAGTTTGTCCATAATAATATCATAACAACAAATATATAAATAAAATATTCCTAGTATACAAATTCTAGAGTTCTGAAAAATTTGTATGTGCAGATTTTCGCTGATAAATTGTGTGCATACAGTCGCATAATTATGCGCATAATTTTTTTTTTGCTTTCAAATCATTAAAAACCGTTAAACAGATAAAAAACAAGTTTTAATTCTAGTTTTAATGAAATTTTCAATTAATGTGCTTTTGCAACAAAAAAAAGATCAGTTTTAATAGTGGAATTAAAAGTTAAAATCTTGATACAGTAAAGAGAATTGGAACTTGCATTGCCTGTTAAAAGACAGTTCAATGGGCAAAAAATCACGTCGCAGCACATAAACGAACATCATGTCCAAATGATAGTGAAGATCAGAAACAATTGTTTGCAAAACGAAAAGCCGAATCATTAATCAACTTCAACAACAACATTATAATCTCAGCTGAAACTTACAAAGTAGTTGACAATGTGATAAATCCTGAAGAATTAAAAAAAGAAATCGATATGAAATTAGCAAAAAAAAATTTTCGAACTGGAATATCTCTTCGTCTTGTTGAATCTGAAGCTTTTAAGGATTTGATCAAAGCACTTAATCCATTGTATGCATCATCAATACCATGTGCGAAAATACTGTCAGGTTTGCTTCTTAATAAAAAGTACGCAGAATGCTCCACAATTTTGGAAGAAATTCTCAAATCATCTGAAAATTTAACGCACTCGTCAGTGATGGTTGGACATTGGATATTGGTGGCAATCATATAGTGAATTTTTTTATCAAGGCACTCAATACAAAAGCGTTTTTCTAGACTTCAATCAACACATCGGGCATAATTTAAAACGTTGCAGCTGTTACTGGTGCTATCATTGAAGTAATCAAGACTCTTGGTCAACAAAAGTTCGGAAGCATTATCACTGACAACGTTCCAATAGAAATTTCCACACATCTCGACGTATGACTGTGCCGCACACCGTATGAATCCTCTTGTTAAGGACATTTTGAGTACTGCTGAAAGTTCAAAGACCATCAAAGAAGCTGAAAAAATTATCATGTTTGTAAAAAATCATCACATTGTTAAAGCAAAGTTTGATGAAAAGAGAATTGCAGCTAATATTCATCGCTCACTCACAACGCCTAATTTAACTCAATGGCTCAGTCATTTTAATTCCATGAACGACCTTGGGGCAAAGTATGTTTTAATTCAATTTGCGGATAAGGAAAATGCATCTTTGAAAGAAATTGCTCCAAAAACAAATTTGGCCGCTGTTTTGACGCTAATTAAATCAAATGCTTTCTGGGATAGCTTTGCAAAACTTGTGAAAGATATTGAATATCCTTCTAAAGGTGAGCTTCCAATCATCCATTTTTCTACGGGAAAGGGAAAAGAAACGGAAAAATGATCACGTGAGCATGCACAGTTTTCTTTCAGAGCAATAAAAACTTTTATTATGCATGCTCACGTGATTATTTTTTCCTTTCCTATCCTGTTCTCATAGAAAAACGGATGAGTGGAAACTCGCCTTAACATCATTGGAAGATTTGAAAATGATGATGCTCCATTATCTTTGGTGTACTATTATTTTGGTAATAATAGTACACAAATGAGAAAAATATTCAAATCCTACAGTTGCTGTGACAGTTGAAAGTAAAATGATTGACTTTGTTGGAGAAATGACAACACTGACAGAAAAAATAAAATAGACAATTTTCAAAATAAACGCAAAGAATTATTGGAACATTGTTGGGCGTAGAAAAAATCCTGCAGTCTTTGAAGTTGCAAAATCTATTGTTGAAGTGATTTGTTTGTCAGCAACAGCAGAGAGAAACTAGTCAATTTTTCAATTTATTCATTCACAATTGAGAAATCACTTGACTAACGCATAACATTTGAATGATATGCACATATATTCACTGATATGCACATAAGTTCTGAACTCTAACAAATTCTAAAAATATAAACCAGAAAACACACATCCAGATTTCATGCAAATACCAAATGAATTAGTTATATTTAAAAGGGCAAAATTGGCATGTTTTTTAATTATTCCTAAAGAATTGAATAACCTGTTTAGTTTTTTTATGTTTCAAATTTTTTTATGTTGCAAAATAAGTTGAATCTATGAAACTTCAGTACCTACAAATTTACAGAGATGTCAAGTTGATAAATGGATACCATGACAGTTATTGCAATTTTACGAAATCCTTAAAGAGAGTTAATAAAAATTTTTTAATAATAGAGTTGAGAATTAAAAAAAAACTTTGTTATTGTTTGATGTCTTGGTTTGTAAGTGTAAATAAGATTAAACTGCAAATGTAAAATCGTCACTGAAATTTGTAAATATAAGCTTTTGGTTTAAATTATCTGTAAGTGCAAAAAAGAAAAAAAAAATCACCCATCATTAAACTAAATTTTTTTTGAGAATGCACAGTTATTGTATTGGTAATTTCAAAAGTATTAAAAAATGTATTGTTGTATGAATTGGTAATTTCCAAAGAATGCATGGTATTTTAGGCCTTGTGATGAATAAAAAATGCTTAACACATTTGCATAACAGAGTTTATGATATAAAGTGGAAATAAAATTATTTTTATTTGCTTTTCATATTTATCGACATTAACTATGAACTACTGCAATTTACTAAATTATATCAAAACTAGTTGAATAAATAACTGAAAACATTGTAAAAATGTTTTATTTAATGTTATCAAATATTTACTTAGATTTCAGATTTTTTTAAATATAAAAATATTAAATTACTTTCTCAACATTTTTTGTATATAATTAAATAAAAAAGATTTTGTTTTATTTCTAGAATACGTATTAACAGTTTTGCAAATAATAGACATTTTTTATTTTAAGTCAGAAAGTGATAAACTAAAAACTTTAAATATTAGAAGAAAAAAAAAAAAAAAAAAAAAAAAAAAAAACGAGGAACAGTTAATATTTTTACTAGCAATTTTACATAAAATTGAATTATCTTTTTTTACAAAATGATTGATATATGCTTGTGTTATTAAAATGTGTTATGAACACTTGTGTTATTTGAACAACTGTATGCTTGGTACATATTTTAAATGTTTACTAGAAATTTCATTCCTAATTTTTTTACCAGCACTTTTATGTTAAATTATTATATATATATATATATTTTTAAATGATTGATATACAATCGTGCTATTAAAACATGTTATTAACTTGAGTTATTTAAACAATTATTTTGTAATTTTAATGTTTAAAAGGAATTTCATTTCTACTAAAACAAAATAAAAAGTGGAATAAAAGCAACAGTGGAATGCCTAAACAATAGATAAATTTGGTTAAAAAAATAAAATTTGCATATTGAACAGTATATAAAAATGGTTCTGCTAAAATTTAAAATCAATTAGATTAAAACTAAGCATTACACTGTTAAACATGATAAATATATTTTGTATATAGGCTACCTTTTTTTTAAGCATACATGCTTTTAATAAACGCTGCGCTTGTCAAATGATAAAATCGTCCACTACATAGAAATCAAACAAATAATATTTTAAGAGTCTAGCTAACTTAATTAAAAATAAATTTTTTTAAAGTAATGTTTTATTGACTGTTGTTGCTACATTTCAAACAAAAATAAAATTGTCTAAATAAATATTTTACAAGCTTGCTAAATTATTTTGCTTAGAATAACTTTTATAACTATTTTGTTTATCGAGTTCATATTAGAACAATAGACCAATTTTTCTTCAGTAGCAGTTTTCGTCATCTGATGAAATCTTAAAACCCATTGAAGAAGTCATCAGTAAAGAATTAAAAGAACTGAAGCTAACTAAGCCATTATAACAAATGGGCAATGAAAAATACTGCTTGGATTAGCGATCAACCTAAAGTGTTTTGCAAGAAAACTAATTATGATTACAATCTTATTGACAAAACTAAAAACAGAAGAACAAAAGTGGACTTTTTACAACTTTAAATGCAGAGCATAGAAAAATACTACATAGAAATTTATAAATTAATTTTAAAATTAAATTAATAATAAAATTAAGTTAATAATAAAACTAAGTTTATAAATTAATTTTTAATTAATCTAAAGAATAAAAATCAGCAGGGGAGTTTCAATTTAGATGCGGTGTTAAGGCAGTACTGTATGTGGTGTTATATGTGGTGTTAAGGCAGTACTGTACTGTAGATATGGTGTTAAGGAAGAACAAGTACAAATGATTCAAACAGATATAGATACTGACACCTTCTGCATTTTTATCTTATTTTATATTAGAAGTATACCGGATATTTTTGCCGGATATGCCAGATAGTGAACTTTTCTCAATTTCTATTAGTGTTCATGAAGTAAAAATAAGTTTTGCCTTTCTACATTAAGTAGTGTTTAAGATTAAAAAAAATAAAATCAATAAAAAACTGGTATAACACAGGTATATGCGTTAATAATGTATAAAGAAAAATCGTTTTTTATAGCAAAATTTTTGTTTTTTTTTAATTACTATTTTCTATACTTTGTCACACATATACCATGTCATACATACATCTTGAATACTATTTATTGTAGACTTGTTTTTTCTTTATAAACACTTATAGAACTTTAGAAAAGTTCAATATCTGGTAAAAATATCCGGTACACCTCTATTTTATATTATTTTACTAATGCTGATATAGATAGTTTTAAACTAAATGTAAGATATAAACCTAGATATTAAACTAGATAGAAGATATAAGCAAACACAACGTCTTGGGAGTTTGCTTATATCTTTACAACTGAGGACTACTGAAGTATTTTCTTGAAGCATTTTTGTACTGGCATTCATCCATTTGTAACAATCAGGTAAAACCACTGTAATACAATAAGAAATTGCTATCCAAAATACAATTAAAAACCTCAACATGCAAAGCATTTTTATGAAAAAAGATTTATTACAAAAACTATTAAAAACCAATCCACATACAAATATTACACCATAAAATGCAAAGAAGCCTTACTTAATTACCAATTGAAAATTGAAATAAATCTAGTTAAAAGAAATAACATTAGTAAATTTTATAATTATGCTAATGTTAAACTGAATCTCCCTAATAAAATCTAATATCTCATTGAAAAATTTACTAAGTTAACTTCCAGTAATATAAAAATTGCTAATATGTTATGTAGTTACTTTAGAAGTGTTTAACAGAAGATAATAGTTACTCTCCTAATATCAAAAGCTCTTTATCCTATCAGATTTGAATCATAAGCAATGTTGCACAGGATAGTGTACTGGGACCAACTTTGTTTTTATCATTTATTAATGACATGTCATCTATAGTTAACAATCTTGAATGTACAAAATTAAATTTTTTAAAAATTATATAGGTTATTTCATATTACAATTCAATTTTTTGTTTGTTAACCACAATTGAATTGTTGCTCTTAATTGAATTATTCTTTGGCTAGAAACTTGGTAATTCCCAACTGCCGTGCCAAGTGTTCTGCACATAGATTAACACATGGTCTAATGCAGCATTGTATTAATTTAACTTACAAGTTAGGTAATATTTTAGATTGGTTGTTTAAGCCAAAGAATTATAAATTAACTATAATTAAATAGTTATTTTTATAATGAAATATCTTTAGCTTTCTATTAACAAGTTACAAATGATTGAATACCATGGTAACAAATGATAAAAAATTCAACTTACCAACATAACAATCCAGAGCTTGCAATTGCTTTTTTATTGTTTTCTAAAAGAAACAGAAATCTGTTTATAATAAACAGTTATATATATAGCACAAATTATTATACATATAGTATAAATAAATATTATATATATATAATAACATTATATATAGTATAAATAAATTTTATATCAGTTATTTAATGTTATCATATATATTATTTTCACTTTTTTTTTCTTCATCTTTTTAATTCATAGTCTTATTTAATTATATAACATTATGTTACAATAATCATATATAATCATTTAATATTTAATAATTTAAAATAATCAATAATTTATATAATCAAATAAAAATTAAAAAGAAATCATTTATAGGAAAAATAAAAATTATTTTAATAGTATTCCTAAAACATAAGATTAAAACATAAATAATAGATAAATATAAATAAAACAAAGATTTTGGCAATATCAGTTGTATCCTATCTGAATCTTAATTTTTTAGAGAAAAACTGGCTTCATTAAAAACCATTAGTAAAAAAGAAATATTTAGAAAAGTATATAGTGTTGAACAAATCTGAGAACAAAACTGGGATTGGTTTTTTAGAAATAAGTAATAAATTTGAGAAAGCATAGGGGTCGTCCATAAATTACGTCACACTATAAGTGTGTGTGTGTGTGTGTGTGTGGGGGGGGGGTTGGGGTTGGTGGTTTTGTGACGACTCATTCAAAACTCGCTTCTTAAGTGTTACGATTTTGTGATGAAGGGGGGAGGGGTTGCAAACGATCAAAAATTGCGTGACGTAATTTATGGACATCCCCATAGACAGGTATAGGATAAATATTAAAATTGAACAATTTCTAGTCAAACAACTGGTACTAAGCTAATTTACTTAGCTTAGTACCAGTTGTTTGACTAGAAATTGTTCAATTTTAATTGAAGTAAATACTTTTTCTGTAACTTACTTAATAAAATAAAATTTAAAGGATTGTTTAAGGCTAGAGAAGACATTACGCTTCTTGAATGTAGTTTGAATACTGACAGGCTGAGACAACCAGCTAGATGGAAGAAAAGTGATTTTATCTTTGATTTGATTGGATGAAAAGAGTAGTAGAGTGAAAAAAACTAGTTATGGTCCATTAGGGTATTGCTCTGTATGTGAAGTATTAATAAAGATCTGAGCTATACTGATGACAGCTCCTAAGATGATTTTGAGATTGATAATACCTCAAAAAAGAACCCTGTTAAAAATATGTTTAACATTCCAAGAGATATTTTTTTTTAAATTCCCAGAACTGTTGGGATGGAAATATCTACTACCAAGCAAAATCACTTATCTGTTTATTTCTTTGTAATGCTGGTGAAAATATTTAGAATGTAACATTATAAGGCACAACAATCCAGTCAAAGCTGTTAACCATTCCAGGACTAGAACACAGTAGCAATGAGTACCGTTGACCTAATTATTTACCTAGAATAAACCCTGCATACATACAACCAATACATCAATACTTCATCAAGTTCTGTATATAAAAACAAGCTTTACTGCTTTTTCTATTCTTATATTAACTTCAAATGAATAAGTCCAGAAGTTGAAAAAAATCTTTCGATTCTATGGCGATACATTTTTTAAAACAAACTCACTCTTCAAATAACTTTTATCGAATAGAGCAGATTTGATCTCAATTTTAAATATTAGTGGTAAAAAACCTCTTGAATTCTTTATTTGTGAATACCATTGCAGTTTCATTCCATTTTAAGAAAAATTATACTATCTAATGTGTTTGCAAAATATATATGATCCAAAATATATACGATCTAATGTGTTTGCAAAGAAGTTTCCAATATATATAATTTTTTTCATTTGAAAAAAATGACAACATGTATTTTTCCTTAGTTTTGTTTGATTTTTTTGCAACTAGAAAGTTTGTTTCTCAATTTTCTCTATAACTTGTATCATTTTATATTTCATGACGGAAAAAACACATACTGAAGCTTTTTAGTCCCTGTGTAATGTTTTTACAAGAAAAAAGTTCACGACCCAGAGGTAACCCACTGTTTTAGAGTGGTAGCTCTCTTATCAAAGAAATTGAAGTTGGTGTATTGATGAGAGTTGATTTGGTTTAGTTTCACTCTTAAAATGCCACCAAAAAATACAGACATAAATATGTTACTACAAGAAATGCAAGAAAAAATCAAGCAATTAGAGAAAAAAATAGACAAGAAAGATGTTTTGATAAAAAATCTTGAAGGAAGGGTGAATGAATTAGAAAATAAATTAGACCAAGATAAATCAAAAGATTTAAATAATTGGAGTGAAGTCGTAAAAAGAAAAGTTAAAACAAATCAAAGCCAAGATGATATTATAAACACCGTTCTCCATGAGGAAAAAGAACGTAATAAAAGAAAAAATAATATTATTTTGGGTGTTAAATTAGCAAACCATGGTAATATTGACAAGAAAAAATTTGATGAAGATATGTTAAACGATATTTTTGACTCAATAAATGCAGACAAGAACAAAATAAAAAAAGTCATCCGACTCAAAACAAGAGACATACCACCAGTTATCATTGAGTTAGACAATGCGTCAGACAAAATAAGTGTATTAAGAGCTGCATACATTAACAGAAACAAGATAAACGAAATCTATTTTAACTCAGATATGACAGAATCCGAAAGAGATCTCATTAAACAGCTACGTAGTGAAGTTAAATTGTTAAATGCTAGCCTAAATCAAAACGATGAATACTACTACACTATAAGAAATTTTAAAATTGTGAAACTCATAAAAAAACCAAAGCAATACTGCCGTCCTAAGAAAAAACGCAGTAATCGCAAAAATTGAAAAATCGAGATTATTGCACCAAACGTTTTAACATCGTTTTCTGTGTAATAACGCTCTATATAAAAATATTGTGGTATATTCCGAAGTCATCAAACCCATAGTTCATTTTGCCGTAAGTTAAAAAAATATATACACACAAAATTTAAAAGTGGCTTTTTCTCAGAATGTCATTTTTGTTGTTTACTGCGTTTTTACTTAGGGCGGCAGAATAGCAATCATCATTTAGTTTGCATCAACCTGCAGTAATGGCTGTCCTTTCAACATATAATCCTGTATCTAATTCAATTCTAAATGCTAATGAAGACTGCCTTCTATCTGATAGTTTAATGATAAAAGATGTACATAGTAGGAAAGTTGGTGTTTCAAATGTTAGTAATTTAGATTTAGATCGACATAGAAATGATGGTTTATCAAATAATTTAGTGATATTGAACGAAAATTCTACAGCAATGTTAAAATGTTACCTTAAGTGCAGGTACACGAATGCAACCTCGCTCAATAACAAATTAGAACTTTTTTTATTGGAAATAGCCACATACAATCCTGATGTATTTATGATAAGTGAAACGTGGTTTATGCCCTCAAGCTTAATACATGTGGAGGATTATAATATTTTTAATAGTAATCGGTGCAGTACAAATTCAAGTAAATGTTGTGGTGGTGGGGTAGCTATCTATGTAAAAAATAATTGCGTTGCCTATGCTCCAAAGGAAATAGTTCTCAATGATACATCGGTTGAACAAGTGTGGTACGTTATTAAAATTGAAAACGAAAGCATATTAATTGGCTGCATATATGGTCCACCAGACGCATTAGAAGCACTAAATCAAAAAATTAATACTATCCTGAACAAAGCCAAAAATTATGTCGATAGTAAGAAATTTTCAGGTATTATGATAGCTGGTGATTTCAATTACCCGAATATAAAATGGAGTGATGAAAATGTTCAGACAGTAGCAAATAATGATGCATCAGCAACAAAATTTTTGGATAGCATAAATGATGTTTATTTACATCAAAATGTAATAAACCGTACTTTTAATTTAACTGCATCGTCATCAGAAGGCAGTACACTAGACTTAGTTTTGACAGATGCACCAGAGTGTATTTCATTGATACATCATAATCCACCATTAGGTAACATAGATAAAGCACATCACATACTATTTTGGCATTATGAATTACAAACGCATATCAATACAAAAGAATCATATGGTAAATCAACATTCAATTTTAGAAGAGGGAATTTTAATGGAATGAATGATGAGTTCAAGTACACTGATTGGTCAAATCTGTTCCACAATAAAAATATCAATGAATGTTATGAAATATTTGTTAAAAAATATCAAGAGCTATCCAATAAATATATACCAAAACGTATTAATACTAAAAAGAAATTAACACCGTGGATTGACAAATTTACAAAACAGAAATTAGAGAGAAAGCAAATTTATGGAAGAAATTAATATCGAACAATTTCAAGTCATCAGATTTATCAAAACAATACAAACAACAGTGCAAATTAGTCGAAAAAATTGTTCAGCATAACCATATCGAATATGAGAAGAACATTATTGAAAAGTCAAAATACAATCCTAAAGTTTTCTATGAGTATGTGAATGCAAACAACAAAATTAAATCAGGCATAACGTCAATTTTCGATGAATTTGGCTATCTTCATACAAATAAAAAAGCAATTGCAAATATCTTAAAGGGATCCCTAAGTGCTCCAAACATATGATCTCATATGAAAGAGCATAAAAAAAAAATATGTAAGTTTTTTTTCTTTTTCACTAAATTGTAATAATAAATGCATGCTAACAAAAAGCTATTGCCGAAATCACTAAAAAACAACTCCATTTTGATTTTATTTTTTCACCATTGAAACTCGATTGTTAGTCGTTAAAAATCACGTTAGTACGTCACAACAATTTAAGAATATCTACTTCGATTTTCAAGTTGTGATTAAATAGTTAAGTTTTTTTAATTAGTTTTGCAAAAACAGTATAATAACATTCGGTTGAAAGACGTCCTTAAAAAAAAGTTATTAAGTAATAGTTTTAAATAGTTTAGAACTTATAAAAAAGTCTTACAGGGCTCGTATTAAAACATTAGAGCAAAAAAATTACTGACTTTAATTCGCATTTTTATACTGTTTGAAAAAAAAACTAATAAAAAAGAATTAATTGTTATTTTATTGTTATTATTAATTCTAATAATTATTAATTAATATATTATTAGTTAATTTTTTTTATTAGTTTTTTTTTTCAAACAGTATAAAAATGCTAATAAAAACCAGCAATTTTTTTACTTTAACGTCTTTAAGCCTTATTTTAAACATGAAGTATAGTTTGATTTATTAAACCCAATTTTTTTGTTTTATCTTATATTGGAAAACTTGAAATAGAAAAATTGAATAAAAACATCAACCATTTAAATGAAAAACTTAATTATATTTAAACTTTTATTAGTCCTTTTTTCAAGAAACAATAAATTATAAAAAACGTGGTATCTAATTTTTTATCGGCGTGAGCTATAAGAGAGAGAGAGAGAGAGGGGGGGGGGGGGGGAGAGGGCAAAAAAAATTTTTTTTTTTTGTGCGATTAGATTTTTTTGCGTTAATTCGAGTCCTGTCTTAGTTTAATTTCTAATAAAATGTCTATTCAACCTTATCAATTTGAACCAAAAAAATATAGCAATTTAACATAAATGTTAATTTAACTAAAACATTTTACAATAATTATTTTTTTATCAAGCAAAAATGAGAGTAACCGTCACTTTCGAAACCATAAAAATTACTGAAATAAATTTATTTTTCTACTAAGGAAATATTTTAAATAAACTTTCATGTGTCTAAGTCAATATTCATTTGTTTTTAACTGACTAAAAAGAGTTTAAAATTTGACTTCTATTCATTTTTAGCCGTGGAATTGCTCTTATAACACAAATATATAAATTAAAATTATAAAAAAAATTTTAATGTACAAATATATTTTCACAAAATGCTACAAAACTTATTCTTGTAAGTAATTATGTGTTTAAATTTAATTACCAACTAATAAGTTTGCAATAATGACATTTTGTCTACTTTGTTTAATTTGACATACAAACGTTAGTTTTTTGAGGCAATAGAGTCAATAAACTTTGGACAAGACGCATTTTTTTTAATTGAAGAAAAGCGTTTTTTTGAAAACTAAATTTGTTAGTGTGTGTTCATTATTACATTTTAGAAAAAATAATATACATCAAACATTTTTTTTTTAAATGCTCTTTCATATGAGATCATATCTTTATAGCACTTAGGGATCCCTTTAAATAAAAATTTCAATTCTGTTTTTTCATGAAAATAAAGATAATATTCCACTTGTTACAACTAAAACTAATAAGAATTTACAAAGAAATTAGAACAGTTAGATATCAACAAATCAAACTATAGACCGATTTCACTAATATCAATACCATGTAAAGTGTTAGAATCAATCATTAGAGAAGAAATTATGAATTATTTATTGACGAATGGTTTACTAAATGAAAATCAACACCGATTTAGAAAAAATAAAAGCTGCTTAACTAACTTATTGGAAACCTTAGATATCCTCACAGATGCTTTAGAAAATAATTGTTTTATAGATATGCTTTATCTGGATTTTGCTAAAGCATTTGATAAAGTACCACATTCACATTTTTTCCATAAATTAAAATCATATGGAATTATAGGCAACTATCTAAAATGGATAGAAGAGTTCTTAAGCAATAGGAAGCAGAGAGTTGTTCTTGGGGACCGTGTATCAAATTGGTTACCAGTTATCAGCCATTTACCACAAGGATCAGTTCTGGGACCGTTACTATTTCTGTTATTCATAAATGATCTACCAGATCATGTGAATAACAACATAAAACTTTACGCCGATGAGGCAACATAAATTCAAATTAAAAAAACTATTCTGCAAAAATAGTATCAGATCAAATTTTTTCTCTAATCGTATAGTCAACATATAAAATAATCTACCGAGTGACATAATAGAAGCAGAATCAATAAATCAGTTCAAAAACAAACTAGATAAATCAAATATTTGCAAAAACATTTTATTACAAAATTGTTTTTAAGATAATTTGCTTTAGAGATTTAGGAATTGTGCAAAGCTGATACAGTGCAATACCAACTGTTATTGCGCTCCACAACTGTTAACACCAGTTGTTACAGCGACCTCTTATTATTATTATTATGATAGATCTTATTTAATATTTTTCATTTTTTTGTAATCTACTGTAAAAATAATATATGGTAAATTTGCCTTATAAGTGTAACATCTTTTAATTTATTCATTGACAAAAATTTACCTTTTACTAATAAATTGAATTCTTTAAAGTTCTATTTGTTTCATGTTACTTTTATTTTTAGAATCATCTTTATGTTTTTAAATAAGTACATTCACAGTAAGTATTTACATTAAAGATATAACTTTATTTGTAAACATAACCCTGTTTTACTTTCATGCTGTAAATTTAAAGTTGTTTAAAAAATGCTAATTTGGTTTTTTCAACATTTTTTCAAAGACTTTAAATCATATTTCAAATACATCAGAATCTATTTGGGGTTTTGGTCAGAAAATTATCAGAACTCAGTCAAAAATTGCAAAAAAATAACTTCAAACAGCTGACGCAAATATTTATTTCTAACGAAAAAATAAAAAAAATAAAAAAAACTTGTCAAATAAGTATGAACTCCAGGCCACTCATTAACCACTGCGCATAAAAATTGATTATTTAAAATATATAAAGGATTTGACTAGAGTGCATTTATCATAATTGTTTTTATGTTTGCTAATAGTATATTGCTAATAGTGTGTTGAATAATAAAAACCAAAAAGTCTTAAAAAAAATTAATTTTTTTTAATTTTCTAAATTTTTTCTAAATTAAGTATTTGCTACTTTAAAAAAAAAAAAAAAATTAAAATAAGTTCTTGGCCTCCTTTTAACGCTTTTGGGAAACTTGAAAACTATTTTTTTAAGTTTTATTAAACTTTTTTATTTTGAAAAATAAAAAAAAAAAAATTAAAACTTAATACTAATTTAGTTTAAATAATTATTTTTGTTTAAAAAATGAATTCTATTAAAAAAAACTATGCCCTTCAGGTGCCTAAAGGAGGTAAAAGCGGGCCAAAAAGTCCTTTAATTTTTTTTTCACAATTATCAATTAGCATTGCTAACAGTTAAAAAGTAGTTAAAATAAATTTAAAACTTTAAAAAAAAATTTAAAGACATTTTGGCCCCTTTTTACTCCTTGGGACACCTGAAGAGCATAATTTTTTTTATTTTTATTATTATTATATTTTTTTTTTTTTGGGGGGGGGGGGGGGGGAAATTTAATGATATTAAACCAAAAAGCTTTAACTTTTTATTGCTACTACATACAAAAATTTTGATGATTTATTTTCCCCCTAATATTTCAATGCAACTTAGTGTATAGGTTGTTATCTGGACTGGATATTCATAATTTTTTTTTAACATTTCTTTACAAGTATTGAACTAGTTAAAAAACTTAAAGTCTATTATAGTGGGAAACATTGTTTCAGTTTAGCCAACAAATCACAAAATCATTCTGCTTCTCTTTATTTTTTAGAAACCATTCTACAGTCACGTTTTTAAGAACTTGTAACAAATTCTACAGTTGCATTTTTAAGAACTTATAATAAAAAAACAAATAAAAAGTTCAATTTTAAAGAATACTTTCAAGTATTTTAATGACTTTTATAGTTTATTGTGTTATAAATGTTTACTGATTGCCTATTGTTAATATTAAATAATTATTGTCAATTTTTATATACATTGAAATTTTGTTCCATTTTTAAAAAAGATTCTATGTCTTATTGTATTGTCTATTTTCATTTTTATTTTATTATTATTACTGTCTTAGAATATTTATTTTCAGAAAACTGAATGTAAATAACTGATTAAATGACTACATAACATTAACAACAAAAATTATCATATCTATTTTTGCTTGGACCTCCACTTGACATTGCGCCTGAGAGAGACGAAGACTGCGCATTCATTACAAATTACCAAATTTACTAGCACACTACCAATAAATTTATCCGCATCATGGCCTCAACAATCACTTAGTACATCAATGAATTCTTTATCATCAATGCCTCAACAATTATTTATTTTGCAATTTCAAAAAAAAAGACATAAAAAATCAAAGTTAAGTTAACATAAATTATTTAATTACTTTATGTAAATTTTATTTAAAACTTATACTTCAACAATCTAAGAAAACAAAATAAAGAAAAGTACACCTATTTCTAGGAACAAAGCTTCTTAAGAAAGTTGTGGCGATCAAAGATTTATTATTTATTAATAATCCATTTATTATGTTTATATTATTTGTAAAGATCAAAAAAGTAAAAGATAGCAAAGGTCCGAAACAAAGACCAAGACCAATAATCCAAGTTTTTTAGGACCAAAACCAAGACATTTAAAAAAGACCAAAATCTAGACATTTAAATTCATACATACAAAAATATATACATACATACATGCATAGATATATACATACATACATATATACATACATACATACATACATACATACATACATACATACATACATACGCAGGGCTCAATTTAATTTTTTATTAAATCCTGGACAAAATGTCAGATCAAAACTTGCTTAAGTTAGACAGTGCCCAACCAAACTTTTAAAATATAATTTTTACAATGTTATGGAACAGAGTTATGCAATCGAAATATGTGTCATGTTTTTCATGTTTTACATAAAATGTAAATTAATTATAATGATCGTTTAAAACAAACGCATTATGTGTAAATTAAATGATATATTAAATTTTTTTTTTTATAGTAGGAATGTGTTTTTTATGATAATTTTAAACGCTTGAAGTTATTATTCCATACCTTTCCAAAAATATTCTAAAAGATTATTTTTTTTAATCTTATTTAAGTTACTTTAAACTATTAATAAGTTAAATTAAATCTTCCCATGATTTGATTACGTTATTATTATTATTTTTTTCTTTCTATTTTTACAAAGAGTTGTTAAAAAGTCTTTTTTTTTTAAACTTTAATAAAAGGTTTCAAAAGATAAGTTTTAAAGTAATTATTTTCAAATGCAATTAAAAATGTAACAAAAAGTAATTTTCACATCGAGTTTTTTGAATTTTATTTTAAAGCTAATTTATTTTTCTTTTTGAAAGGAATTGTTTTGTTTATTTAATAAATTTTTAGTTATTTAATAATTTATTTTTGAGAACTCAATTCCTGTCAGTCTAAATGTCCGACTATTTTTTTTTTGCTTTTAACTTGAAATGCAAATTAAAAGCAAAAAAAAATAATAATAATTTGAATAATTAATTAATTTAATTTGAAATGAAATTGCTTTTAAAGATAATTATATGTAAATGTTTTTAAAACAATTTGTATAATTAATTTTATAAACAACAACGAAAACGATTGTTTTAATAAACTTTTTGATGAGTTCATAAATTTTATTCGAAAATATAACAAAGTTTTTTTTTGTTGTTTTTTTGTTATGTTATGCAAACTTTTTAATAAAATTTCTTAACACTAAGCTAAACGCTTTTAAATAAAGTTTTAAAATGCTATTAAATAAAAATCAAAGAATATTAAATAAAACTTTTATTTATTTTAACAGTTTTTTTTTTAAATAATGAATGTAATTTTTTTTTAAACAATTTGTATTCTTAATTTTATAAATGACAACAATGAATGCGTTTTAATAAACTTTTTTTTAAAATACTATTTGATAATTTAAATAATGTTAGTGTTTTATTAAATAATTATTAGACGTTAGTTTTTTTATTTAAAAAGTTAGCTTAATATTATAAAAACATAAGAAAAGATCAAAGTTTTATAGTTCGTTGCTTGGTTTAAAAAGTTGGTTTGAAAAGGTTGCGATCGCACAATTGGAGTGCAATCGCATGCCTTTCCTGTCCACAACTGATGCATACATACAATACATACATACATATATACATACATACCAGGGGCTATTCTAAACTGTTTTTGACAGCGTCAACCATATTTGGGCGCCGCCCAAATTAAAATTTAAGGAACATTTTTTTTTTTTTACGGCAAATATTGTTACTTTTGTGAAAAAACCGCTGATTTTCTGCTAAAGTTTGCCAAAACAAGGGGGTACCCCCGCCCAAATTTTTTTCTTAGAATAGGCCCTGCATACATACATACATACATACATACATACATACATACATACATAAATACATACATACATACATACATTCATACATACATACATACATACATACATACATACATACATACATACATACATACATACATACATACATACATACATACATACATAAATACATACATACATACATACATACATACATACAGTATGGTGCAAAACTGAACCAGAGTTTTTAAAAAAATACAAAATTATGGTTTATTTTGTTTTCGATATATTAGCGCTGTCTGGATTATTACAGTAGTAAAGTGCTAATTTTTATGACTTTTTACGCCTCCTCCTTTTACCCCAATTCACAAGTATTTTTATCTAGTGACAAACATCTTTTGACTCAGTTTTGCACCATACTTGATGAAGGCAATATCTTTATTATTTTTCTCAAATTAATTTTATAATTTTGAGTGCAAATAAATTGACTATATTTATATCTAAAATAATTTTCTGTTTTCATAAATTTTATTGTTTAAATTTATTGCTTTTGATAGTTTTTTAATAAAATGAGAATTTCAAAGACAGAGAGCAATTTAATAAAAAAGATGATCGAAGAAGGAAATACAACTCATAAAATTGCTTCTAAATTAAAAGTTAGTCAAAGTACTGTGCAACGAATTAGAAAAAAATGTGGACATATTCTGAAAAAAAATGTTGGCGGTCGACCAAAGAAGTTGAGTGCGGTAGACAGTAGAAGAGTAATCAGATATTTGACTACTGGAGAAGCAAAATCGATATCTCATGCAGCTAAACATTTGCAACGTGATACAGGAAAAAATGTGAGCAGGTGGACAGTGCAGCGAGATCTCATAAAAAGTAAATTTCGAGCAATTGAAAAGAAGAAAAAACCATTACTTAGTAAAAAAAATATCAAAGCAAGATTAAACTTTGTAAAAAAATATGAAAACTTTACCGAAGATGATTGGAAGAAAGTTATTTGGTCAGATGAAACTAAAATTAATCGGTATAGCACAGATGGCTGCCAATGGAGCTGGAAAAGAGAAGGTGAACCATTAACCCAAAAAGATTTTATTCAGACAGTAAAACATGGGGGAGGCAATATTAAACTATAGGGGTGTATGACGGCTTATGGATTGGGACCTATTCGAAGAATAGTTGGAAACATGAATAAGGAAATGTATCTTGATATTTTACAGCATGAATTATTGGAAACTGTTGAAAATATGCCTTACCCAATAAATAAGGTCATCTTTCAACAGGACAATGACCCAAAGCACACTGCTAAAATGGTTAAGAATTGGTTAGCTTCACAGGACTTTCAAGTGCTAGAATGGCCAGCACAAAGTCCTGATTTGAACCCAATAGAAAATTTGTGGTCACAATTAAAAAAAGCGCTCGTTAATAACTATTCTGACCCTCCATCATCCATTAATGTGTTATATGAACGAGTTCAAGAACAGTGGAAAAATATTTCGTTAAACCTTTGCGAAAATCTTGTAAAGAGCATAAATAGAAGATTAGCAGCAGTTAAAAAAGCTAAAGGATTATGGACAAAATATTAAAAATTGACAAAATTGACAAAAATTGACAGTTTTTTTATCGTGGTGCAAAAGTGATTCACCATGTTTTTCATTTATTATTTTGTAAGTAAATATTTTTCTTCAATAAATACTTAATAAAAATTGTTTTTTTAATAATAGTTCCTACCAGCAGTATTAATTCTCAAAATGCTTAATTCTTTATAAGAAAATAAAAATATTATGCATTCTGGCTCAGTTTTGCACCATACTGTACATACATACATACATACATACATACATACATACATACATACATACATACATACATACATACATACTTACATACATACATACATACATACATACATACATACATACATACATACATACATACATACATACATACATACATACATACATACATACAAACATACATACAGGGCTCAAAATAATGAACTTTTATGTTCCTGACAATTTGTTCGTTAAATACTTAGGTTTAAAAGACATGTCCCGAAAAAACCTAACAAAAAAATTTAAGACGTTTAACAACTTTAGACATTTCAAAAGTGCGCTGAAAATTAAAAGAAAGTTTAAAAGATAACTCATCTATAAAAATAAAATTTTAATAAAGATAAAAAAAACTAAACTTAAAAAATTAAAATTTAAAATGGAAAATACTTTATATTACTTTTTATAAATATAATTTTTAAATTTTTATAAATATATAAATTGTATAAACATATATTTTTTATAAATATATTATTTTATAAGTTATAAATATACTAATTACATAAATTATTATGGGTATTGCTTATTATTTTGTTAAATAAAGTAACAAATTACTTCTAATTTGTTTAAAATTAAATTTATCTAAATTATTAAAGAATATTACAGATGATTTCATTAATATAAATATGTATTTTTCATGATTAATCTTTACAAACTTTTTTTTCAATGATTAATTTTATAAACACTTTTAATAGCAAAAAAATATGGCACAAAAACAAATGCTATATAGCATAACTCAAGTTTAATTAAGTAATAAAAAGTTCTGGTTTCTAAAAGCAATAATAGAACTACTACGTTAAAATTTTTATAAAATAAATTTAGAAGGGGTTTAAAGACTTAAATATTTATTTAAAATTTATAAAAACCATCTAACAAAAATTTAAATAAAGATGAAATATAACTTTAAATTATTAATAATTAATTGTTACAATTTAATATGATAACTTTACTCAAAAACTTTATTCAAAATAATTTTTTTAGCAGATTTAAAAGGTTAAGCAGATTTTAAAAAATGAATTAGTTCAAAAAATGATGTATTTTATTAACATAACTGCACCTTCAACTTCATTTTCTGTTATGTATAAAAAATAAAAAGTTCATAAAACTTCAAAAAAATTTATATATATAAATTTCATATAGTATATACACTATAATAAATTTACTAATAATGTTGAAACAACTAAAACAATTATAAAATAAATGCACACAAAATACAATGTTCAATATCTAGCAGCTATTTCGAGCCCTGCATACATACATACATACATACATACATACATACATACATACATACATACATACATACATACATATTAGTAAGCAACTGAGGTTGATATTTGACCGAGGCTGGGGCTGGGTTTGATAAAATAAAACCAGGGTTGGGTTTGTGACCAGGGTTGCATAAACATTTATATATCTTAAAGTATATCTTTATAATTCAAAACTCATGTTACATTTTGTATATATATGCATATATAAATCTCATTATTAAACATCACCATCATGATCATCGTCATTGTCATTATCATCATCATCATCATCATCATCATCATCATCATCATCATCATCATCATCATCATCATCATCATCATCATCATCATCACCATCATCATCATCATCATCATCATCATCATCATCATCATCATCATCATCATCATCATCATCATCATCATCATCATCATCATCATCATCATCACGGTTTAGCCTTCCTTTTTTATGCTGTTTCTCTAATATAAACAATCTAAACATTAATGTTGTTACCTAAATCACATTAATATTTCCTAACAAAATTGTTCGATACAATGTTTTTTTTTATCTGTCTTAATGTGCCTCCTTTTTTTGTCATACTAGAGTCACACCACACATTCATCTGATCATCTTCTCTTTCGGCAAATACTACACCATATAAATAATGTTTATATAAATATAAAAGGATATTGTATGCCAGCATCTAAATAAACAGCAAACATATATGTTTACATCCATAATATGTATGCATAAAGCACATCTCAGAAGCTTTTATTACTTCTGGAATAAAAAATAGGAAGCTTTTATTCCTTCTCTTCAATTTTAAGTCATGCCTCATTTTACTCCGCATTTTTCAAATTCTTGAGCAGTTGCTTTATAAAATATTAATCTTTTTTTTTTAAATCTTTTTTACAAGAACATCTCTCTTAAGAACAAGTGTCCTTTTATTATTGCAAGAAGAAGAATGTAAAAAAGTCCTGTCTGATGTTATGCTCTGCTATTCACAGTTTACTAAATCACAAGGTTCTATTTTTGCTCCTGTATTGTTTTTTATCTACAATAACAATCTTTATAAAAAGTTCTTTCCTTCCACATGAAAAAAAAACCTTATAACTCTTACCCATCCTATCTTTACCCATGTTTTTCTTTTGTATATAACCAACAACTTTTCAAGTCTTCAGTTAACCGTTTCCTAGTATTTTAACTCATTCTCTATTTTAAAGTAACTCATAACATAATAGTGGTTACTTGTAGTAAGTGACCGGGACCCTGGCCCTGGTAAAAAATGAGACTTTTTGCTAATCCGGTCCCGCCCCGGCCCTAGCAAAATTACAAGATTTAGCAGGGTTGATAGCCGGGGCTAGAAATAAATTTATAATTCTTTATATATTATAATTTTATACTTACATTTACTGTTTATTAAATTCTGGCATATATTTATGCTAGTATTTAATAGATAGGGATATTAGTATTTAATAAATAGGGACAGATACACTAAAAGGATGCAACTTGTTGAATAAGAAGCCGAGCAAGAATCAGTTTTGGTTTATTGTTATAGAGATGATAGCTCTCTATTACAATAAACCAAAGGTTTTAGCCTAAATCAGGCTTTAGCCTTCCTCTTTAATCCATCTCTAATCAGAGAAACAGCATAAAAAAGGAAGGCTAAAGCCAGATGATGTCATCATTATCAGCAGATGATGATGATGATGATCATGAGCATATTGATCATAATGATGTTTATAAATGCATATATACAAAATCAAACATAAATTTTGAAGAAAAAAAATGTACTTTAGAATGTATAAATGTTTATGCAACCCCGGTCACAAACCCGGCCCTGGCTATATTTTATCAAACCCAACCCTGGCCCCGGTCAAATATCAACCCCAGTTGTTTACTAGTTGCTTGCAATCTTGTTGGAAGTAAATTAGAATTTAAAAATATATAAATATATACCAGTATTTAATAAATAGTAAATGTAAGCATAAAATAATAATATATAAAGTATTATAATTTTTTTTCTAGCCCCAGCTATCAACCCTTCCTAAATCTTATAATTTTGCTTGAGCCGGGTTTGGAATAAATGTAACTTTTAGCTGGGGCCGGGGAGTACAAACCTTTTGGGATACTTTTGTTCCAAGGCTCCAATCACTGCAAATTTTTATATAATTTTTTTTCACATTCTCATTTGATTTAAGCATGAACAAACTTGAATTTAGACAAATAATGATAATTTTTTACTAAAATGACTTGAATTAAATCTCACCTGCTTTTAAAATAGACTTAGACAACCCTCTCGATTTTAATTTAGTTTATATAAAATTGAGATCTAATAAACATTTTTTATGATACCTGTGACTGAAAATATTTTCTAATTTTATGTGCTTTGTTTTAAAGTCCATTTTTTGAAACTATTTTTCTGTATCTTTGTTAAGATGTCCACTATATTTTCTCCACCTTCAAAATTGCATATCTTTTTTTCAAGTTAACCTCAGATAATAAATTTGGTATCAAAATTTGTCATTTAATAATCTCTATATATTAGAATTAATTTGGTTTAAAATTTTTTTTTATAAAAAAGCTAGAACCTTGAGGTTTTTTGCATCAATTAGTTTGACTCGACTTCTTTCGAATCATATATAAAAAGTACAACTTTTAATATGGCTTCTTTTATATATTATTCATGTCTTAAGACCACTCTTGATAAAAAAATTTGCCGCTGGACAAGTTTTTTCAAAATTAGTTTTTAAAGGTAAGTACCAAAATACATCAAATTTGTTTGAAAGTTTTATAGATTAAAAAAATGATAAAGAATCTAATAGAATGGGGAACCTTTTTAACATTTATACATAATTTCTCTGCGTTTAAAAGCTTTAAGGTCAAAGTTCTCTGCGTTTAAAAACTTTAAGGTCAGTTTATTTAAAAAAAAAAAACTTTTCCTTAAAAATTTCCCTGTGAAAAAAAGCAAGTTTAGCCCTTCTTCAATTCTTATCAAGTATTTACTTATGTTTTCTTGAAAAAATGAAATAAATACGTTTTTATTCCTTTGAGTATCATCTGTTTTGATTTTTGAGCTTGATTTTGATGTTTTTTTAATGTTATTTTAGTGCCATTTTACGCCAAATTTTCCATACTAAAGGACAAGTCGTTTTGTCAAAAAACTACCAGTTTTTCCAGCACAAAAAATGCAATAACTTTGGATCCAATTAACTTTTGAAGTTAAAAGAACCCTCATTTTTTAAGTCTTTCTAAGTTCTATACAGCTATGTTTATTATATATAAATACATTGATATAAAAAAAATCCTCTGGAATGGCGAATGTATGTATGTATGTATGTATGTATGTATGTATGTATGTATGTATGTATGTATGTATGTATGTATGTATGTATGTATGTATGTATGTATGTATGTATGTATGTATGCATGTATCGATTTTATGTTTGAAAAAAACACCTCGAATTATGAACTCAAGATACTTTAACTTTATACTACATTTTTGTATGCAATATAATGATAAATTTAGTAATTAAAAAAAATTAAACTTTTTTATAATGAAACTCTTGTGTTTGAATTTCACTATATATAATGTAAATTAAACTTACTTTAACTTTTTGATTTATTTCAGCACCAAGTTCCATTTTTATCATATATTTTCAATCAATTGTTCAAAAAATCATTTGTGCTAGAATGTTTCTCATTTACATTAGCTCTTAATAAATATATGATAAATAAAAAACTAATTTCCAAAAAAAAAACATGAATTTTTAAATTTCAACATCAAGTAACGAACGGCTATTTCCTGAGATCGATCCCTGTTTTGATTGGTTAAAAATTTTGAGTTTCGCAGAGTCCGATTTTGAAACCTCTCGTTAGCCGGACTCTAAGACTTGAGGAAATTTTTAACGCATGCGTTGTTTTAGTAGGTTTAAATTCTAAACCTTGTTTTAAATTTAAAAACAACACGCGTTCTTCTAATAGGTGAACTTAGAACTTGTTTATTAAATTTGAAAAATAATAAATTACAATGGTGAGTTTTTCTATTAATTATAATAATTCTTATATGATGGAAAAAGATTATAAAAATTCTTTTATAACAAAATCTTATATTTACCTTCATTCAAAATAAATAGAAGGTTATAGAAGTCCATGTTTACATTTACATTAAGATATATAAAAAGTTATAGATTTCTATCTTATATTTGCGATGTCATTATAATATATCTATAATCATATTCATAATATTGATATAAGAAGAAATGAATGTTTATCATTTATACATTTTTGTTCTATTTATACTTTTATATTCTATAATAATGATATTAGATAGGATGTATGCATATTAATTATAAATTTTATTCTATATTGATTATATCTGTATAGAATTAAAATCTTTCATAGATAGTATATATACATAACTAATACAAAATATGTTATATTGATTAAAATGTTGTCTACTTAACTCATTAATAAAAGTCAGTTCATGTGATTAGAAATTATAATTGTAAAGATGTGTTCAAAACAAATTCCTGAAAAATTTCTGATGAATAATGTATCAAAGCAAGTCATGCTTTTGTTGAGAATAGTGAGTGTTTTTTCTTTAAAGTATTTGCTACCTTAACATCAGTTAATCAAATGGTCAAATGAATCTCTTTTCATAATAAAATTGCTACTAATTATCATTTTGTAGAGTGCATTTTAGTTATCAAAGTGATAAATAGCGATAGCTTGCCTCATAAGCGAGAAGTTCTGAGATCAATCCACCACGCTCCTGGTAGTGCTTTGCTTAACTTGTGAACCTTGACAAACAACTTTAAAACAATGTTAGAAACAATAAAACTTTACTGAGATAATTGCCATAATTATTAAAGATAAAATAAAAATGAAAATGCAAAATGATGGAATAATTGTCTTCATTAATTTCATTACCAAAAATTGCTCAAGAATTTGAATTTATAAATAGCAATGTTTAAATAGGATGATTTAAAAGGTAGGTCCTACATTTTAATAAAAACTTTAAATGCACAATATCTTGTGAAGACACTCTAGGTCTATGTTTTCTTCAATATTGCGAACCTACTTTTGTATCATTCAAAATATAGCTAACTGTCTGTGAATTCTCCAGTTACATCTTTTTAATTATATTAAATATAACTACAAGATTTTATGGAGTTATTAAATTAAAATCCATTATATTACCCAGATGTAGTTTCATATATGTCTTTTTTTCAGATGTAGTTACATTCGGAAAAAAATAATATAATGCGTTATATTAACCAGATGTAGTTTCATATGGTTTTTTTAAGATGTAGTTACATCTGGAAAATAATATTAAACATAGTAATTTAATTTAAAATTTAAACATTGTAATTTCATATATGAGTTTTTTTTCGATGTAGTTACATCTGGAGAAAATTCTTCCAAACATTGTTGGAGAAAAATTACCAGATGGATTACAGGCTGGGAGAAAATTACCAGATATAGTTACATCTTCCTAAAGATGTTGTTAGGGATCATTGAATTTCCAGATAATACTGAACAAATGTTGGTGGAATAAAAAAAATACAGATGATCTTGAACAAAAGTATACAAATGATCATAGACTACTCTACAGATGTTGTTGGACAAATGTAGTAATCTTTTACTAGGTTTTATAATTAGGATAAAGTATTTTATTTGCATAATTAAATTGAAGTGTATTAATAAAATTTAATTATCAAGTTTTTAATTAAGTTAATAAAATTTTCTTAAAATTAAAGTCGAAAGCAACAACAAGCTAACATCTAGTTGTATAAAACATCTTTAATAAATATTTTGATTGTGTTTTTAAAGCTGAATTAGGTTTTTCCAAGCTCTATGCAATCATGTTAATTATATACAAGTATGCAGCCAAAAAAAAAATATATCAATGATGGTAAAGGTATTTCTTAAGAAGTTAATATATTTTGCATTTTGTTTTATATATATAGTTGACGGGGTCTTTAAGTTAGACTTGGCAGTTCTGTTCTTTTTATATTCGATTTATAACGTTATGAAATAATGGCTTTTTTATGTATAAACATATTAAGTACAAAAAATTAATAAAATTAAATATTAGGTACAAAAAGGATAATTATGCAGTAAACTTTTTGTAAAAACAAAGCAGTTTTAATTTTTATAGTTTTAATTATATGCAGAACCAGGAATAATAACATTATAAGTAGGTCCTCTTATATTTCTTTTAGACCACAATCTCAGTGTGTATGCACTGTAAACAATAGTATCAACTATTGTTTACAGTGCACTGTCTTTCAGTATTTTAATGAAGAACGAAAAAAAAAAAAAATTAAAAATGTTTAAAACATTTTTACAATCCAGTTATGTAAACAATGTCATGAAGTATATCTACACTTGAACATAAAATAATAAATTATTACATCATGTAGAGTAATGCAGGATAACTGGATCTAAAGCAAAATGTTGCATGGTTTGTTTTGTTTTCAAAGATACATATAAAATATATATATTTTTTTTTAAAGAAGTAAAAGTAATAGATGCAAAAACAAAAAAAAATTGCAAAAGCTACATCTGTTGTGTAGTCCTAGATCATTTATATTTTTCTTTAACTCCAACAATATTTGTCCAATATTATCTGGAAATTCAATGACCCTTAGCAACATTTTCAGGAAGATGTAACTACATCTAAGAATTTTCCTAAAGTCCAATAACATCTGGAATAATTTCTTTCAGATATTTTGAAAGAAAATAATATATATATATATATATATATATATATATATATATATATATATATATATATATATATATATATATATATATATATATATATATATATATATATATATATATATATATATATATATATATATATATATATATATATATATATATATATATATATATATATATATATATATATATATATATAAATATAAATATATATATATATATTAATAATAATAATAATATTAATTAATGCTGTTGAGATAAAGTGCCAGACAATATCTATGACAGCCGGTATAAATTAATTAATGAACAAGTTAGTTCAGTCACTAAATAATAAAAAACGTTAATAATAAGCTTTCTTGGTTTTTATCTTGTTTTTTATTGCTTCTAAGTCGACCGATTGCAAGTTTAATTTGAAGCTTTTAACTGTAGTAGATTGAACAACTTCGGCTGGTAGACTATTCCATCCATCGACAACTCTATTGCTGAAAAAATATTGCCTTTTCAAACAATTTCTGACCAATTCGATGTTTTGCTCCTCTAATGTTAGCTGCAGGACCTGATGAGCAAGTAGAGTTCATTGTTTGATTTTGTTTAATATCAATGATTTCAATACCTTTAAATATTTTGAATTGCTGGATTAAATCGCACCTTAGCCTTCTAGTCTCCAAAGTAGTCAAACCCAAAATTTCCAATCTTTTTTTGTACTCAAGATGTCTTAGCTCCGGTATCATTTTGGTAGCTCTTCGTTGGACTTTTTCTAGTTCATTAATATCTTTTGTATAATACAGACTCCATGCTTGAATTGAAAACTCCAAATTTGGTCTAACATATGTACAATACAGTGTTTTTATTAGATCTTTATCCTTGTACTTGAATGTATTACTTAGTAGTGAGAGTATACTATTTGCTTTACTAGCTGCATATTTTACTTGTTTGGCCCATTTTAAATCACTTGATATATCAACACCAATGTCTTTTTCTAATTTTGACTTTTCAATTTCCATTAATGTATTGTTATCATTCATAAAATATGAATATTCGTTATTATTTGAACCAAAGTGCATAATTTTACATATTTCAAGATTTAATCCTAATTTCCATTTTGTTGACCATTTGTCAAGTTTATTCATATCATTTTGAAACAATTGTGAATCATTTTGAGAAGAAATAGGTGCAATTATCTTATTATCATCAGCATATAAACGACATTCATTAATAAAATTTTCTGGTAAATCATTTATAAATACCAAAAAAAAGAGAGGACCTAGAACAAACCCTTGTGGTACACCACTAAGTACATCAACCCAATCTGTCACACTTTTACCTAAAACCACTCTTTGTTTTCTGTTAGCTAAAAAACAGACTATCCACGTAAGAAGTTTACCAGAAATACCAAAGTTTACCAGAAATACCAAAAGTCAATAACTTGGATAATAACTTTTTATGTGAAACACTATCAAAAGCTTTTTTAAAATCTGTGTACAATGCATCTACCGGTGTTCTATTGTGGAACGCATCTGTTAAAATATCTAGGTATTCTAATAGGTTTGTTGTTACAGCTCTTGCTTTTCATAAAACCATGTTGTTTTTTTGAAAGTAAATTATTTTTTATGAGATGTTGCATGATACAATCAGCTATTATTCTTTCTAACACTTTACATGGTATTGAAGTTAACGAGACTGGTCTGTAGTTAGATGCTTTTAATTTGCTTCCTTTTTTAAAAAGTGGCATTACATTTGCCTTCTTCCACATATCTGGTAGGGTGCCTGTTTCCATCGATTTTTTGAAAATTAAATATAATGGGTATGATATTGACGAGCTGCATTCTTTTAAAACATGGATGAACAAAATCAAAACTGACTGATTTTGATTTATCAAGTGCTTGAAGTCTAGTTTGAACATCATTTTGTGTTATTAAAACTGTGTTTAATAATAAATTTGAAGTTATATATTGAAACTCAATAATATTTGTACAATTATCATTAACATACACAGAATGAAAATATTTATTTAGTTCAGTAGCTATAGCGAATTGATCATTTATGATTTCCCCATTATCAATTTCCAGAGCTCGAATATGAGTTTTCACTGATTTCTTCTCATTGATATATTTATAAAGCAATTTAGGATTTGATTTCAACTTGCTAGCTAAAGTACTTTCAAATTGTTTTATATTGTTCTTAATATCATTCTTTATTCTAATTTTTAGCTTATTATACTGAATTTTTGTTGATTCCTCATTCCAGCCATTACGTTTATTAGCAAGCCATATATTGTTTTTAGTTCTTATTTTATGTTTCAATTCAGGAGTAATCCATTTGTTTCTGTTCCTTCTATTTTGATAATCAATTCTTGGGATAAACAGATTAGTTGCATAATTGTAATAATACAAAAATAAATCATACATTTCATTTATAGATATACTTTTAAATCCATTTTCCCAATCTACATTATTGAAATGGCAAGAAAATAGTTCATAATTTCCTTTTTGATATAATCTAATGGATTTCTTATTTTCGGTTGAAAACTTATAATCATTAATTAGATAACAACACTTTAACAAATGATGACCCTGTTTGACATTCCCTAAAGGAGCTGAGTGAGTTATAGAAACAATTTTGTTTTTATCGTTTGTGATAATAAGGTCTAGAATATTAGTTGATTTGTAGTTTGCTATTTGGAATGTTGGCTCACATACACATTGAAACAGAAAACAATCTTCAAGACATTCAATAAATTTATTAGTTTGAGATTCATTATCAGCTGCTGAAAAAGGACAATTCTTATTATTCAGAGACGTTGCATTTGTATTCATCAATCTTATTATTCATCAATCTTATTATTCAGAGACATTGCATTTGTATACCAAATCATTAGTTCATTGCATTTCTGAGTATCGTGCTCCTTGTTTATACTTAAATCACATTTCTTACGCTCATGAAAGTTTACTATTTCAATATCTAGCTGTCTCTTATTGCTCAGCAACTTGTTAAGATTTTGACCTCCACCACTAAACAGATTTATTTTATTGTTAGTTTCATAGTTAAAGCATCGAATGTGGTTGAAGTCTTTTTTGGCATTTAGTTGCTATTTTTTTATTTTTACAACTTTGTCATTTCTAATACCAAAGTAAAAGTTTGCCTTGTTAATATTGTCATTATTTAGTTTTTTACACTCTTCTCTTAATAGCTTTGATTTGTACCGTTCAGATTCAGTCAAATCAGGATTTATAAATACACTTTCGTATGTTTTATCTTTCTTCAATTCCTTGGCATTTTTTAAAACAGAATTACGTTCCAATTTATCATTTAAAACAACAATATATGGAGCTTTATATTCATTTTTTGACTTTAATTTGATAACATTTTTTATTTTGACATTGACCTTCAACTTTTTCATGATTGTTTCAATATTTTGTTTATCTTCTTCAATAGCTTTGACTTTATCACATAATGTTGATTCCTCTAAACCGAAAATAACCAAGTTATTTTCTCTTTTATCTCTTTTTTTGGTTTCATTTGCGATAGTATTAATAATTTGCATTTGATCTGGAGTTTTTTTTACTTTACTAGCCCAATCACCTGTCACTGCTAAACTAGATTTTGATTTAGAATTTTCTAAATCCAGAACTCTCTTAGTCAAGTTTGCATTATCTGTTCTTAACGTTTCGATTGACTTTTTTAAATCTATGATTATTGCTTCTTGCTCACATTTGTAAGTATTGAAATCTCCTAGTTGTAAGTTAACCATTTGGATTACTGGATAGGAGGGCTACCACCCTAAATAACAGTGGATTACCTCCTGTCAGTGAAATTTTAATGTTATTATTATTAGTTTTGCTTATTACACAGGGACTAAAAAGTTTTAGTATGTGTTTTTTTCCGTAGTATATATATATATATATATATATATATATATATATATATATATATATATATATATATATATATATATATATATATATATATATATATATATATATACATATATATATATAGTTACAACTGGTAATAGTTCTATACCTAACTACATCTGGATGAAATAATGGATCTTTCGTTAATATTTTTTTCAAATGTAGTTATATCCAAAGAAAGTTACTAAATAAACAATCATCTGGCTGCATGTATGCATTATGATAATATTTTCAATAATTATCATTAAAATTTAAAATTTGTTGCATAAATAGTTGTTACCTTTATAAGATCACTTAATATTTTCTCCCAACATTTTAAAAAGGAGATGGAATAAATAAGCACTTAGGAATTAACTAATAATGTATACATGGCTTTTCCTCGCTTTTTTTCTAAAAGCCCTTTATTTTTAATTTTTTCAATTTTAATTTTTATTTATTCAAATAATTTTTATTAAATTATAAAGGAGCTTTATTTTCAAATAACCTTTATTCTAGTTAATAAGATATATAATAATTAGATATATCAAAGATGCTTATTAAATTTTATCCATTTTTCATCAATCCAAAACAATTTTTCATGCATTTGCAAAGTGCGTGCAAATTAATAATAACTAATATGCATTAACTTTACAGCTGTCGACTGTCATCATTTAATACATAAATAAATTTATTTACTTTTAAAAAAACGTATAAACTTGAAGAAATTTAAATAAAAGGGAACTAAAAGTAAAATAAAAGTTATTAGGTATTTAAAAAGTTATTATATTAAGTATTTATATTACTAATAAAGTACCATATTAATGGTGTTGTTAAACCCACAGTAAAAAATGAAAACTATAATAAACATAGTTCTATATAGTTTATTTAATTAAATATATTTTTGCAAATTTATTTAATTTTATTCAATTAAATATATTTTTGCAAATCCAAAACTTTAAAAAGGACAAGCAAACATTTTAATTTAACAATAATAAGAAAGTAAAATAAATTAAAAAAGCAAGTTCTTGAAGAAAGCAATGTTTTAGCATAGTTTCTTTTAAAGTCATTGCAAATGCATACATTTTAACTAAAATTTCCCATGCTTTTGTAAATGCATCTTCAGTTGTGTGCTTAATTATTAAACTTAAAAGTTATACTATTTAAGAAAGTATTAGCATGGTTTCTTTTAAAGTTGTTGAGTGCCAACGTTTGCTTAAGTAAAATTAAGGAAACGTGATGTTTGTTTTTCTATCCTTTTTTTTTAACAAATGTTTGCACGTTTGTCGATTTGTTGCGCCCTGTTTACATAAAAAATTTTATTACATTAGCAATACTTTCTTACAAACAGAACTATTTTTTTACTTTATTCATCATAAAACAGTAGTAATTAAACTAACTTTTTTGCTATTTATTAGCTAACAAACAAAACTATATTTTTACTTTATTTATCATAAAACAGTAGTTTCTACAGTAGTAAAACAGTAGTAGTAACAATATTATCAGAGATGCTGCAGAGGTGGTGCAACTGGTGCAGTCAAACTAGAATAAATTAGTTAAGCACGGTACTACTAGGATCATAGTAAGGGTTGAACTTGGCACTTCTTGCTTATAAAGCAAGCACTGCACCTTTACCGCAGATGCTGTTATACTTAGATAATTGATAAGATATAACTACATCAGTAATATTCATATTTTTTTTTATACAGATGTTATTAAATATGTAATTGCAGATGTTGTTAGACATTATTACACTTCATTGTATTTACCAATGTTGTTAGATGGATGCTATTAGACATGGCAAATATTATTTTGTTTTTTGTTTTTTAATACTAATTCTCTCTAAAAGGCTGCAATCAACCAGTTAAGAGTTACTAAGAAACAAAGAATAATGTTTAATAGCAAGGAAATGGTTAACAGAAAACAAATGTACCATTATGTTAACAGAAAAGAAAGAGCAAGTGAGAAGAGATGAAAAAACTGTTAGCAACTTCTTTGTGCAAAAGAAGCTTCAAAATATTGTCTCTGATTTAGCTACGAATAGCATTTCAATTTGAGCCATAACCAGAAATAAATAAATTTCACAGTCAATAGCTTGAAATGATTTTAACTCCCCGCTAACAAAAGCGATGTAATGAGGCTTCTGCAAAAGCAAGACTCAAGTGGGGTCTGTGATTTTAATAATAATGAAAATGACTCTTTTGACAAAACACCAATTTAAAGTTATAATGAGTGTGAAGATGTTTACTAAAATGATTTAACTTAAAAACTCACACAAATTGATTAAAATACATCAAACTGTCAAGTGTTCACAATCAAGTTATTCAATTAAAAGTTAAAGCTCTACTTGGAAAAGAATTTGAATTTCATCTTGATATAAAAACTCATGTGAACACGATACCAATAATGCTAGAGCCATTGATAAAGACAAAAATTGCAACTCAAACTTTATTAGAATTTATGGCAGATTTAAGTTTAGTCAATAATGTAGACTTCGATACCTTAAAAGCAGGGCTGTCAAGTCGGATTTGCGGAGTTGCAACATTTTTAACAGAGTCGGAGTCGCTAAACAAAATTGCGACTCTGACTCCAATAGTATAACTTCTCAATATTGCAAGTGCATGTACAAAACATTTAATTAATCTTATGTTCATACTAAACCTCAAAGAACGTTTCATAAATTTGTCAAAAAAGAAATTTTAACTTATCGCGTTATAGTTTTTTAAAAATTTATTCGTAGATTTGGCGGTATTTTAGTGTTAGCAAATGTTCTTTATATTATCTTTACGCAACAAGTTGTTTTGAGAACATTCAAGTTTATCTATGTTTCCATCTATGTCCGCATAACAATAAGTTTTAAAATACATGTTAAAAAAATTTATTTCATAACATCTCATTTTTCCAAATCAAATGTTTTTATATGAGAGAATGATTTTAAAACATTTGCTGATATTAAAACATTTAAACTGATATTAAAACATTTAAAACATCAT
>NC_061163.1:37687643-37790143 GCF_022113875.1 Hydra vulgaris
ATATATATATATAGTTACAACTGGTAATAGTTCTATACCTAACTACATCTGGATGAAATAATGGATCTTTCGTTAATATTTTTTTCAAATGTAGTTATATCCAAAGAAAGTTACTAAATAAACAATCATCTGGCTGCATGTATGCATTATGATAATATTTTCAATAATTATCATTAAAATTTAAAATTTGTTGCATAAATAGTTGTTACCTTTATAAGATCACTTAATATTTTCTCCCAACATTTTAAAAAGGAGATGGAATAAATAAGCACTTAGGAATTAACTAATAATGTATACATGGCTTTTCCTCGCTTTTTTTCTAAAAGCCCTTTATTTTTAATTTTTTCAATTTTAATTTTTATTTATTCAAATAATTTTTATTAAATTATAAAGGAGCTTTATTTTCAAATAACCTTTATTCTAGTTAATAAGATATATAATAATTAGATATATCAAAGATGCTTATTAAATTTTATCCATTTTTCATCAATCCAAAACAATTTTTCATGCATTTGCAAAGTGCGTGCAAATTAATAATAACTAATATGCATTAACTTTACAGCTGTCGACTGTCATCATTTAATACATAAATAAATTTATTTACTTTTAAAAAAACGTATAAACTTGAAGAAATTTAAATAAAAGGGAACTAAAAGTAAAATAAAAGTTATTAGGTATTTAAAAAGTTATTATATTAAGTATTTATATTACTAATAAAGTACCATATTAATGGTGTTGTTAAACCCACAGTAAAAAATGAAAACTATAATAAACATAGTTCTATATAGTTTATTTAATTAAATATATTTTTGCAAATTTATTTAATTTTATTCAATTAAATATATTTTTGCAAATCCAAAACTTTAAAAAGGACAAGCAAACATTTTAATTTAACAATAATAAGAAAGTAAAATAAATTAAAAAAGCAAGTTCTTGAAGAAAGCAATGTTTTAGCATAGTTTCTTTTAAAGTCATTGCAAATGCATACATTTTAACTAAAATTTCCCATGCTTTTGTAAATGCATCTTCAGTTGTGTGCTTAATTATTAAACTTAAAAGTTATACTATTTAAGAAAGTATTAGCATGGTTTCTTTTAAAGTTGTTGAGTGCCAACGTTTGCTTAAGTAAAATTAAGGAAACGTGATGTTTGTTTTTCTATCCTTTTTTTTTAACAAATGTTTGCACGTTTGTCGATTTGTTGCGCCCTGTTTACATAAAAAATTTTATTACATTAGCAATACTTTCTTACAAACAGAACTATTTTTTTACTTTATTCATCATAAAACAGTAGTAATTAAACTAACTTTTTTGCTATTTATTAGCTAACAAACAAAACTATATTTTTACTTTATTTATCATAAAACAGTAGTTTCTACAGTAGTAAAACAGTAGTAGTAACAATATTATCAGAGATGCTGCAGAGGTGGTGCAACTGGTGCAGTCAAACTAGAATAAATTAGTTAAGCACGGTACTACTAGGATCATAGTAAGGGTTGAACTTGGCACTTCTTGCTTATAAAGCAAGCACTGCACCTTTACCGCAGATGCTGTTATACTTAGATAATTGATAAGATATAACTACATCAGTAATATTCATATTTTTTTTTATACAGATGTTATTAAATATGTAATTGCAGATGTTGTTAGACATTATTACACTTCATTGTATTTACCAATGTTGTTAGATGGATGCTATTAGACATGGCAAATATTATTTTGTTTTTTGTTTTTTAATACTAATTCTCTCTAAAAGGCTGCAATCAACCAGTTAAGAGTTACTAAGAAACAAAGAATAATGTTTAATAGCAAGGAAATGGTTAACAGAAAACAAATGTACCATTATGTTAACAGAAAAGAAAGAGCAAGTGAGAAGAGATGAAAAAACTGTTAGCAACTTCTTTGTGCAAAAGAAGCTTCAAAATATTGTCTCTGATTTAGCTACGAATAGCATTTCAATTTGAGCCATAACCAGAAATAAATAAATTTCACAGTCAATAGCTTGAAATGATTTTAACTCCCCGCTAACAAAAGCGATGTAATGAGGCTTCTGCAAAAGCAAGACTCAAGTGGGGTCTGTGATTTTAATAATAATGAAAATGACTCTTTTGACAAAACACCAATTTAAAGTTATAATGAGTGTGAAGATGTTTACTAAAATGATTTAACTTAAAAACTCACACAAATTGATTAAAATACATCAAACTGTCAAGTGTTCACAATCAAGTTATTCAATTAAAAGTTAAAGCTCTACTTGGAAAAGAATTTGAATTTCATCTTGATATAAAAACTCATGTGAACACGATACCAATAATGCTAGAGCCATTGATAAAGACAAAAATTGCAACTCAAACTTTATTAGAATTTATGGCAGATTTAAGTTTAGTCAATAATGTAGACTTCGATACCTTAAAAGCAGGGCTGTCAAGTCGGATTTGCGGAGTTGCAACATTTTTAACAGAGTCGGAGTCGCTAAACAAAATTGCGACTCTGACTCCAATAGTATAACTTCTCAATATTGCAAGTGCATGTACAAAACATTTAATTAATCTTATGTTCATACTAAACCTCAAAGAACGTTTCATAAATTTGTCAAAAAAGAAATTTTAACTTATCGCGTTATAGTTTTTTAAAAATTTATTCGTAGATTTGGCGGTATTTTAGTGTTAGCAAATGTTCTTTATATTATCTTTACGCAACAAGTTGTTTTGAGAACATTCAAGTTTATCTATGTTTCCATCTATGTCCGCATAACAATAAGTTTTAAAATACATGTTAAAAAAATTTATTTCATAACATCTCATTTTTCCAAATCAAATGTTTTTATATGAGAGAATGATTTTAAAACATTTGCTGATATTAAAACATTTAAACTGATATTAAAACATTTAAAACATCATGATATTAAAACATTTAAAACATCGCTGATATTAAAACATTTAAAACATCCGCTGATATTAAAACATTTATACATTATTCCTACCTTTTTTAAAAAAAGGTATATTATATTATAATATAAAATATATATATATATCTTTTTTTATGTTTTGTTATAAATATATAATATATGACTGTATTCACTAACTGTCTTGAAAATGTACGCTTTAACATTAATTTTTAAAAAATAAGTTTAAAACGCTACGTACGTTGAAACTTAGAAGATCCTGTATTTTAGAAAGCGTCACTAATTTACCGAATAGTCGGTTAACCGCAAATAGATGAGAACTGTTATCCGGTTTTTGAAACAGATAACTGGCGAAATCACTATATATATATATATATATATATATATATATATATATATATATATATATATATATATATATATATATATATATATATATATATATATATATTTGAGCTTTAATCGAGCTTATATGAACAAGCCTATGATGTTCAAGCTCGGCTCATTTAACAAATGAGCCTAATTTTTTGTTCAAGCTCATTTACCAATTGAGCCGAACATGAACGAGCTCTTGTCGATCTGATCAACAAGCTGTTCAGGAACACAAAACAAGCCCTACATGCTAAAGCTACTTGCACATTATATAAAACATTAAAATAGATTTTTATTTAGGGGGAAAGTTTATAGAATTATTTATTTAAAAATTTAAATGTTTTAAATTACAATTTAATTATTTAACAAGAAAAAAAATTATAAAGTATATTTTTTTAAAATATGTTATTAGAGTTTCTTTTTTTTTGTTTTAAAGTAACTATTAAAAAGTTTAAATTAGTTTTTATATATTAACTCCTCCGTCTTTTAATTTTATATTCGTATCAGCTAAAGCGTTACAAGCGTTAAATTTATAAGAAAATATTAAATAAGATATAAAAGTATTTTATATCTTATTTAACAATTTCTTTTATTTAAAATATTTGATCACTGTTAAAGTCCTTTAGATTGTTGTAATTAGTGCTTGTTTTTTAATGTTTATAACATACTTTATCGTGCTTTATTTTTCTAGTTTTATCTAATGTTTTATAAAATAAATTAAAATAATAAAGTTTAAATTATAATCTTTAATAATAATAAAAATAATAGTGATAATATGGTTTTACATTAAGATTTTATATCATAATCAACCTAAATATTTCTTATTAAATAATATCTATTGAGTTTAGAGATCAAAACAGTTTTATGGTTTTTAAAAAGCTAAAATTTTAAAGACTGGAAGCATTTCCAGATATCGCAATTCGCGATCACTTAGTTCGAGCCCTGATATATATATATATATATATATGTATATATATATATATATATATATATATATATATATATATATATATATATATATATATATATATATATATATATATATATATATATATATATATATATATATATATATATATATATATATATATATATAAACACGCATTAATCAAATTTTAAGTGTTATTGCAATATCTAATTTTTCTCGTCTTATTTAGGGTTACTGTTCATAGCTACCTCAACTGTTCCTGTTAGCAATGATTTAAATAGTTAAACTTCAGAATCTGATGTTTAACTTTTGAATCATAAACTAATAGTTTAAAACCAAAAGGGATTAAGTTTGAGATTTACAACAAGCCTAAGCAATTTAATTTAATGGTAAGTTTTCATTTAGTATTTTTCAAGTTTTTGTTATTATTTTGATAAATAATTATTTTTCTCGGTAAATTATTTATCTGTGTTTTTTTTATATTTTTTACAATTTTATCTATTGTTTGAAATCTATAAATCTTTTTTGGTTCTATTAATATTTGATTAATATTATTTGATTATTTTATTTGATTAATATTAATATTTGATATTATTTTATTTGATTAATATTAATATTTGATTAATATTTGATAAATTATGCTTTATAATTAATTATACAAAGCATAAATGTTGAATCATAAATGTTATCAGACTAGTTTTCGAAGTATTAGAATATTTGGAAACATGAAAAATCCATAGACAAAGTAATAGAAGACTTTTAGGGTTCTGAAACTTAATGTTTAAGCGAAATGCAAGGGAAATTGTGTTTAAAAATATATTTTGGGTAGATCTCATAACTGCCATTGTAAAAAAAAAATGACTTACAAATCTGCCAGAATGTTTTCAGCTAACCAAATTTGCTTTCAAATTTGAGATACATCTGTGTTTCTTTATACTACTAATTCTCGCAACACAATTGCAACTTCCCTACATTATCAATTATCTTATCACATTGACAGATGGATTGGGATCAGCTTTAGACTTGAAATTTATTGGACTAATTCCAGATTTTCTCAAAAAATTAATAATTTTTTTGTTTAACAGTTTGAAATTGTTTTTAAATCTTGTTTGTTTAATAAAGTTTTATGGTTACTCTCTTGTTCAAGTAAAACCATATTTTCACTAAACAAATGCTCCCTGTTATGATCTGATTCACACTCTTGCAAATTATTGGCTACTACCAAAACAATGATACCAAATATAATAGTAATATGAAGCTAAAATAATAATTGTCGACTTCCCTATATGTCATGATCTCTCTGATCTGTTAGAGAATTGGTAGCACTGGGCAATGACAACAAATTCAGAAAATTTACATATGGTAATAGAAGAGTAGTAATTTGAATCTTGAATCAATGTTTTGTGCCATGTTCATTCATACAATCTTCTTAATAAATTAATATATACAGTATTGCATATTATTTAATACATACAATATTATTAATTGTTTACCATTGTATGTTATGAAAATAATTTTGTAAGTACCAGAAAATTATTATCATAATAATTTTTGTTAAATAATATTGGACTGGAATTGTTAATTAACATTACTTAATAATGTATAACATTCACTGTCACTTGGACAAAGTTACAATCACTAACATTTTTTATTTATTAAAACATTGTTTATTCAACATGAAAATGAAAAACCTGACGACGTTAAAAGCCATTGATCAAGCAAAAAAGCAAATAAAATGCCTCAGAAAAAAGTTAAAGCTTTACAATTAATGTTAAGGTCAACATGATCAAGTATCACAGCTAGTAAATTCAAAATATCAGCTTCATATGTTCATAAAAATCATAAAAATCTGAAGAAACCTACTATCAATCAATAAAAAAACTTACTGAGAAGATTGTATTAAAAGTTATAAAAAGGAACATCAATGGCACAATCTATGTGTGTTTTGGCCAGATCTTGCTTTATTTGTTTAAGATTCCTTTATAAAAGTAAAGTCATTTTTGTACTAAAAAAAAATCTTGTCAATGTTATAGAATCAAGTCCAATGGAGGATTTATGGTCAATTATTAAATGATTAGTTAATAAAGATGCAAGCAGAAAATCTTGAATAGCACAATTGAAGAACAGAGAATTGTTTTCAGAAAGTTAAAAAAAGTACTGAGTCTGTAACATGTAAATATATAACTATGTAAACATAGTTGAAACTGCTCCTACTAAAATTCATTTTGGTCATTCAATTAAGTCTCATCCTTTTACTGTCCAAAAAATCTTATTAGTCTAGTTTTTTTCTTCGAACATCAGTTATTTGGAATTTGCTTCCTTCATCTTGTTTCACTAATTTGTATAATTTGCTATCTTTTAAATTGTCTGTTAATCGTTATCTTGCTCTAATAACTTCATCTTTTCACTTCCAGTAATTTCCAACTCTAAAAGTGGTTGCTTGCAGCCTAGTTGAAAGTAAAGATGTTAAAGAAAAAAAAAACTAAACTAGAAACTATGAAAAGATATAGCAAATCAAATAATTTTTATAATATTCTAAAAACATTTTGTATTTTGAAAATATAAATTAATGGTGTTATGACGATTTACCATTACCCAGATGTCAAGTGAACACTATTAAAATTAACCCTTTAAGCTTGTTTACTATTTCATATGAAGCATAAATAACATACTTTTTCTTTTATGCTAGGTAAATTAGTACTACTAATACTCACTTTCTAAATAATATGTATTATTATGTCTGCTTACAGCTTTCATGGAAGTGGATATGTATTAATAAAAAATTTACAACTTACCTTGAAGTAGCTTTTGATTGTTCTTGTTTTTTTGCAGTCTTTAAATTTGAAATCTGCACGCTTTGTAGTTCCTAATTTGTTTTGTCTCTTAGTTTATGATTAAAAAGTTAAACACCAGGTTTTGAGGTTTAACTTTCAAAATCATTTCTAAGAATGCAACAAGAGTGATTTGACAAAAAAGTGACAAGGATTTCAGACTCTAAAATAAAAAAAATATGTATTCATTTTAACATTTGTACCTTTTCTATAAAAAATTTAAACAAAAAAATAAATAAAAGCAAAATAACATACATTTAAAATCAAATAAAAACATACAATTTAGAAATATAAAAAGTAAGATATTAGGAAATAAAAATTTTAAAACTGGTGATTTCAAATTTAAGGTATCAAATAAAGAATAAAAATGAAACTAAAGTAAGAAGATTAAATTTTTTTAAAGTTTAATAAAATACTAATAAAAATTTTTTGTTGCTATTTTGTTAGTGTTAATAAACAATCAAGGAATTAAAATATTTGAAATAGTAATCCACCACAATACACTATATCTGTAACAAATATCATTGACTTTTTCATATCGACAGGTTTATTTAACAGAAAAGTCGTCAAGACAAAAAAGGCCAAGACCAAGATAAAGGGCTTAAGACCAAGACTGAATGCTTTAAGACCAATATATCAAAAATTTAACCCAAAACCAAGACTTTAAAAGTTTTTACAAGACCAAAATCAAGACTTACGTTCTAAGAAGTCTAAAACAACAAGACTCATGCTCACACATGTTTGTATACTATTAGGCCCTTAGTTGGTGTAATAAATTACCATTTACAGATAAATTTTTTTATTTCAAAACAACTTTTTTTGTATTGCTAAAAAAAACTACCAATAAAAAATCTAAGAACGTATAGCAGCCATGGTAGTCCAGTAGCCATATTCTTCAACATAGTATCAACCAGTCTGGCACATTTTGGTCACATAATTAAATCCCTCTGGCTGAATACCCGCTCTAATGGTGCAAAAGAAGCTGGAAGACAAAAAAGCTTCTCTAGCAGAGGGTTTATAATATTGTAATATTCGGCAGATTATAGCTTAATTATGCATTTTATCCATATATGCTTGATGCAAATAGAACTATTTTTTCCATGAAAGCAGTAACATAGTTGGTGACAAAGGAACAACATTCTTTGAGCATCCTTTCCAAATTTCAACTCAAAATCTCTACGAAAAAGGGTGCTTTGATGTGTTAAATTTGTCAACATTGAGCATTTGGCTAATAAACTGTTAGCTGTTTTCAGATGAGTTAACGGGTCACAACTAAAATTTTGCCCAAACTTTGGGATAATGTCAATAAAGATCTGCTTTGTGTATATTTTTAAAATTTTAACAGAATATACTCGAAAGCATTTTCTATTCAAATATATTTTTAAATAGTTTGTATGATTTGTAGTTCAAAAAATATCACGCTATAATGTATGAAGATCTGAAATCCATTTTGTATAAATACTATCAAAAAAACCATGGACTGGGGCGAAAACATATTTTTGATAAATTTATCAGCATGGGAGCTCCAAAAAGGACTTTAAATCATTGGCTTAGCATGCTGGAACAAAATAAAGTACTAACTAGGAAAAAAGGAACCGGTCCTCCGACCACTATAGCGACTGCAAACAACATATGTAAGATGAAAAATTTCTTCAATCATCGGAAGAGCTGCTCACAGAAAAGAGTAGCTAGCAAGCTAAAAACGACTCAGCAATACGTTTCAAAGATTATGATTATTTAATTATGACGGTGCATTTTAGACATCTGATATTTGTTCTTTGCTATTGCAAAGAACAAATATCAGATGTCTAAAATGCACCGTCAAACCAAAGATGACAGCCTTACAAGTCAAGTTAGCAAGGCCAAAGTGTGGATGACTTTTCCTCAAATTTCGTGATGTCGATTTTATTTTGGATGATGAATCGTACTTCACTCTTTCCAACACAACTTTGGCTGGGAATGACCGATTTTACTCAGATGATATTCAAAAGACTCCTACTGATGTGAAGAACAAAATGAAGGCAAAATACGAGTCAAAACTACTTGTTTGGGTGGCAGTTTCACCTCGAGGAATGAGTAGTGTCAAATTTTTCAAGTCTGGCCTGGCAATCAATCAATATATTTACCATGACGAGTGTATACGAAAGAGGTTGATTCCTTTTATTAACAAATACTATAGGGATGGTAAATATGTATTCTGGCCCGATTTAGCTAGCTCCCACTATGCAAACTCAGTCCACGCCGACCTCAGAGACAAAAAAGTCAATTTTGTACAAAAACAAGACAACCCAGCAAACGTCCCGAACGTCAGGCTAATTGGGGATTTTTGAAGCAGAAAGTGTATGAGAAGGACTGGCAGGCTAAAACTATCACTCAACTCAAAGCTAGAGTCAGTCTTTGCCTTCGTAATTTGGACAAAGACCTTATACACCGCACCTTCAGCTCGGTACACAAAAGACTCGATTTTGTCAGAAGGAATGGAATCGAAAAACTTTAAAAGACATTTTTTCTAACACTTAAAATTGTTGTTTATAAAATGCAAAAAACCGTTTAAAAAAAAATTGTAAAATGACTGAGATATCTTGTTTTAAAAGTTGGGCAAAATTTTAGTTGTGACCCGTTAGTCCATCTTCAACACACAGCTACAATGAATACGCACAGCATGCTAACCTTTCAGTTGCATGTTGCTTGATAGCTTTGTTTACAAAGCTATCAAGCTACAATGACTTGGTTTTCTTCATGCAGACCATTCCACATATCTTTATCATCAACTATAACAATATGTTCAGATTCTCCTTCACTCTCATTTGCCTGTCTCTCACTGAGCACATCAAAAGATTTTTTCTTATTTGAGGCTTAATTGGTAACAACATATTCTAGCTTTGTTCTGAGTTGATTTGGATCAAATGATGTTATTTAACTTATCCGCAATTAACTGGCCGTTTTGCCTTTCTTTGACTTGATAACATAATAGTTAACATAAACAGTTGGTGATCAAAATTTTAGCATGCAACAAAAGTAGGTAGCAATTATATATGCATATTTTCCGTCTGTTCTAAGTCAAAAACCTTCTAGGTCTGCAGTATAAATAGTTTTAATAATCTACTTTTGGTGCATGCTAAAGATTGCTAATGTTGTACTAAAATTTCTAATCACATGAACTGACATTTATTATTGAGTTAAATAGACAACATTTTGATCAATATAACATATTTTGTTTTAGTTATGTATGCATACTATCTATGAAAGATTTTATTTCTATACAAATATAATCAACATAGAATAAAATTTATAATTAATATTCATACATCCTACCTTATATCAATATTATAGAATATAACAGTATAAATACAACAAAAATGTATAAATGATAAACATTCATTTCTTCTTATTATTATCAATATTATGAATATGATTATAGATATATTTATTATAAATGTGATGTCATTATAAATTATAATGACATCACAAATATAAGATAGATCTTACATTTGTGATGTCATTGATGATCTTATTTTTATGATGTCAAATTTAAAAATTTAAAATTTAAAAAGTTATAGATCTATAACTTTTTAAATCTATAAATTTTTATATATCTTAATGTAAATGTAAATATGGACTTTTATAACCTCATATAAGGTTATAGAATCTTATATTTTATATTTACCTTAAAATATATTATAGTATATTACCTTATATATATATATATATATTACCTTATAATATATAATATATTATATTACCTTTTAATATATTACCTTATATATATATATATATATATATATATATATATATATATATATATATATATATTATATATATATATATATATATATATATATATATATATATATATATATATATATATAACATATTATAATATATAATTTCCTTACAATATATAGAAGTCTTATATTTACCTTCATTCAAAAATAAATATAATTATATTTATTTTGAATGAAGGTAAATATAAGATTTTGTTATAAAAGAATTTTTATAATCTTTTTTCATCATATAAGAATTATTATAATTAATAGAAAAACTCACCATTGTAATTTATTATTTTTCAAATTTAATAAACAAGTTCTGATAAATTTTAAGTTCACCAAAGTAGTTGCTATTAGAAGAACGCGCGTTGTTTTTAAATTTAAAACAAGGTTTAGAATTTAAACCTACTAAAACAACGCATGCGTTAAAAATTTCCTCAAGTCTTACAGTCCGGCTAACGAGATGTTTTAAAATCGGACTCTGCGAAACTCAAAATTTTTAACCAATCAAAACAGGGATCGATCTCAGGAAATAGCCGTTCGTATCAAGTACTTTATCAGCAATTTTGAATCTGTAAATTTCCTTCGATTCGATTTACTTTTTAAAATCGTTGGTGAGACGTTATTTAAAACTTGACATATATTTAACGCAAACGTAAGAATTCGACGATAAAAGATAACATATTTACATAAAAACGTCGGCAGTTTTATTTTCATGTTAACTTTTTGCATCACATTTTGCGGGAAAATATAAATAAAACAATTTAAAAGAGTCAAAAAGACTCAGCTCTTTCAGCTAAAACAATTTATTTATGAATTATTTGAATTTGAATTGCTTTAATATAATTTGAATTAAAATTATATTTACATAGATAATAAAATAACAAACACTCAACGCTTCACTCTTTGGGCGGGCCATAATACACCAGATACTTTTGCTTTTTAAATTTGGAGAAAAATAGGGTATGTCCCGCAATCATATAAAAGATGTTCCATATTTACTCTACAGTCTATTGTAACTACAGAACACGGATATGAGACATGGAAAATTCTACTCATATCTTTAAACAGACTTTGCAAAAGCATTCGACAAAGTTGCGCGTCAAAGTCTACTGCACAAGTTGAATTTGTACTGGGCGACTAACACTTTGCACAAAAGGATCAAGAGCTAGCTAACCATACCCTTACAACCTGTAACCATTGGTAATAACAAGTCTAAATGAAAAAAATCTCAATTGGTGTGCCACAAGATCTGTTCTTAAGACCACTCCTATTTCTCATCTATATAAACGATCTATCATGCAAAATACTGTACCATTTCAATATATATGTAAACGACTTTAAAAATCAGGGTTATTAAATTGAACGAAGACACCATAAAACTTGAAGCCAATATCAACGAAGCAGTGAAGTGGTCACACATGGCTTATGATTTAATGACTGATGATTTATATATTAGAAAACAAGTAGCTGGAAACCCTATGTTTGGCATGGTCAAGAGTGCTTTAGTCTTACACTATGCCGCACATTGTATAGTTCATACGCTTGCCCATACTTAGACTTTACAGTACAAGCTTGATAACCATACCTTACTAAAGATAATGTCAAACTCAAGCGATTTCAACACCGAGCCACGAAACATATTTCGACCATAAAATACTTACACTACATTCATAGACTATCAATATTAAACCTGACAACGCTAACCAAATAACGAGTAAAAGAAAATCTTATTGAATAATAAAAAATCAACAGCAAAATTAATATAATATAATTTGTGTTCCTTCAGAGTCAACATAACTTAACTTCTTCAACGTATAGTTTTCGAACTCGCAGACACACCAAACAACTCAAAGTACAACTTGTTAAAAAACTGCGGTGAACTTCTTTACCAACTTTGTGGTCAAACCATGGAATGCCTTAATTTTATGCGTATTTTGTGTGTAAGTGGAAGCAAAGCATTTTATTTGAGACTGGCGATGACTCCATAATTTCTAATTATAGACCTATATCTATATGACGGTGTTTTTCAAAATTGCTTGAAAGAATAATGTACAACAGGCTGTTTAATCATTTATTGGAAAACGATATATTGTATTTAAAACAGTTTGGTTTCAAATGAAAATGTTCTACTGAACATGCAGTAGTTGAAATAGTCAAACAAATGACAAACACATTACGTACTAACTACATTACACTAGGATTTTTCATTGATCTGTCAAAGGCTTTTGATACTGTAAACCATAATATACTAATAATAAAAAACTTAAATATTTTTTTTTTTTTTTTTACAACTTCAATAAATTTACACATCGTTACGTTATAACTACATGACATAATATAATGCAACGTAAAAAATGTAACATAATAATACCACGTATAACATATCATAATAAAAAGTGGTTTAACTAGTATAACTAAGTTTAGTGTAAATTAATAGTGTTTCTTATTATATCACTGCCAGTATTTTTTAAAAACAAAAGAATAAAAATAAGAAAAGTAAAAAAATAAGACAAGAAACTTTTTGTTACTTCAGATATATACATGCTGTTGTAAAGAAACTCGTAGAAGTCTAAGAAGACTTATCATCGAGTACCTCTTTAAATGGTTAAATAAAGTTTGTTTCATTTTTATATATAGTCAAAAGTGATTAAACAATATACAGTCAATGATAAACATAAACATTTTAGTATAATTTTTAATTTTAATGTTAAGTTTAAATGTCGATATAATTGTTGATATTAAGTATGAGGTGTTTTAATTCATTTTTCAAGGTGGCAGGATGTTTTTGGATATTATTTTGTTATATAGGGACGGACCCCGGAAGGAAATAGAAAACCGTGAGAACTTTGTTGTTCTTTTAGGCAGTGTGAACATGCCTGTTGCTCTTGTTATATATCTATTAGAGTTTACTTGAAAGAAGTTATCTAAAAAATGCAATGGGACTAGTCCAAGTTTTTATTTAATCATAAATAGTACATTTTGGTAGATGTTGATTTGGTAAAGATTTAGTGCATTCAAGGTTTTTAGTAAGGGTTCAGCATAGGTGAGTTAATTTTTATTATAAAATAATCTTGTTGCATGTTTTTGACATATAAACAGTGCTCAGTTTGGATTTGTATGTACTTGCCCATGAAATATTAGCTTACGTGAGATAACTTTGGATGTAAGAAAAATAAAGCGATTTAAGATTATGTTGGGACAACATAGGTTTAACTTTGTAGAGTATTCTAATATTTTTTGAAATTTTGGTGTTTATTGTACTTATATGGGCTCTCCAAGATATACTTTCGTCAATAAGTATCCCAAGAAACTTAGTTGTTTGTGTTCTTTTAATGTTTACCTTATCTATTTTTAGTGAGGGAAGGATAGTTGGTATATTATTTTTCTGTTTTTTGGAATGAAACAATATGTATTTTGCTTTTTGCGTATTTATTAATAACTTATTTAATTTCAACCATATATTTAATCTTTTAAGCTCGTTGTTCATACATTTACAAAGTTCTTTGATTGAGTTCGAGGAATAAAATAAGTTTGTGTCATCGGCAAACATAATTACATCAAGTTTTTTCAAGGCTTTTGTAAGGCCGTTAATATATAGAAGAGACAGAAGAGGTCCAAGAATGGAACATTGGGGGATACCGCACTCAACTCTTAATAGTTTTGAATGTTTATAATTATCTGAAAAAACACATCGTTTTCTGTTGATTAAATAGTTTTTGAACCAGTTAAGAGTTATATTTTTTATTCCATAGCTTTCCATTTTTTTAAGTAAGATATTATGATTTACAGTATCAAACGCTTTTGACAGGCCTATAAAGTTGCCTAAAACATACTGTTTTTTATCAAAAGAATCACTTATATTGTTAACTAGATCTAGGATTGCGTGTTCAGTATTTAGGAGACATTTTTGAGGCAAGATGAGGACCAATGTTAACAAAAAATTTGTTGAATTTTTCAGCAATCGTCTTTTTGTCACTGAACTCTATAATGTCTATGACGATTTTAGCAGGTAAACTATTTGATTTAACTTTTTTGTTCCCAATTATTTCTTTTATAGTATTCCATGTTTTTTTAATGTCACAAGTTTGGTGACATTAAAAAAACATTTTTAATGAACCATTTGGTTCGAGTAGTAATTTTTCTTCGAACTTTTTTTTATTTTTTCAAATAAATATTTGTATTATTTGTAAGTATTTAGATTTTTTTCATTTCTATTTTTTATATACTTAAATACTTTATGTAAAGTTTTTTTTTTTTATTTGAAGATTTTTTTATACTTCAAGTAATCCATGGACATTGTAAGTATTTTACTTTTAGTTCTTGTTCTATTATAGGGAAGTGATAATCATAGTGCTTTAAAAATATTTCTATAAACTCATTATAAGCGGAGTTGGTATGCCCATGGTTGCATACTTGGTAAATCCTGTCCCACCTCACTGCCGATAGTGAGTCTTTAAACTGTTGAGTAGTAAGATTATCAATTTTTCGTTAATAGACTTTGATTTTAGAGTTATTATTTTTTGTATCTTGAAAAAAGGAAAAGTATATCGGAAAGTGATCGGATATATCGGTTTTGATTACACCTGCTTTTAATGAAGAATCGTAAAATGAATTAGTCAATATGTTGTCAATTACAGTGATTGAATCTAATGTTATCCGGGTTGGTTGGTTTATTATAGGAAAAACGTAATGTTGAAACATGTCGTCAAAAAAAATTTTGGTAACAACATCTTCATTGTACAATAAGGCAACAACGTATAAGGTATAATGCAATATAATGCAACGTATAATGCAATAAGGCAACAACGTATGGGACTTTATCCACAATAATATGCTCAGCTGCTTCACTAGCTATTTTAAATTCACAAGTGATATTCATAGTTATAAACTTAGGTCTGTATCTTATTACAGTCTCTTTATGCTTTTAAAACAAACACATAAGTATGGCATCAGATCAATCACGCTTCGATCAAATCACTGTTGAAACTCTCTTCCTGTTGAAACTAAAAAAAAAAATAATTCTGAGATGACAAATTTCTCTATAGAGAAATTTGTCATCTTATAATTATTTTTTATGTTTTTTTCTTATAATTATTTTTTATGTTTTTTTTTATAATTATTTTTTAAGTTTTTTTTATAAAATAAAAATATAAAACTCATGAATAAAAACATAAAACTTATAGAATAGAAATAAAAATATTAAACTCATAAAATAAATATGTAAATATAAAACTCGGAAAAAAAAACATAAAAAAAATTATAAATATTTATTTAGCCTCAATCAAATTTTCATCATCCTGTAAAGTTTATATATGTAAAGTTTATGGCATTGGTATTAAACAATGTAACATGTAATAAACAAATAATCAATAAACTATTTTCTATGCAATCGCTTCTGTTTAGTTATTCTCTATAACTAATTTTTATTTAATTCTTTTTATTTTAATGCATATCTATATTGTGCGGCGGTGGCGCAGTGGTTACAGCTCTTGCTTTATAGGCAGGAGATTCAGATTCGAAACGACCTCTAGACATATTTTCGCGCCATGGTAAGGAAGGAGGTATAGGAGTATAAACTTCCTGCTTAAATGCACTTCCGCGATGCTATGTGACGAGACCGTTAGGTCTTCTTGGGGCACCTAAATAACAAAAAAAAAATATTATGTTTAAAAATTTTGATGCAAAGCAAAACTCTTCTAGGAGTTGTACTTCTTCAACTCTTCTTTCCAAGTCATTAACTTCTCTCCTTTTTCTTTCCTCTTTTTTATCTATTATATTAATTTGTTATTGATATCAATATTAAATTAAACAATGTATCAAAAGTAAAAAAGATTTAAAATATGAAAGTGCATTTCTGTCTTTTTTGATTACTTATAAGTAATCAAAAGTAACAAAAAAACACTTAATAATAGAGTAGCAAAACCCACTATAGTGAGAATTACCTCGCTTTCCAGATAAACTGGCACGACTCAAATCGTTTTCCACCAATGACACTAATTGTTTCTAAATAACAAAGTAAATGTAAATATGAAAAAGTATAACAAAATTAGATAAATGAATAAAATTTATAAATTTTTTAAGATGAAAATGTCTTACTCTACTAGTTCCATCTGGATAGCTAGGTTCTTTCCCGATTGAAATGGATAAACTAACAGTTTTCGTAAAATTCGATTTATTTTATTTATTATTTATTTTATTTCATTTGCCGTATAATATTATTTACATCAAGATTTTATAATATTATACTGACAGGACTTCAAGAAGATCGTAATGATCTTATCACAAAGCCCTTAACAAAATTCTATTTTCTTCTACAATAAAAACATCTAAATATTATATACAATAAATATATACCGAGAATATATCAATAAATATATCATAAATTTGACACATACTTCAGAAGTAAAACTCAAAATAAAATATAACAAATCATTTCGCAGTATAGCAACTAAAATTTTTTTTTTTTTTTTTTAAATCAAAAAAAAATCAAAAATGATTTTTTTAATAGATAGTTTGAAAAAGGAATAGGTCAATTTAGATGAAAAAACAAAATTAGGCCGTACTATTTCATTCCAGAGAAAAGGTCCACGATAAGATATGCAGAATTGAGCTTGTTTATTATTGCAAAAAGGTTTTTCTAAAATGCTATTATATTTGTTTTGGGGTTTAATTTTATAAAGGTTTACAAATACATCGGGGGACATAAGTTCTTTACATTTGTACATAAAACACAAAACATTAAATACATTTAGTTAATAAACATTTAAAACGTCCATTTCTTTAAAAAGCGGTTCAAGTTCGAAAAACGATTTTTTAAATTTATTATCCGAGCTGCGTGTTTCTGATGCCGATCAAGAGATTTAAGTTTAGTTTTATGTGTACTTCCCCATATAATATTTGCATAATTGATATGACAGTGAATAAAAGAGTAATATAATTGTTTATTGCTTTTTGTTTAAAATACCTCTAGATTTGTGTAGAATTCCAATGTTTTTTGCAACATTATTAGAAATATCATTGATGTGTGACTTCCAAGACAGATTTTCTTCAATAAAAACCAAAAATTTTGTCACTTTTTCTCTTTTTAGAATGACATTGTCTATAAAAAGATCAGGCATGTTTACAGGCAATATCTGTTTTTTATAGTTTGGATGGAAAAGCATCCATTTTTTTTTTCAATATTTAAAGATAGCCTATTTTTTTTTGAACCAAATTGAAATTTTTTTAAGTTCTCTGTTCATATTATAAAAAAGTAAGTTTATATTTTCATGGACTGAAACAGGTTTGTGTCATCTGCAAAAATTATAGTCTTTAAATTGGATGCTTTGTTAAGATCATTTGTATATATATAATGAAGAGAAGTGGTTCAAGTATGGATCCTTGTGGGACACCATATGTTATGTTCATTAATGTTTGAGGCTGGGAATCTTTATTAAAAACAAATTGCTTACGGTTGGAGAGATAACTTTTGAACCAACTTAGAGTTTTACCTGCTATGGCATAACATTCAAGTTTTTTAAGCAAAATGTTATGATCGACCGTGTCAAAAGCTTTTGACAGGTCAATGAAAACACCAAGTGTAAATTTTTGATTTTTAAAAGATTCTTTAATACAACGTGTTAATTGAAGAATAGCATGTTCGGTTGAGTTGTTTTTTTTTAAATCGAACTGATTTTCATAAAGAAGCTTATTGGTAATTAAGTATGTGTACACTCTGTTATACATTATTCTTTATAATATTTTTGAAAAAACTGGAAGAACAATGTTATGCTAAATAAATTATTAAGTTGATCAGACATATCTGAAGAGTTTAGAGTGTGAGAAGTTACTCTACCAAACTCGAATGATTTACTGGGTGTCTTCGACTTCTGAAAAGATGAAAATGTGCGTTAGGTTAAAGTCATGTTTATTTTCTAATTCAATTGAATCATTTAATAAGTTTGAATATTGATTTAAACTGGGAGTAAAAATTTTAGTAAATCTTCTATTGCTACACCAGACAATCTGTGTAGCAAAGAGATTGAAAGAATCAAAACAAAAATTTAAGTCGTTGAAACAAGAGAAACACTGTTTATACCCTCTTTGACTATCTTATCTTTCTACTATATCAATAGGTAATTAGATAGTTAAATCAAAAATGGCATCATCAGAACTTTCTTTTACTTCAAAAATGAACTCATTATCAGCAGAAATCTGATTGATATTATCTGATAATCTACAAAAGTTTTTTCTCCAGAAATACCATCCATATTTATATATATACACACACACGCACACACACACACACACATACACACACGCATACACGCATGCACACACGCATATATTATACCAGCACATATGACTACAAATTATTTAATAGAGTGTTCAGCAGCTTAGGTCCTCCGTTAGGTCCGCAGCTTAGGTCCTCCGTTAGCAATTAAAAATTTAGAAGCTGAATAATATGTTTTGGATTAAATGTAACTGTTTTTTGAAAATCTGGTAGGGTAATTATAATTTATTTTTTCAATAAGTGAATTAAATAAGATTAGGAATATTTAAAATATTACGTTCATTAAATAATGTTTGAATGTGAGAAACATGATCTAGGTTTGAGATTATCCTTATAGTCTATTTTTGTTTACTAAGTATTTTTTTTTTTGGTGCGTTAGTGCTGCACTATGCAACGTTTTTATAATTTTTGTAACAATGAGTTAAATAAAAGTATAAGTTTTAAATGGATAAATTAAAAATTGTTTTGTTTTGTATTTTAAAACTATATTTTTGGATATTTTTTTCAATTTAGACCTATGTGATCCCTCCAGGTTAAATTTTCATCCATTACCACACCTAAAAACTTCATTGATTGCTAACTTTTTTTATTATTTATCAATAAAAAGATCTGAAATTTTATGGGAATATGTGGCGATGGAATATATAAAGACGATAGAAAAATACGTATTTTTTTAATGATGTTTAAACACAATTTGTTCGATAAAAACCATTGAGATAATTTATCAAGTTCTTTGTTTGCTGTTTAAAATAATTTATTGATATCTTTACAATATAACAATAATAAAACAAGTTAGTATAATCCGCAAACAAAATTGAACTTAAAATGTTAGAAAATTTTTTTAAACTGTTTATATAAATAAGAAATAAAAGGGGTCTTTAAATTGATCCTCGAGGAACACCATAGACATTTGTCTAATAATCTGTTTTTCCTCTATCATATAATATGTGCTGCTTTCTATTAGTCAAATAACTCTCAACCCAGGACATATTAGTATTTTTCAAACCATAACTTTTGAACTTGGATAGAAAGACTTGGTGACTGACTGCGTCAAAAGCTTCTACTTAAATTAATGAATACACCTAGGATATACTTGATTTCATTAAACGCTTTAAATATATCTAGAACAAGGTGAGTGATTTCAGAATCAGTGAAATGACAGATTTTAATCTAAACTGTTTATGGTATATTACTATTAGTTAAAGAAAAATCGTCTTTTTGACATAATTCGCTCTAATACCTAATATTTAAAAAAAGTTAACTAACAACTTTTTTGTTGCTTTTAAAAAAACAAGAAAAAAGTTGAGATATAATAAGAAACATTTAAAGGATTTCGTGATTTTAAAACTGGAATGACTTTTTCAATTTTTTAAGTTCCCAGATAACTTCATCTTGTTTTAAATCACCTTGTTTTAAAGATAAAATTAAAAGTGTATGGCTTGAAAAAACTTTTTATTCATTAAAAAAAAAATGCAATTCAATTTTGAAAAATGTAAAATCATGCATATTGTTAACAAAAACAAAAATTATATTTCATGACTAACAATAATATAAAGCAAGAATTAATTGGAACTAAATTAGAAAAGGATCTAGTCAAACTATATATATGTATAAATATAGTGAACTAATAAAATTGCTGTATTGTAGTTTTATAAGGCCGCATTTAGAATTTGCAATACAGGTATGGAGTCCAAATATTCGAGGTAACAAACATCGTTTATTCAACGATAGGATATATTTAAATCAAAATTGTAAGGGTTTTTTTTACAAATCGCACAGTCAAATTCTAGTACAAATTCCCAATTAAAACACTGAAGGGTAAAAATCTCAACTTGTTTAAAGCTAAACTAGACTTAATCGAGTATATTTAACTTTCTTGTTATGTCTCTAAAAGATTCAACATGGCGTTAAATCTAAACAGTATTGCATATTATTATATTATTATTAAGACTCAAGGATTTGATGAAATATTTAATGATATAGCTTTTTCGAACAAAATCAGTCTTAGCAGACTCTAATTTTTATATTAAAGCTTCAAATGTAATAATTATTTGGACGAAACTTGATTTATAATGGAGTCAGTAATAACTTCTCAATTATAATTCATTTTACACAAATTAATTTTGATTTCAAAAGAACTTTTTAACTGACTGAAATAAATAACTCATGGTTTTGAACAAAAAAAAAATATTAAAACATGGTTTTAAACAAAACAAACTTTAGAATTCTTTATTGACTTATCAAAAGCATTTAATACCGAAGAACACTGCATCCTTTTAGATAAACTAAAGCACTACAAGATTAACAAAACTATTTTATTATTGGATTAAAAACATATCCACCAATAAAAAGCAATTTGTATATAATGTTCAATCTTGAGTAATAACTGTTTTAAATCATCAAAAATTTAATTCTTGTTTTTAATATATATATACTATAATTAGTTTAGTCCTAACGAGTGTTAGTACTAAATTAAAATTTTAAAAAGTCCACACTTTAAGTTAAGAAAATAAGTCCACGCTTTAAGTTAAGAAAACAAGTCCAGGCTTAAAGTTTAGAAAACAAGTTCTGACTTAAATTTGAGAATACAAGTCCACATTTAAACTCAGTGACCACTAGACGTCAAAAAGATGTTTTTCAAACGTCTTTTGAAAGTTTTGAACGTCTTTTGAACGTTTGGACGTCTTTTGAACTTTCAACTGGGAAGTTGAGAAAACAAGTCCAAACTTAAAGTTGATAAAATAAACTATATATTTTTTCATTAAAAAAAAAACTTTCCTTTTTAGTTAGGGTACATAAGGGTAATATGAGCTCCTTAAGCAAAAATTGGAATATTAAAAAAAAAAATTATGCTGGATCTAAAATTTTTTCGAATAAACAATTTTCAGGGATCCCTACTCATGATCCACATAGATATTTGGGCACCCAAAATTTTTTTTAAAAACGCACAGGTTTTAAAAAAGTAGTAAAATTGCTCATATTATCCTCATCACTTGGTAATATGAGCTCAAAAAAATAACATTAATTAAGTAAAAAAATAACAACCTGAGAATTTGAACTAATTTTTGGAATATAATGATTCTTTATTAACAAAACTTATCATTAAAAGATCAAATTTAAAGCCACTTTTTGTTGAACAATACTACTATGTTTTCCGCAAAAAAAAAAAAAAAAAAAAAAAAAATTAGTTTGTAATTTTTTCAATTTTATTAACTCAAACCTACGAACGATAAAAAATTTAAATTTTTTGATTTTAAATTACAGAAAAATGTTTAGCATAGTTAAAATGTTAAAATTTTTTACTATGTTTTGTTTTTATTTAAACAGCAATTAAAACCACTGCTATTTTAGAAGTTTACTCTAGGTAATTTCAATAAAAAACACTGGGTAATTTTAACATGTTCATAAGGGTTGTCCAGAAGTAGTATGAAGTGTCAAAACGTCATGAAATGAAGTTTTTCCTATTATACTATCAATAACATGACTAAAAATAATTTTTACAGATTTTTGACTAATGATCCGGAGGTTTCGCAAGGCCTTCGAATTTGAACCCCATTTTTTGAGCAAAAATTAACATTTTTTACATTATAAAATGTTATAACTCCATATATATAACAACATAGTTTAAACAAAATCATGTTTAATATTGAGGTAATCAGAAAAAAATATATATTTTAATGTTACATTTAACATTTCTTACTTGAAAAATATAAAAACGCCATAGTCAATTTTGTGATCAAATATAACAAAAATGTGAAATACTTTACAGTCTTTACTTGAAAAATTAATAATTTACTTGAAAAGTGTTTAATCTCTTATACTCAACACACTCATATACTACCTAGTACTACACTACAGTTTCACAAATTTAGTATCTTTTTATCAAAACTGGAATATAACCTTCTACGCTGCTCGACACCATGCAACAATCATGCCCTTCGCTTAATATTAGTTGTAATGGTTGTAGCAAAATCCAAGATTAACATGACACCACGCTCTGCTGCATCGTTGACAACTTTAACTGTACAAACTAATTGTTCTGCAACTCTAAAAGCCTGGTCTGAATTCCACTGCTGAACTGGTTTGGAAAGCCGACCAGTGCTCACTTATAAAATGCGGAACAGCGAATGAGATTCAGGCCCAATCAAACTTGTCAAAGTTGTTTCACAACCAATTTTTTTGAATACTGGTTTACCAAGGCGGAAGTTTTCTGGTATTCACGTCAAAAACAATTAATCCGCCATTTCTTTCTTTATTGCTTGTGTCATCAAAGGATGTTTACTAAGAAAAGCAAATGGTACAACTTCTTACAAGTACCATTGATGATTACAGAGTTTGTTAACTACAACGTCAGCAATATCTTTGTCAGCATTTCTAAAATCAATCATGTCATGAATAAACTGGAGGTCGTTCATCGGTGCATCCACTCCCCATGATGTTTTTATCCATGCAGGAGTGTAGAAATGAGCCGAAAATCTATTTATACACATGAGTTTAGCAACTATGTCATCATCATACGCATCTGTTTTGAAAATATTTACATCTTTCCAGCATATATGTTGTTGGCCATCCAACGTGCTTGATGCATCCTCCCTGGTTTGAGAAAGTGGGCGCCACGTGGGGGAGTTTCACCCAAGATTATCAGAGTGTTTTCAGCAGATTCACGATAATCATCTCTTGGAAAAGTTGTTGAATCGTTTCAAGATAGCATGTCTGTAAGTTCTTTGACAGCTTTATATTTTATGTTTAACAACCATTCGTTTTTAGTTTCCAGTACTTGTATTGCTTGAACTTTACCCAAAATATTCATTGAAAACTTTAGTTTCAAAAATTTTATTATGTCCATCCATACATGCTCTTCTTTCCTGTTGTTGGTCCAAATAATAAGTTTGACCATGCATCTTTACATTTTGCAAACAGTTTGTTTGCAAAATTTAAAGGTGCATGGTCACCAAATAATAATTTCCATACAGCTCAAACAATAAGTTCTAAAAAGTGATGACGACAGTTAGATAGAGTAACTTTTTATCTGGACTTGCATCCATTAACTTAGCAGTTCCTTTGTGTATACCACTATTGCTAGCTGTTATATCAAACACTAGAGCTACAACTCTCTCTGACAGGTCACAAACTTGTATTCGATCAAGCGTTGCTTTAGCTTGAGTTGCTCGTTAAGAGTTTGCTAAAGAAGGTACACCTAATAATTTCCAAAGTCGTCCATATGTGTCTCCCAGCATATCTTTTAAAAGCTTATCATCTCGATCCAAAGCATCATATTAAGGAGGGTTCTGTTTCACTGTCTCCATGACACTTTCCACAATCTTTTGACGATTAGACATTCTTGTTCTCCGAGTTGTAGATTTTGATATCTCAAAATTTTCAAGATCACCTCCAGCAGCTTTTATTAATGCTGATACAATCATTGTTGTTTAACTGTCTGACAGCTTGAGACGATTAGCAGCACTGATTATCTGGTCACATTGCATTATTTTCCTAGGTAGCTTAAAAATTACATATTCGCCGATCTATTTTTGTTGCTTTTTGTTGTAGATTTATTTTATATTCAGGATCAATTTCAGTTCGGTCATCTGCTTCATTTAATTGTATTTCAGAATCATATTCTAGTAAAGCAGCAACTCCTTCGACCTGCTCTTCTTATAAAATATCCAACCTGCACTGTTCTCTTTCTGTAATTCTTGCTTCACGTGCTTGTCTTGCAAGTTTCATTTCGGCTTTGGTCTTTGGTTTCAAAAATTTTATCATGTCCATCCATATATGCTCTTCTTTTTTTTTTTTGTTCTTTATTACAATATTTAATACAATATTTACAAATATACCAATAAAAAAAACTACATGCAAAGAAATCGTTAAAAAATAAAGAATAAAGATAAAGAACGCGGATACTCAAATTAGACCATACAGGTCTTGTCACTGAGAACCGCTGTTGAAGAACTTTGAACTTAATTTAGATTTTAGAAAAAACAAAATTAAATAAATACAAATTTTAAACTTTTTATTAGTTATGGTCTTTAAGGCTTGAATTAAAATATCTTCTAAACCGCATGACTCAACTTCTTTCCTGTTGTTGGTCCAAATAAAAGTCGATATCATCTTGTTTTTTCTTTCTGACAAAAATCTTGATTTATTTATTTTATCTATGGCGTCAGGTGCACCAATGTTAAAAAGAGAATCCAATTGTTCAATAAAACCTGCTCTCTTGCAACCAGGGTCAGTTGTTTTTCCTTTATTTTTCATAAAACTCTGCCATTCATTCCAAAGTTTCATAACACCAAACATGCAATTCTGTCTGTATTTAGTTTTTATGCGTGCCATTTTCCAAAAATCAAGGATTGCATCAACCACAACATAAAAAATATCCTAATTCCTCACTTAATTTTTAATATTTTCTAAAACGTTCCTTAAAAATAAGACATATTTCATAACTTGCCAACAATCAGGCAGTTTGGCCCCATTATTTGATGTTGAAAGATGACCAATTAATTAGAAATCAGTTAAATTTCTTGTCACAGGTCTGCTTGGGGTTCCTTTACCTGAGCTAGAAATACCTTGACGAAGTGGGTTCTTCTTTTGTTCTTCAGACTTTTTATCTTCAGTACTTCGCCATGGTGATGGATCGCGCTTTTCACTACTTCGAGTCAACATTTTTCCAATATATTCATTGATAAAATTAAATTTATTCTAAACAGAATCAAAAATCGAAGAATACAACTAAAAGCCACTGAAAACCAATCAAAACTTTTTAGAAATGATTCTTTGATTATTGCGATTCTAAAAATTAAAGAAAAAAATAAAAAAAAATAAAATCGATTTATGCAAAAAATAGGGAACATGTTCAGAGGCCTTGAGGGACCTCAGGATCACTTATCAAAAATCTGTAAAAATTATTTTTAGACATATTATTGATAGTATAATGGGAAAAACTTCACTTCACGACAATTTGACACTTCATAGTATATCCTGGACAACCCTATGCTCATATTACACAAAAATTGCATCTTAGAAAAAAGTCAAAACTATGCAATGTTTTTTGGTGCTAAAATAATAAAATTAATTTTATTATTTTAGCACCAAAATTTCGCGCCACAAATTTATTCATGCATGATGATATTATTTTAACAATGCAAAAAATTTAACATCGTTTTAATTAAATGATAGCCGCTAATTACTGCATATAAATTTATGCTAGTTGTACTGATTCCTGTTACACCACATCAAGTTAATTCAAAAAATACAAAGCAACTTTAAATTCACTACGCACATTTAAAAAATCTTTAAGTAAGCTCATATTACCAAGGTGCTCATATTACCCTAATCTACCCTACCTGATTTTATCTTTAATGATAAATTAGTTAATAATCAACCTGGTTTAAGATTCTTGTAAGAATCATAAACTGGCTTTATTTTTGACTAATTTATCGTTTAATTTCAAAGGTTAACTTTAAAATATATCCGGTCTAAAATCAACAAAACTTTTGGTAAGATGTATTCATTAAAAAAAAACGTTAAAAAACATTTAAAAAGTTTCATTAAAAAAAAAAAAAAAACACATAAAGAAAACCATCCTTTTTAATTGTCTGATTTTATCAACAAGAATTCCTATACGAAATCATTTTAATAAAAATGTATCCTGATTTCCACGAATAAAATATATCCGGTCAAAAAATTGAAAACAAATTCTCAAAGGATTATAATTTGGGCTAGTTTATTTCATTGCTTTATTGGCTTTACTTACATGTCATGGGCAAGTACATAGCATTGTATATTGGGTATGGAATCAAAAAGGATTTAAATGTATGGCAAAGTTGTTAAGTTTTTTTTAAGTTTTTAATAGAAAAAAAAATTTAACTTTAGAATTATTCGTGTCAACGTCTTTTTTTCAGTTTTTTTTTTTAATTCACTTATAAGCTTATTAAATCTTTTTTAATTTTAAGCCACCGTTTATTTTTTTATTTAATAAAAATTATTAAACAGCGAAATGAATCTAATAATAATAAAAAAAACATTTCTATACTTTTTTATCCAATTAAATATTGTTCAATATTGATTAAAACATCAAATTGAAACTTAAAATTTTGGTTGTTGCATTTCTATTTTTTTTTTAAATAATTTCCTTATTAAACATTTTTACCACAGATCTCCCCGCATGCAGAAATATCTGCGGAACAATATACTTTATCACGTATTTTTAAATAACCAAAACAGCTTTTAAATGAAACCTCTTTATCCATAAGATAACACTGAAACTTCTTATCATAAGATAACACTTTTTTTACAAGATATATATTTTTTTAAATATAGAAACTATGATTGAATTTACTGATTAGCCTTTTTTATTAGTGATTCATCATTAAAAAAATATTTTATCATTTAAAAAATAACAATTGATATTTTGTTTATATATAGAAAATATATACAACTAGCTTACCTTAGGCACCTGCATATCACATAGTTACCTAAATCCATTTCAAAATTATCAGGAAAATATTTTTCTTAAAAATGCATTATGTTATAAAAAAATGTCAGAATGACATCAAATAAAAAATTCAATAAAATCAATCAAATAAAAATATTAAACAAAAAGTTACTTCCTAAATGATATCAAAATTGTGACGTTATTAGGGCAATCCTAGCATTATTTTTTCAAACTCAACGTCCAACGTCCCTGGGATTATTACAAATGTGTAATTTTTTATTAGATACCTTTCTCCTATTGTTTTTTTTTTGTAAGATTTTTATAAACCCTGTAACATTCTTGTTTTTAAAAAAACCGATTTCTTTCGGGTCCTGGTGCCTCTACATTAAATGTAATTATATATAGAAGCTTTACATGACCCTATTGAGTTCCCTGATTCAATTAGTTATTTGGGTATTGAATTTTATGAGTTCATTCTTAATTGGAACACGAATTTAATAAATTTCTTTAATTGGATTTCCAGTATAATATTTGTTAATCCAATCGGTTAATCTCCTTTAAGGTTGTAATATGTTGCTATAAAATTAGTCATTTATAAAACAATGTTTAAACATTTATAAAACAATGTTTAAACATTTTGAATGTATTTGCTATGAGAATATAATTTTATTATTTATGTTATTAGAATATAACTTTACATATCTAATAAAACCAAAATCAAGTATATTATGATCTAATACATTTATATATAAACTTTACAAACATATTTTATAATATAATCTGTATAAGTAAAATAAATTATGCTAAATAATGAAGTATTTTATATTATTATCAAATTTATTTATAATGTATTTTTGGCCAAAAAGATCCAATAGATGGCATCAATGCAGAAAAAATCTGTGGAAGACCAAACGGTGCTCCATAAACTAATTTTCTAATTTAAGTTTTATAAGAAGAATCTTATGTGACTTTTCTAAAAGCCTAAAGCTGTTCATCGATTGACATATCATTCGTAGTAAACATTTGAGATTCACTAAAACATTCTTTAAATATCTTTTTAGCTTTAATCGTCTTGATTACCTAATTATAAAATATTATATAACAATAATTATTTTTATTTTTATTTTTCATTTACATATTTAATTATAGTTTATATTTTGTATAATTTTTATGTTCTTGTGTACAGAGGCGATTCTACAAATAAAATGAGGGGGGAGGGGTGAAGCGATAAAAAGTACCGACTGGCTTCGTAAAAAAAAAAAAAGGTCTTCAAAACTAAAATTTACCCGACTGAATTGTGTCAAATACCAGACAAGCTGACTAAATTCATAAAAAACCGACTATAATTTGAAAATTACCCCCTTCCCCCACACCCCACCGTAAAATCACCTCTGCCTGTATACCTTTTTATGGAAATTGAATTTCTTATTGAAAACTGAAATTTCAGATTGTCTGATTAGGTCACGAATGTCATAAATTTGTAACCTAATATTATAATGTGTTATTACTTATTTTATTGTCTTTAGTGTATCCATATCTTATTTTATTCATTTTATGTATCATTCAAGTAGTAGTAGTAGTAGTAGTAGTAGTAGTAGTAGTAGTAGTAGTAGTAGTAGTAGTAGTAGAAGTAGTAGTAGTACAAAATCAAACCTGGTTTTAAGACTTTTATTTTGATGTGGAGTAAGTAAAAAACTGGCTCATCTTTAGAACCAGCTTTTAAATTTATGCTAACACTTTTCAAGAAAAAATAATAAATTACTTTGAAAATAGCAAAGTAAAACCTTGCTGGTGATTGCAGATTTTTGAAATTGTTTTTTCATTATTTTCCATATATGATTCTTTAAAATCTTTCTGTATTTCATGCGTTATCTGAATGTCCATACTTTTATAGGTTTCTTGTGGTTCAAGCATTATTTCCTCAAATTCTTTATCCATTTTTTGAGTTTTGAATGTTTTTTCAATAGGTATTTCTTTTACACACATATTTTGAATGTGTATTTTTGTAAGCTCTTCCTCGATTTTATGTGCACTTTCATTATCTACCTCATCTAACTCATCTGTTTCAAGCATTTTTTCTATACATATTTCTATAGGGTCTATTTGTACTTCATAGTTTTTTTGCATGTGGTCTTTGAGTTTTATCTGTATTTCCAAAATTTTTCCTTCTAAAAGCTGAATATATTCAACCTGAAATAAATTCATAAACTAACCGTAATTAGTAGACAATATGAAAACATACATTTTGTATTAACAGTCATCTTAAAATTGTTGCATAGGTAATAATTTGGTAGATAATTAAATAATTAAGATAATTAGAAACAATATAGTTTTTATAATTTTGTGCAACAAGAAAAAACTATTTTATTAAACATTTCATTTAATAACATTTATGAACATTACAACAAATATCACTAAAAAATACCTTGCTTCTTGCATTAATATATGCTGCAACTTCCGCTTTATTTACATAGACTTTAAGATTTTCAATGTAATTGTCTTTATTATTTAGAAAATCAGTTTTTAATGTGATTTCAATTGATGATTCTCTAACAGATATTATAAAATAAAAACAAATTACATTTATAAAAAAAGGACAGTTCTAAATAACTTCACAAAGCCACATATAAATTAAATAAATATAATCCATAGTTAGATTAGTGGCAAAAGATCACTTTTAAAAGAATCTCAAGCAATGTTAATGTAAATGCGTGTTGCCATTTTTTCTAACTAGCAACATATTCTAGATAAAAAAAAATTTTATATGAAAAAAAAACTTACAGCAGTATTTAGGAATTAAAAAGAAAACTCAAGGAAAAACAAGCTTAAAAGCAGTATATCAAAACAAATTACAAAAAAAATTATAAAAAAAGGAAAATAATAATAATACAGTTTATCTGAAAGTTCATTTCGTTGATTTTCTGTAACTTTTTTATGCCAATCTTCAATGTCATTATTGTTTAAAGTTGCATTGATCAATTCCCTAATCAAAAAATAATGGCATTAGTCATACAAAATAACATAGAAAGTATTTTATTCTGATAATTTAAATAACATACAAGGTATGTTTAAAGTTCTTGTAAGAGATAATGTAATCATGGAAAACACAAAAAATTAAAAGTAGTCTTATATGAATAAAATAAATTCAAAAGCAGATCAAGGAATATTCTCAAATCAATAGCAGATCAAGGAGTATTCTTAAATCAATAGCAGATCAATTATATGTATCAAATATAACTTGAAATGCCAATACTTGTGAGCAATATATAGTTCAATAGTAGACAAAAATAACTTCATCATATATAACTGTTTTTACTATCTAAATCATAGCTCAATTTTTGAAGCAATATTTTTAAAATATTTTTAAAACTATTTTTTCCGGTAGTTTAACATTAAATAAAAACTGGTGCAAATGAATTAAAAACCACGTTTTTTTTTAATTTTTTGACATTTTTCAATACTGTAAGAGTTCAAAAAATTTAGTAATTCTAAACGTTATATGGTCATATCAAGCATCAAAATATAATGAAATTTTAAATCTATATAAATCTAATGATTTAAAGGTATTTTTGAGAGTATATTTGTGTCAGTTTTCAAATCACCAAAAATACCAATATTGGTATGTGCTTCAAAAGTTTTTTATGCTGATAAAAATTTTTTGCTCAACTAAAAAAATTAAATTTAAATCTTAAATTCTTTTGAAATTAGTTTTTTATAATTTTTTTATTGAGAGATTTTTATGGAATTTTTATAGTAAAGTTTTATATTTTTTAATTTTGAAACTTTGAAATTAAGTCTTTCTGTTAAAGTTTAAAAAAAACAATAACCAATAAAGCAGATTGGAAATGAAACTATATTGAACTTGAAAGTAAATAATAATCTTTCTGATTGATGGGGGTATTTGGATTGATGATGGAGATAAAGAAAATTTTTAGAAGATTATAAATATACCAGCTTAATGTTAACATTAATGTAAACACCTACCTTAATGTTACAGGTCATATTACTTAGTTATATGCACTATAGATGTCAGTAAATAAAGTGTGTTCCTCATCATTCTACACACAGTGGAAAAAAATTTTTAATTAACAAGCAAAATTATATTGATTGATATGAATAGAAACATATTGAAAGAGTATATTTATAGAGGAGTTCACAAGTTCCTCTTAACTTTAGAAAAGTAAACTTAAATATCAAAAATGTATAGTAGCATGTAGTATTTATTTCATTTTATTAATTCATATTTTAATTTTTGATATTTTTTAATAATTGATATACTTTGAAACAATAAACAGATGATTAACTTCTTATGACTTCTAGCATAATTATATATTAATTATCATAATTAATAGTAATAAAAATACATATTACAGGGGCGGATCCAAGGTGTCGCGAATGATGCGCATGCATCAGTCTTTTTTCAATGCTAAATTTAAGTTTATCTCTTTTTCACTTTTTTTTCTTAATAAAAAGTAAAAGTAGAAATTGGAATCTGATATTCTCAAAAAATAAAATACTTGTTTGAAACTCGAAAAAAATTCATTTAATTTTATCTCTATAGTTACTTATTCGTTACTTATACAAAATTCCTGCGTTTTGGAGCAACTGATGCAATTGTTCTTCATTAAATACAAATGTGATTAGTTAAAAAAATAAAAAGTACGTTTTAACCAATCATATTTGTACTTTTTCACAAATTTTTCCGATCACTTCGTAGCAACTGATGCAATTGTACTCTAAATCATTAATGATTGGTTAAAAAACAGTTTAAACTAATCACTATTTAATAAAATAACAATTGCATTAGTTGCTACAAAACTTCCGCAAAAAACTTTACAAAAAAGATAAGAAATGTTATTTATAAATTCAAATATGTAGAAAGTTTAGAACAATTGCATCAGTTGCTCCAAATCGTTCAAATTTGACAAAATTCTGATACGCCACCTGATAAACGTTCTTCGCTTGTAATTTTCGTCATTGGACTTAGTTTGTAAATTAAAGTTTAAAAAAAAAATGAATTGTTTAGTCTCAAATGCAATTAAGGCTAGACATTTGCCAAATATTCGCAAATATAAAAACCAGTTGACTGAAGAATTGAAAGTTTTAAATAATATTATTATTTGAACTGAACTGAACTGGACTCTTATTATTAATAAGAGTCCAGTTCAGCCACATAGTCAGTCTTCTGAAAATACTGAAATGGATCGTTTTATCCCAAAGCAAGAAGATACTAAAGATTATGTTGCTTTAAGGTAAAACCCTATTATTAAAGTTAATGGTATTTTATATTTCCAGCTAGTATTTAATATAAACTGAGCTTGTTTTAGTATACTTTTTATTTTATTTAAGGTCATCTGAAGATGGAAATTGCCTCTACTGTTCAGCTTCTCTTTTAAGCAATTCGTCTCTGAAGACAGTTAATGTATTGAGGCTTCTAACTTCGATTGAATTGTTTGAAAAAGCTTCCTACTATGCGAGGTACTCCCTTTTTGTTAAACAGGTTGAAAACAATAATTCTAATCTTTCCAGTGTTCTAGTAGCCTGTGTTTCTTTTGAATGTTCAGATCAATTTAAATTAATTAACAGTGAATCAGCTTCTGAAATTATAATAATGGAAGCATTGATCAACTGCCAAGCTAACAAGTTTTCTTCGTTTTTATGTCTAATTGTTTTGTCATCAGTTTTAAATATTCCTATTAGATCAATTTATCCTGATTTTGGCTTAGAAAAATTCAAAAAACTTTTTAATGCAATTATTTTTCCATTTCGTTCAATTAAAAATCAAGATCAAAATGTTTTGAATATTTTATGGTGTAATACTGATATTATGTCAGTGATGCAAAATAATAATAACTGGACACCGAACCATTTTGTACCAATTATTATAAGCCTAAACTAATTTCTAGCATTAATTAGATTTTGGCTATAAAAAACGATGCTACTTAATCTTTACACTTTTTTAGTCCTAAAACTGAAACAAATAAAAAAAACAACTTGATTCTGCAAAACATGTCAAAATTCAATCTAAAATTAACTTTAAAAAAGACAATGCTTTCATAGAGTTGCCTTTTGAACCTTTTGTAGATTCAAAAATAGTTAAGTCATTATTCCTTCATATAATGAATTAAATTCTTTGTATGACGTTTTAACATAACTTGTTTGAGGTAAACTTTTAATCGCTGGCAAAGATGATTCTATTTTGTTAGATATGATAAACAAAGTATTTTGTCCTAATTCTATGTTTGTTTTTCCAATATCTTTAAATACAAAAAGATCATTTAAATTTGAATGGCTCAGCCAGTTTTCTTGGTTAGCTTATTCTAGCAAAGATGATGGAGCTTACTGTCTTGCTAGGTGCTTGTATTCCAAATAAGTCTGGAATATTAAATTTAGTTTTCAAGCCCCATCAAGAGTGGGGTAATGCTGTTCGTGATTATAGAAAACATGTGGAAAATTGTGTTTTACATAAAAAAAATCTATGCTTTCATTTAATGCATTGCTTTCACGTTGCAATTCCAAAAGTAATGTTATTGAGGTTGATTTAAATAATTCTCGTTTGAAACTTCTTTCTGATAATCGAAAAAAATTAGTTCCAATAATTAAAACAATAATATTTCTTGGTAGAAACGATCTAGCATTTCGTGGATATCGTGATGATAGCAAATATCATCCTGATATTGGGGAATCTTCTACACAAAAAGTAGGAGTTGGTAACTTCATAGAGCTTTTAAATTTTCGTGTTGATGCTGGGGATCAAATATTATCTAATCATCTTTCTTCAAGTCCAAAAAATGCAACCTATATATCAAAAACTATCCAAAACCAACTTATTGATTCTTGTGGGAAAGCAATTGAGGAAGTTTTAATAAAAAATGTCAAGCATTCAATTTTTTTTTTCAATTCTTTGTGATAAAGCAGTTGACTGTTCAAATACGGTGTCCTATGATTCAACCAAATCCCTAATTTCAATTTAGAACCGAATATGAGAAATTTATTACACAACCGAAAATATTTACAAAAAAAATTAGAACCGAAAAAATTTCAATCAAATTTTCAATCGAAAGTCATAAATGATTTTAGAACCAAAAAAATTTCGATAGAATTTTCAATCAAAAGTCATTAATGATTTTAGAACCGAATTTCATTAAAATGGTTTACAACCGAAAGTTACACTGTTATCAAACATTGTATATATATATATATATATATATATATATATATATATATATATATATATATATATATATATATATATATATATATATATATATATATATATATATACAATGTTTATACATATATATATATATATATATATATATATATATATATATATATATATATATATATATATATATATATATATATATATATATGTATGTATGTATGTATGTATGTATATATATATATTTTAATAGTAAAATTTTAATAATAAAAAAAAAAATAGATTAAAAAAAGAAAGGATTTTGTAATTCGATCCAAATTTTTTCGGTTGTAAAATTCGGTTTAAAAACTTTCGGCGCAAGAAAGGATTTTGTAATTCGATCCTGCAATGAAATTATACTTTTCGGTTCTAAAATTTTCTGTTGTGAAATATTTCGGTGATATTTTCGAGGATAAATTAATTCGGCTCTATCATGTGACACGTTCAAATACTGAACAAATGTCACTTGTTTTAAGATATGTAAATTCAAATAATGAGATTTGCGAGGATTTCTTAAGATTTATTGATTGCAAGACTGGTACATCTGGTCTTAGTCTATCTCTAAATGTACCTAATGCACTTCAAGAGTTCGGACTTGATATTCAAAATTGTAGAGGTCAAGGGTTGACCTCTACAATTGCAAGACGGTGCGGGTTGTATGGCAGGTGAGTATAAAGGAGTTGCTTCTCGAATAAAAGCTCTTAATCATAAAGCTATATTTGTTCATTGTGCAAGCCATAGATTTAGTTTAGTAGTAGCAGCTGCATGCCAAGTTCAAAAAGTAAAAAATCTTCTTGGCCAAGTAAAAGAAATTTCTTATTTTTTTAACTTATCTCCTAAACGTAGTAACTGTCTCAAAAAATATTTAAGTCCAAATCAAGAAAAAATAATAGATACTTGTTGAACAAGATGGGTTCAACAACTGAGAGGTGTTGATGTTTTGTTTGATAATTTTATACTTATTATTCATGCTTTAGAGGAGATGGGATTAAATAAGTCAAAGGAATATAACAGTGAAACTGCTTCCAAATCCTCTACTTTTTTAAGATTATTAACAGATTTCTCTTTTATTGTAAGTTTAGTTATTACAAAACAATTAATGGATTTTTTTAATGCAATTACTGTAACTCTTCGAACTAAATCTTTTGATATATCCCAGCAGTGTTTTGAAATAACTAATCTAAAAAATCTGTTATTAGAAATTAAAAATAAAATTGATATATATCACACTGAATGGTACGCTATCGCTCTTAGTTTAGCCAAAACTCTTGATATACAAGAAGTGAGACCTAGATTGTGTAATGTCCAGGTTTACCGGGATAATTATCCAACAAATACAGTTTGTGACTATTTTAAACATAGCATTACTTCTCCATTAGTTGAAAATCTTATTAATGAGCTAGATAATAGGTTTCCAGAAAATGACATGTTTGTTTATAAAGGTCTAGCAGCAGTTCCTTCAACTGTACTATCCAGAATACAAGTTAAAAAACCATGGAAATCTGATTTTTTATAAATTTTTAAATTTCTATTTATCTGATATGCCTCATTTTACTTCAATACATGCTGAGTTAGATTTATGGGAATTATTTTGGAAAAACCAGTCAAGTATTCCTTCAACTGTTGCTGGTACTTTAAAGTCCATTGACATGAGAGGTTTTCCAAATATAAGGACAGCATTTATAATTTTAGGAACAATTCCAATAACAACTTGTGAATGTGAAAGAAGTATTTCAGTTATACGTAGGCTAAAAACATACTCCAGAAGAAATATAATTGAGTCTCGCATTAACTCTTTAGCATTAATGTCCATAAATCAAGAAATTTTTCCAGATGTTGAAAGAGTCATTGACATTTTTTCAAAGTCAGGTGTAAGACGTTTAAATTTAGCTTTTATTTAGTAGTGTACTAACTTTTATTTTACTTTTTTCTAATTTGATTTTTACTAATATTGTGTGTGTGTGTGCGTGCGTGCGTGCGTGCGTGTGTGTGTGTGTGTGTGTGTGTGTGTGTGTGTGCGTGTGTGTATTTAAAATATAGAACTTCAATAAAAAAATATAACAAAAATTATTATAACAAAAAACATTTTAAAATTAAAAAAAAAAAGAATCCAGATATGGAGGGCTAACCTTAGGCAAGATTAATAATATAATATAAGATTAATAATATAAAATAAAATAAAGATAAAATCCAGAAATGGAGGACTAACCTTTATTATTATATTTCTAGTTACTTAACCTAATATTACTTAACCTTAATAAATAACCTAATATTACTTTACATGACGTGCCTCTCAAGAAATGGAAAGAATCCAGAAATGGAGGGCTAACCTTGGGCAAAATGACAGTATACAGATGAAGTGCAAAGTCCTATGGCTTACCTTCTCGTTGGTGCACTTTGTTAAGTAAATTAGGCTTAAAATTACATGTCTAATTTATGAACAAAATAGCCAAGGCAACATTTGTAAAAATTTCTGCTAAAAATGGATACTGCAAAAGAAATACAATATTTAGTTACTATTCAATGATATAAACAGCGACGCCACTCGTAAAAAAAGCTGCCTGGGGCGTGTCCGCCCCACCCTCGCTACGCCTTTTAATGTTTCTCCACTTTTTGTATTGACTATACTTAAACCCTAGAGAAGTTGCGGGGGGGGGGGGGGGGACGTCAATAAAAAAATTTTGCATCACCCATTTAAAATGCTAGATCCGCCCCTGCATATAATAAAATTACAAATATAAAATTTATAAAATATTTTAATCTTTTTTAAGGTGTCAAAGTATTCAGAACTGTTTTAATACTACAAACCTCAAAACAATTTTTTTTTTTGACGTCTAATTGACGGTACAGTAGTATTTTTTAGTATGTAATTTTTTAACAATATTTTTTAATAATTATAAAATATTATTAAACAACTCAAAGTTAACTCATAAATTATCTGGTACTTCTTTTAAAATATATGTCAAATATATTTTTGTCCAAAATGTTTATCAAAAACTGGTAAATGATAATAATAAAATCGTGTCTTATTTGTTCAAAACATTGCTGTCAAGCTTGAAAAGGTGTGTATTTTGCAAATGTGAAACAAACTATTAAACCAATATAATTCTGAGTTTTTATGTTATTAAAGTGCTTATTGACAAATATATTTAAAAATAAAACAATGTAAAACATTGGCAGATTAATTTTACTCAAAAAATAAAATAAAATTAGTTACATACCCAGAAAGTGGAGTTAAAAGAGAACTTGACATTTGTAAATTTATGCTCTTGTTAGTAGATTCTAAATATTGTTTAAAACTTTTTTCATTTAAAATCTTTTTATTCAATTCAATTTTAGATTAACTATTTTTCTACAACATCTTTTAATTTTCAGATATGTGCAAAAAACAGTTTTGTAAAATTGGCTTTTACAAATAATTTACACAATTTCTCTTACATTATTATTATATGTATATAGATATATATAAACCACTAACTATATATATATATATATATATATATATATATATATATATATATATATATATATATATATATATATATATATATATATATATATATATATATATATATATATATATATATATATATATATATATATATATATATATATGTATATATATATATATAAATATATATATATATATACATATATTATATATATATATATATATATATATATATATATATATATATATATATATATATATATACTTATATATATATATATATTGATATATATATTAATATATATATATACACACATATATATATATATATACATATATATATATATATATATATATATATATATATATATATATATATATATATATATATATGTATATATATATATGTATATATATATATATATACATATATATATATATATATATATATATATATATATATATATATATATATATATATATATATATATATATGTACATATATATATATATATATATATATATATATATATATATATATATATATATATATATATATATATATATATATATATATACATATATATATATATATACATATATATATAAATATATATATATATAATATATATATATATATATATATATATATATATATATATATATATATTATATATATATATATATATATAATATATATATATATATATATATAATATATATATATATATATATATATATATATATATATATATACAATATATATATATATATATATATATATATATATATATATATATATATATATATATATATATATATATATCAAGAGGATGTACTGCCTCATCTGCTATTTAATTAATATATTAACAAACTTAGTGCCTTACTTAACACAACTCTTATACGTTACTTAAGTCTTTTTGTTATTAACAACTTTTGATATACTTGTGATATTGTTGTGTGTTCACCCTTAGTCAAAGCAGTTGGTACAAAACACGATTTAGACATCTAATAAAAATTTTGACACATGTATGTTTTAATGCCTGTTTTAGATGTCTTAAAATTGTGCTTGGGAAGGAACTTACTGTACTTGTGCTCTAGTTATGCTATGAAACATGATATAAATTTTAGCAATAACAAACCACTAATTATGTTCTTTAAAAGTATGAGTCTCTGTTACAAACCTTTGTTTTAAATTATTCAACATGGCTCTCATACACAAAATAGTATAAATACTTGAAATATTTTTTATAAAATGATATTCATGATAACTAGGATATTATAAAACAAGTACTTATATATGCTACATAATAAAAAAAAGGACAACATAATAAAACAAGTACTTAATATATATGCAAAAGTTAACCTTATCCATAAAAGCTTTATCTAAACAAAAAAAAGGCAAAGTTTTTAATGCCTTTTTCAGTTCATTTCATGGGTTATAGTTATGGTATCTTTTGTTATAAACTCATCTATTTGTTGCATATTTTAAAGCATTATACCTGATTTTTAATGTGCCACTATGGAGCAGTGTTAGTGAGCTCATTCATTGCAATAGATTTATTCCACCATCTATGTGTTGCATATTTTAAGGAATTTTACCTGATTTTTAATGTGCCACCATGGAGCAGGGTTAGTGAGTTATTTGTAAAGCATGGTACTCATTTGCTCTATGTGGTTATTTGTAAGCAATTTCTTTAGCTGTTTTATTATTACTATTAGCTTTTTTAATACAATTTTTTTTTTTGATTGCTGCAGAATAATCAGAACCTAAATATAAAATCTTAAAATGTAAACTCAGACAGATTCTTGCAGTTTCAATTGATGTTAAAATAGAGAGCTGACTTATACATAAAACACTATTCTATGTTTGCTTATACTCAAGTTTATTGTTATTTGTGTAACATTATTCAGTGTCTATATATATATATATATATATATATATATATATATATATATATATATATATATATATATATATATATATATATAATATATATATATATATATATATATATATATATAATATATATATATATATATATATATATATATATATATATATATATATATATATATATATATATATATATATATATATATATATATATATATATATATATATATATATATATATATATATATATATATATATATATATATATATATATATGTTCTCTGAGTGGACACTCACACAACTGTTTCAAGACTATTATGAAATTAAAGGGATCAAAATATATTATTAGTAAACTTTAGTATTAAATGACACTAACAACAATAATATCAATTTATATATTTACAATTTATTAATATATTATTATGATACATAACATATTAATATGATACAAAACAAACAAATTACTTTTCCATGGTTTATAATTATAAATATTGAAAAAGTAATTTGTTTGTTTTCTTAAGTTATATAAAACTATTGTTTAAAATTTTAAGTCAGAAAATTCAATAAAATTCATAAAAATCCTTAAATGAATTAAAGATTTAATTAAAATTCATTCTAGGGTTAGAGTTTTTTATAAAACGTGTTAAAGATTTTTTTTGTGTTTAGACCAAAAAAAATCTTTTTATGCATAATTTAGGTGTCTAAATAAAAAATAATAAAGCAACAAAAATTGAAATGTTTTTAAAAGGAACTCATTTTCAAATTTTATTAAAAATAACTAATTTTATACACACCGGTTGCAGGTTCATGAAAAGTTTCTATAATAGTTTCAACAAGATTGATTCTTCCAAGGTCAATGAGTAAACTCAAAAAGTCATCTAAATCAACTCCATCAAACCCATTTAATTCTAAGATTCTAATCAATTCTGAGGATGATGATACATTATTTAGAAGAGCCTCACTAACCTCATCTATAAACAAATAGTTTGATTCATCTATGTTTAAACTTTCTGAAATCTCTAAGGTTTTGCAACTTTCATTTTGCTTCATTTTAAAAACCAACTACTTGCTGCAATTAAAAAAAATATTTATTTTTAAAAAACAAATATATATATATATATATATATATATATATATATATATATATATATATATATATATATATATATATATATATTGCTCTTTTCTTTATACCGGGAAATTCCATCAAAAATTCCCGGAAAAATATTTTAAAAACTATTTAATTTAACATGGTTTTTTTGCGTTGCCATAACAACTTCTATTGCAACAACTTTTATAATATACTTTTATATATGCATAAGCACTAATCTTCATATAAAAATTCTCGAAAACTTTTATTTTTTCATAAGAAAAACATACTAAAAAAACAAGTTATCAAGTAATTGTATTTTCCATTTTTCAAAACAATTCTTGAAATGCTCTCAATTAGCCTTGATTATGACTAAGATTTGCAGAGTTAAACAATGAACTTATATGAATTAAAAGAAATTCAAATTTTGTCTAGAGAAGTAATGGTTTGTAAATAATGTTAATACCAAAATACAAGCAATCCAACGATGGACTCAAGTTTTGTAGATATAAACTTTAATTCTACAAAGTGGTGCATATGTAAATGTAAATATGAAGATAAATGTTGACTTAATTATTTTTGATAAAATGAGTGTTTCTGCTATGAAAATAAAAAATGTTTTCTCATCAAAACCGAAACTATCCACTAACTTAAATACAGGATTATGTTTCTATATTCTCACATTGATATATAAGTTATATATTAATGTTATATAATATAACATATAATGTTTTCTCATCAAAACCGAAACTATAAACTAACTTAGATTCAGGATTATATTTTTATATTCTCAGATTAATATATATTATAAAATGTTTCTCATTTATCAATTGTCATTTAAACAATGCATTGCTTGCTGTAGTGCCGTAAAATGTAAACAGCAACTGTTTATACATTGGGTCTTATTAATTAAATTGTTTTAATATTCTTTGTTTTATGTACAAAAGTCAAACTCCTTTCTAGTTTCTTTTCATAACTTTAAAAGATAGAAAATAAATACAGTTTAAGAAATTATAATTAACTTAAGAATCATTTTCTAAAAACTAATTTTGGCTTTAAGCCTTCGTTTAAAATAAAATGGTTTCAAACATTTTGATTAGTCTTTACTTCTCAATTCTTAAAGAAATCATTTTCTCACCTTATGACATATTTTTAAATTTTTATACGTTAAATAATTTGCTGCACTATTTTATGTATTTTTTAACCATTAAAATCATTTAAAACAGCCTAGGCGTATTGGTTAGAGTTTTGGCTCAGAATCTTAGACCATTAAAAAAGATAAACGCTGCTAATTCTTTGATACTACAATTTTTTGTTAATACAAAAATTAAATCGTTGACCCGAAAAATTTTGCGGATGCGACGTCACTATGTGACAAAAAACGTAAAAATTTGTAGTTAAGAAACGTGAGGTGTAATTGAGAACATGATAGTTGTAATATAGAAAGGTTTATAATATAGATACTCAAAACAAAGCTCTTTTTATTTTCAATTTTGTACCTTTAATTTACATTATAATACAAGGCTGGTTGCCTTGCCGGCCAAACGAGTTGCTTATCAATAAGTAATATGTAATCAATAAAATAAAAAAGTCATTAAAAAGATTTTGGTAATAGGCAGTTTTTGGAAAAATCCCATCGAATGTCGAATTGAAACTGTCATTTTCATTATGTTCAATAAATAAGACAAACAGTTTATATCTAAAAGAGAGATTTAAATTTAAACAATGTCATTAAAAATTACCGCAATATTCAGTTAAATACAAACTTCCATATTTTTGTTATTATTCACCTTTTTAAGATGTTTTTCTTTTTTTTTTAGTTATTAAGGTGCACCTAGAAGTCCTTACGGTCTTAACACAGAGCACTGTGGAAGACCATTTAACAAGGAAATTCATACCTGCTTCCTTACAAATGCCGCTTTTTGGGATAGAACCAACGTCGAACCAGGGACCTCTGAGTTCTGAGCAAGAACTGTAACCACTGCACCACGGCTGCTAATTGATAAACTGAACGGCTGCTAATTAAGAACTTGAAAGCTGTAATTGTATTATGATCATTTTTGATGGTTTTCATTAAACAATAATATAACTAACAATAAAATAAAAAGTCATAAAAAAGTCACTAGCGGTTTTGGCGGCAACTGGAAAAATCCTATCTGGTATCAGTTAGTACTTTGTTTTTTTATTTTGGTTGTAAAAAATTCAATTGAGAATTAGGATGAATAATCAATAAAATACAAATAATTTATTTAAAAAAATATATAAATATTTAAGTTGAATTTAACAATGTCATTAAAAATCATTATAATATTCAGGTAAATAATAACTTAGACGTTTTCTATTTTTAAAATCGTTGCGTAATGCGAGGTCGAATTTTGTACAGCACGTGCACAATCACCTCCCATTATTGAATTTTTTACAGCACTAATAATTCTTTCCATATACTGCATTTGTTATATTACAATCCCAGCTCTAAATACAGATGGAATGCGAGTCGCATTTTTAATCTTATTTTTAATTTTGGACCTGATTGTTTCCATCGGATTTAACATTGGACAGTAGGGTCCTGGACGTAACAACAAAGCTGGTAAATTTTTAAATACCATTGCAAAACAAGTGCGACATGGAGTATTGTTTGTTAGAATGACCAAATCTTCTAAACAATACCTGAATGTAACCCACTGGTAAAACATAGCCAACATCCACTTGTTACAAGAATCTGAGTTAAATGGTTCTCTGCGAGTTTCTACCATGACATTTGTTGTTGTTATAGCTGCAATCAGAAAATACCTGCTTCAAAATGTGCAATTGTTATAGCATGTTTGCACATTTTGAAGCAGGTATTTTCATTATTTCTCTTCTCTGACCTTGCGTTTCTCTTCAAAAAAGGTTAAAATTTCTTTCATTTAACCAAACAATCTGATAGCTATTTGTGATATGTTCGTTGATGTTCCTAACATATTCAGCTCTTTTTTGTTTGTTTTCATTACTGTTTCTTGTAGAAATTTCCTTGTGCACTTTTTTTTTTTTAATGAAAACAATCTTCCTTCAAGGTAATTTAAGGTTGTTGTTGTGCTGACGCTAATATTAAATTGTCTCAATATTTTTGTTTTGATAATTTCTCATAATATTTTTGATTTGATACTCAGTCATTTTTTTTGGTTTAAAACCACCTCTTCCGATAAAAGCTGAATATCCGCTACGAACCCAATTTTAAGCTGTCTTATATTCGACACCTAAATTTTGCGCTAGAGCCATCAAGCTGTCATTTCACTCTGCACATTCAACAACTCTTGTTCTGTCATTCGGCAAAGATAAAACGAAATACTTTCTTTCAAAATGTTTATTTGTATGTTATTCATACCAACAAAATGGACAAGCTTGCTCTGGTTGTTTCAGAAGTGGATGTAAGAAAATTTGTTAAAATAAATGCTGTTTCGGATCCAATTTTTACACATTGTGTTCTTAGTTACATATTACAATATATAAATTTGTGTTGCATTTCTCAATTATATATTGCGATTTCTTAAATACAACTTTCATGTACTCAATTAAATTTTAAAAAGGTACGGCTGCGACAACCAAATTGCCAGATGTAACCCACTGGTGAAACATAGCCAATATCTAATTGTTTCAAGAATTTTTATTAAATGATCCTCTACAAGTTTATATTGTGACGACATTAAATGCCTATATCAATAACAAATTTTGTTATTAGCTGCAAGCAAATGTATGTTTGAATGTTATTAGCTGCAACCAAATGTATGTTTGAACCTTTTGAAACAGATGTTTTCACAATTATTCTTTTTCCCTATATGACTTTTTTTCTACAAAAGATTAAAACTTGTTTCATTTAACAAGATTATCTGATGATTATCAAGATGGTCACATATAGATATCACAGGTTTGATATGTTTGTTTATGTTCAAGATATATTCAGCTGTCTTATTTTTATTTTCATTAATGTTCATTGTAAAAGGCTTTTTGTGCATTGTTTTTAATTAAAACAGTTTTTCTTAGCCTTCAAGGTTAATGGCTGTTGTGCTGACGCATATATTTTATTGTCTTAATTATTTTGATTTTGATGTGCCAATTTCAATTGACAATCATTTACAATCCAAATTGTTTACGTATCTTCAATTTGATTTTCGGCAATTTTTTGGTCTTAAATCAGCTTTTCTAATGAAATTTGAATTTCCACTGTGAATCCAATTGTATACTGTTTCATATTTAAAACTCAGAATAACAACTTTTAAGTTTACAATGTATTGCATTACGATAAACTACATCATGTGTTTCTTGATTACATATTACGGTTTCTTAATTAAAACTTTTATGTTCATTTATCAAAATATATAGAAAAACGCAAAGTAAGATTTTAGTTTCTCAATATTATACTCTTTATTTTTATTTTAATTTACTCTAATTTTATTATTAGCTTGAAAAACATAACATCACGATTGTGTAAACATGATGAATATATATTTTTTGCAGGTGATATAAAGATTCTTTTCATTACGAAAAGTTTTCCGACATTAAATCTTTTTTTGATTCATTACTTGAATTTAATATTAATATAATTTAATTCCTACTATTTTTAAACCAACAAGAATTACGGAAAAAGCTTCTTCTGCCATTCACAATATTTTAACAAACAACTCTTATAATTCTGACTTTGAACTTGGTATTTTCATTGCTGATTTTTCTGATCATTTCGCCATTTTTCACATTGCACGCGGTATTTTAACTAATAGTGATAATAAAAAATGTCTTATCACTAAAAGAAACCTTATTAAAAAAATCTCTATAATTTAAAAAATAAACTATTTGAGGAGTCCTGGAAAAATGTATACTCAGCCAAGGATCAAAATTAGGCATTTAATAACTTTACGGCTACTATTTAATGTATTTTTGATAATGTCTGTCCAATAATAACATCTGAAGTAAAAAATAAAGATATAAAAATCCATGGATGACGAGTAACCTTATAAAATTGTCTAAAAGTAAGCAAAAAGTTTATGTAAAATTTTTGAAATCAAAGGATGAAGGTGCTCAAAAAACATACAAAGCCTATAAACAGTTTTTTCAAAAAAGTATTAGACAAGCTAAAATAATGTGTTATTCTAATCTGCTAAATAAAAATAAATTAGACATAAAAAAAAATGTCGATCATAAACAAAGTAACTGGTAGAGAAAAAAAGAAATCCTTAAGCATACCTCAAAAAATATTTTGTGATAATAAATATATTACAAATGAATCAGATATTTACCATGAACTTAACAAATACTTTGTAAATCTTGGTCTCAGTCTAGCTTCAAAAATAGTGATGTCAAATAAGAAGCTTGATAAACTTTTTGGAGAAAAGCCCCTATCATGTAAATCAAATAAAAAAATATTCTATAATGAATTTAAAAAGCTCTGACTGAACTAAAGCAAAATAAGTCACGAGGATATGACGATATTACTAGCAATGCAGCAATACACGTCATTGAATGTATTAGAAACCCTTATTTTATCTAAAATCATCTTCTTTTGAACACAATACTTTTTCAGATATATTAAAAGTTGCTAAAGTCAATCCTGTTTATAAAAATGGAGATTGTAATATTATGTCTAATTACCGTCCAATTTCCCTCCAGTCTTCTCTAAAGTTTATGAAAAAGTAATCTACAATCGAATTTATAATTACTTAAAGTTAAACAAATGTTTTTATGAAAATCAATTCGGTTTTCAAAAACAGAGCATGCTATCATTTAAATTAATAATAAAGTACTTCAACTTTGATAAAGGATCTCGTGTACTGGGAGTTTTAAAAGACCTTTCAAAGGCATTTGATACAGTTGACCGCAACATTTTAATATCAAAATTAAAACATTATAGTATCGAAAGACTAATGTATAAATGGGTAAAAAGCTATTCGAAAAACAGAAAGCAGTTTGTAATGAACAAAGAGTCAAGTGTTCTTGATATTAAGTGTGGGGTCTCTCAAGGCTCAATCTTAGGACTGTTATTATTTTTAATTTACATCAATGATATGCATAAATCATCATCTATAGTATCTTCAATAATGAATGCTGATGAGACAACTTTATTTTATAATCATAGTAATTTAAAATTGATGTTTGGAACAATGGATACTGAACTGGAAAACTTTAATGTATGGTTTAGAGCAAATAAACTATCCTTATACTGTCAAAAAACTAACAACAGCTTATTTTTTAAAACAGGTCAATGTCTCTACCGTTAAAAATTCTAGAGTTACTCATTAACAACATAACAATAAAACGGGAAAAATATGCAAAGTTTCTTGGTATTTAAATGGACGAAATTTTATCATGGAGAAATCATATTAGAGACATTGAATCAAAAATATCATCTGCAATAGGTATTTTATATAAATGTCGCTTGTTTCTTGATTTCTGTTCAAGAAAAAAGCTTGACTTTAGTCTAATTCACAATCATTTCATATATGCTAATATAGAGTGGGCTAAATCACACAAAACAAAATTAATCAAACTACAAGGCCTGCAAAACCATGCTTGTAAAGCAATTCATTATCTAAGTAGAATAGGCAATCCTTTTAATGCGATGATAAATATAAAAGTCTTGGAAAAAATATAAAAACTTGGAAAAACTTATTTTATATCAGATTCTTATTTTTATGTTCAAATATAAAAATAAAATGCTACCAAGTTCATTTATAGACATATTTTCTTTATTATTTTCTCAACGTTTTAATCTGCGATCAAATAGTTTCCATAACTATTATATTAAAAAAACTAAAACCCGGGGTTCTGAATTTTCACAAGCCTCCTAAACAGGGAAATAAAAAATATATTAATAAAAATAAATTAAAAAATATATGAGAACAATAGAAATAGTAATTACAAAGCTAATTACAAAAAAATTATTTCTAAGTTTAGTTAAATTAACTTTTTACACAGACAAAACGGCGCTGTTAAGGGAACCTGCGAAAAGATTTTTTTTGGAGTTTTGTACCCAAAAATGGGTACAAAACTTCAAAAAATCTTCTTTGATTTCCTTTTTTTAGGTAATAAAATTTAGAAAAATAAATATATGTAATAGTTATTATACCAGAATTTATATTAAAGGTTGTATCAATATTATATTATTATCAATATAATATTAATGTATCAATATTATATTAATGTATATTTATATAAACGTAATGATTTTGTAAATATAGTTTCTTTTTTTCACAATAATAAATAATATTTAAAAAATTCATTATTTGCATGGTGTTAAGGCCAAGTGGACTAACCTTAGTTTTTTGAAATTGTTTTTTTAATTAATTAGTTTTTTTAATTAATTTTAAATTATATTTATTAAAAAAATAAATAAACAAATAATTTTTAACAATAATTTATGTTGTTGGTGGGTTAGTCCATTTGGTTATAAATAGAACATAGTCTTATTAATGCAGAAGCAATAATAATAAAAACCGAAAATTGAAGGGTTAGTCCACTTGGCCTTTACATCATCCATTTTACTTTCAATGTTACTATTAATAATATTAATATTACTATTAATAATATTCACTGCTCTATTCAAATCTCAAAAAAGTTTAACAATTACTTTACGAACGTTGGTTTAAGTTTTACTAGTAAAATTGTACCTCTAATTTATTCATTTAAAATCTATTTAAATTCATCTAATAATAATTTCTTATTTTTAAAAATAAATAAATTTCCGGGTTTTGATGGAATATTAGCTAATTTAGTAGTTTCGAACAAAAAAAACACATCAGCAAACCTTTGTTTTTTATTATGAAATTTTCTATAAGGGATCGTCCATAAACTACGTAACGCTTATAGACTAAAGACAAAGCATTAAAAGTTTTCCCTCGCAGAGTCATTAATTAAACCAAGTATATAAACAAGCTTTAAAGTCCAGCAAAACCGCCGCGCAAAAGAGCAAAATGATCTTCTACTTATATTTTTAAAATAAGTTTTGCGTTACGTAATTTATGGACGATCCCTAAATGAAAGCATATTTCCTCATATATTAAAAGCCGCTAAAATTTATCTAATTTATAAAGGCAATCATTGTTCTGGTATCTCAAACTATAGACCTATATCCGTATTATCCATTTTCTCAAAAATATCTGAACTCGTTATGTATAACAGAATTTATGTCCATTTTGCAAAAAACAAACTCTTTTAACCCAAACAATTTGGTTTCCAGAAAATGTTTCAACAGAGCATGCAATTATTGAGTTAGTTGACAAAATAAACAACGGGTTTGAAAAAAATAAATTTAGACTTGGTATATTTATAGATCTGTCGACACAGTTGATCACAGTTGATCATACTTTTAGAAAAATTAAAATACGATGGTGTAACAAAAAAAACAACATTTAGTTTGATTAAAAGTTACCTTACTAACCGAAAGCAATATGTAGTCAATCCGGATTCCGGTACATTAAACATTTTGTGTGGAGTTTAATCCTCGGGTCTTAAGATTCAATCTTCGGGCCTCTCTTATTTCTAATTTATATAAACGAACTCAGTAATGCATCTGCAAAAATTATTTATGCTGATGATAAAAATTTGTTTTTATCCTGTGATATTATTCAGTTATATAAAAATATGAATATTGAACTTATGAAAGTAAATAAATAAGTAAATAAATAGTTTAGATCTAACAAGCTCACAATAAACGCAAACAAAAACTCGATATACATTTTTTTATAAAAAAAAAACACAAAACAAAACCTGACACTTAATTTACCTGTTCTCTTTATAATTAATAAACAAATTAAAAAACAGAAATTTTTAAAATATCTTGGAGTTTTTGAAGGTAAAAACTTATCTTGGCTTCTACATAAAATACATTGAATTAAAAATAAACAAAATAATTAGCATGATGTACAGAATTAGTCCGTTCTCAAAGTCTTAAATTAATATATTTTTGCCTAATTCATAGCCACATTAGTTATGGTAGCATTGCGTGGGATGTTTAGTGTGCAAAAACATGCTAGCAGAATTATATACCAAAAAAGTAGAATTGAACATGCAAACCCATTAATGAGGGAAATGAAAATGAAGAAAGTATGTGGGATAAATAGTAATAATGTGGGGTAAAGATTTCAACACATGATTTTCATGTATAATCATTTTAAACATCTTACTCCAAACAACTTTGAAACAAAGTTTAAAATAAATTTAAAAAAAAAACTATTTTTTAAGATCTTAGAGTGAGAGGTTCACATATACACTATCTCCTAAGTTCACATATACACTATCTCCTAAGTTCACATATACACTATCTCCTAAGTTCACATATACATCATCTCCTAAGTTCACTATATAAAACAGGAATAACCATTTTAATATGGTGAAATCATTGAAGTTTTATATAAAAAGAAAAATTTTAAAATCAAATAAAGACATTATTTATTCATCCTTATCCCCTTTAAACCCCTGTAAATGGTTTGTTTGTTTTTTTAATATTATGAAAACACTTTTTTATATATTTTTTAAATTGTATGAACAGCGAGATATATATATATATATATTTTTTAATTTAAACTTTTAAAAAAAATTCCTCTTTTAGAAAAATAAATACTAAATTTAATGGATATATTCTAAGAAGGCTAAGTACATCAATTACTAAGATATTTCTTTAAAACTGTTAATTTATTACTATTGTAGTGACCACAAATGATATACCTGTACCAGTTTTATATTGTTCTGTGCAGTTGTATGCAAGAGCAAACACGTTGTTGAAAATTTGTTTTGCCCTAAACAGACGTTACTGCAGAAGATTTTGACTTCACTTTTAGATTAGTGTGGTATTACTAAAGCTGTGTTTATCTTTTTTAATGGAATTTTTCAGTTCTAAGTTAAGAATGTTTTGTTCTGCTTTGCTATTTTAAGTGCCCAAAGAAGACCTAACGGTCTTGTCACAGAGCACCGCGGAAGTGCATTTAACCAGGAAGTTCACGCCTCCTTCCTTACCGTGACGCAATAATATGTTCAGAGCTCGTTTCAAACCTGCTTATAAAGCAAACGCTTTAACCGGCCGCACAAGAGGTTAGATGTAGGATACCGGTAAGATATCTAACACCTAACCATTAAGATATCCAACACCTAACCATTAAGAGGTTAGGTGTTGGATATCTGCATATTAAAGCGGATTATCTTCCCGAAAAATTAATCCCGTTAATCTATTTCAAAACAAAATAACCCTGGGAGAGAAAATATTTTAGAATATGGTGAAATGGATTAAATATTTTAACCCCCTCCTCCTACCCCCCTCACCATCATTAACATTATACACTGGTATTATATCCTATATCTTAAGCCATATCAATCAACCAATTAATTGTATTGATAACAAATACGTTTTTAAAATATCAATACTAAAACTGAAGTTATAATGTTCATATCGTAATTCGCATAAACTATAACTACAAGGGAGTTATTTTATTTCGAGAGGTAAATTGTTTTGCCGATAAGGGTTTGTTTAGTTTAAGGGAAGTCTATTTGGAAATAGATTATCTCCCCGGTTGATTTTTTACGCAACAGGAGTTGATTTATTATGGGGATTATTTTTTTTTATGATACCGGTTCTTTTGGTTATTTAATCCAAATTTGACGGTGCTCAGTAATAAGACCGTTAAGTTTTCTAAGAGTACCTTAAAAACTAAAAAAAAATGCATTTTATGTAGAGTAAGTTAGTATATTTTTGGTCACTATTTAAGACATTTTTACATATATTTTATTTAAACAAAATATATTAGGAAATATTTTAAGGTAAATTCAGATCAATATATTGTCGAATTACAACTATCAAAACATGTGAAAAATATTTATACTTGATGACATTTTTGTAAGGGTAAAGGATTTTTTGGTGCCTAATTTGAAAAAACCATAATTTACTAATTTAAAACTTCCTAAATTATAAATAATTAAATTAATTGAAGATACCTTTTAATAAAAATACTGTTTAATGGACTTTTTACATTCTGACTCTATTAGTAGGGGAAAGGCGCTTATGATAGCTTCGAAGCTTCATTATTCAGTATCCTGAAGACCAAGAACGCAAGTTTTGATATGAATATATTCTTTGTTACATGTAGAACAATAACAACTAATAAAAGTTCCTAGAGTTATCTAGGAATTTTAATTTTTTATTAGTTGTTTTTGTTAAAAAAAAAAAAAAAGCATAAGTGTGCCATCGTAGGCAACTACTCCTCCTATGATGGCATAGGGGAGAATGGGGCTGGTTAGCCTCAAGGGTAACTTGAAAATTTCATTTGACCTTAGAGTTTTCCCTCAGAAATTCCAGAAATTACGCGTAATCATTTTAACTAACCCTTTCGTGCTACACAGCAAAAGTGTAGAAATTCGCGCATGCGCATAAGAGGTATTTGCGTTTTATATTTATGTTTTTTGAAAAAAAAAATTATTGAAGTAAAAATTCCTTGTTAATTCACTAACAAATATGTTGTTTTTAAGAAAAAAAGGATTTCTCAACTCGTCAATATTGCAACACACCTAACTCGTCAGTATGCCATTCATAAGAAGAAGTCATCATTTTCATTCAAACAAGCTATATCTGCCTTGTTAAATTTTTTGCTAAATGCACAAAATTTGGAAATAAAATGTATGGAAAATTTCATTTTTGCACATTTAACAATAAAATCACAATCTTAAATATTTAAAGAGATTAGAAAAACAACAGCACATCCCAAAATCGATTTTTGTTGATTATAAAAGTAGTATTTGTGCATAAGGGACGTATTTTTACTAAAACTAATGTAAATTCAGTATAGACATGTTGATCAAATCCCTTTTTTGCCATAACCAATATTTATGAAAATATGACCGGTATGCCATCATAGGCGCTATGCCATCATTGGCGCTATGCCATCATAGGCGCTATGCCATCATAGGCGCCTTTCCCCTAATGTTTTTATTCTATTATGTCATAAAATAAGGAATTTATTTGGTAAAAACTTTTTCGTCAATATTTTGTCTAATTTAGCACTTATAATATAATTAGTACAGTGAATGCGCAATGCGCTTAGTTATTGTTAGTTATTAGTTACGATTCTGTAATTCTTTAAAATAGACTTTGGCGCGAATTGTTTCCAATCTATTCATAAAACCGAACCGTTCCAATATACTCTGAACCGCGTTCTTATCCTCGTGCTGTCTTTCTCCTCCACTTTATAAAAAAGAGTTCTGGTATTTTAGCTTATTATTATGTAAAGTGTTCGCATTTTGTTTTATTATTATACTTTTTTTTTTAATGTTCTCACTGACATTTTCTTTAAGTTATTGCATTTGCTTTTTTATATATAACATTGGTTCTGTGTTTGAAAAGATTTAAAGAAAATTTTATTTACTTAAATAGGCTCTTAAATCTGTATATTTTCTTACAAATTTTTTTACTTTCCTTTTTTTTTAAATTAAAATGTTGTTTCTATTAACTCGGCGAATTTTGCTCATGTCAGTTTACGCTTAAGCAAAAATTTATGCAACAAAATCGACACTTAAATTGAATTACTGCCTTATGTGTAAAAGTGACTTCAATAGGCCGAGTGAATACAAAAATATAATTGCTTTTACGGTTCTAGGAAAAAATCCCCCCGGAAAATATCCCCTATTACTATAATTCAATTTTTTTATATCTCAGTTTCATTTTTTATGTTTTTATATTTTTGCTTTTTGAACGAGATTTTTTAGTTGGCTTTTCTTTAAAGAAATTGATTTGAATATTGGTCCCATTGCAAAAACGATCTCATAATAAAGTTTCTTTATTTAGATATCTTCATTATATTTTTTAATTAACATGCTAGTATTATGGAATCCCGTTATTATTTTAGTACATATTTAACGATTCTAACTATTGGTAATTGTTATTTTTTTAGTTATTGTTAAATAATTAATAATTATTTATAATCTCAGTCTTTTATAAAGAAAATAATTAATAATTTCCTTTATAAAAGACTGAGCCTGGTTCCCCCCTGCCCAGTAGATATCGGCTGTTATAGTTAAATCTATCTAATTCGAATTTTTTATGAAAAAATTATAAGTTCGAAAAGAGATATTTCGAATTATAGAAAATTGTACTAGACTGGACTGAAATTGTACTGCATTAATTGATTTTGAAAAGTAACTACATAACTAGGGTGATCAAAACGGATATTTGATTCGGTTTTTAAAATCGGATTTTAACAAACCGGATCGGATATCCGGTCCAGTTTGTTAAAATCTGTAGGGGTAATTCCATGTCAAAATAACAAGTCGAAATAACCCACCATCTCAAAAATACTTGGTTTTTGGCACAAATGCAGTTAATAGTGTCGTTAGGAATAATCAAAAATAGTTTGGAGTCAATTTCATTATTTTAAGAGTTATGGGTCTTTGAAGTTTGAGAATTTTTAAATTTTTTTTATTCTCCGTGCTCTTAGCAACGTCTATAGCAACACTAAAATGTTAAAGTATACACAGTTATATTAATCATACGTTTACAAAATTTAATAGGAATAGAAACTTTTGAAGAAAGAAATCAAAAATCATTACTTAAAGTTATTAGATCTTATATTTGATTAAAAACTTTGAAATGCAAACTGGATTTTTGACGATAATTTTTTAGTAAACATGTCTAGTTTAAGATTAATTGCAGAAAAGGTATTGGGTAAAAGGTATTGATCTATTCGCTTTAAATCTTTACAAAAATAGTTTTATAGTTTTACTGTTAAAATAGTTTAATATAGTTTATAGTTTAAATAGTTTCACTGTTTTTTAATGCACATATCTATTTTATTATTGTTTTATTTTTGCATTTTTATTTACCGTTTTGGTTATAATCTCTATTTAAAGACTATAACTGAAATAATTTCTCATAAAAATATAATGATTTCTCACATAAATATTATTATTATTATTATTATTATTATTATTATTATTATTATTATTATTATTATTAATACTCAAACGTTAGAACCAGTTACTCCATTTAATTGATTAAAAAAGAAACCAGAAATTCATTTTTATTTAAAACTAAATAAGTGTAATCATATGATTACACTTGTTTAGTTTAAAATAAAAATGAACTTCTGGTTTCTTTTTTTATTAATTAAATGGAGCAATTGGCTCTAACATTTGAATTTTAATTATAATACTTATGCGAGAAATTATCATTTATTTAATGATAGTTTTAGAAAAATAAAATATTGAAATATTTTTACAATGGCTGGAACATCACAATACTCAGTTGGATTGATTTTAAAATCAAATGGTCATAAGTTAACATTTACAAACCACATTGGAATAAACTTTTTTCAAGATTTAGCTCCAGATGAGAAAAATTTAGTTGCGCTAAGGTCTGGTGTTTCTTTTGTTATGATTATTGACTTATGTTTTCATAATCAAAAGTTCTATCATAGAAGTTCCATCAGAATAAACACTGTGACCCACTGTTAGTTCACAAAGACCGTACAAAGGTTAGTAAAGCTTGTCGTAAAGTTTTTTTATAAATATTACTTTGTCATAATTTTAAGTTCTTTATGTTTGTTAATACTAGGCACATTTTATTTTATTAAGTTATATTTTTTAATTTAGGATCTCTCAGAGAAGTCACGTTAAGAACCATAGCTTTGAATAACAGGTTCGATATTGTACTTGGTCAAAAAATTTGTACAAATTGCTTTGTCAAATTAAAAGCTTCCACTGAACTTAATACTGATAACATTAATATTGCTGATGATTACACAAATGAAAGTATAAATAAAGAAAACATATTTAACATTCAACAAAAAGCTGATATAAATAAAAACAGACAAGAACTTTCTGATTGTCTCAGTATAATTGATATGTCACCAGTCAAGTTTCACGGAAAGCCATTTTCAAATCGTATGAGTATTGAGAAAAAAATATTAAAACTATTACAACAGTTTTTAAGGAAAATTTATCAAGTTCTTTAAAAATTCCATTGACAAAAGTTGAAGTTTTCGATAATAAATATATTTTTAATTTAAAAAAAAAGTTGTTCAGTTTGAAAAAATGTTAGTTTCGATAAAAGATAAACTTAAAAAATGCAGTTCATTTAGAGACTAAATTCAAATATTGACTTTGGGCCCACAAGAATGGTCAATTGAAGCAGCTAGTGAGTATTTTGGTGTTTCAAATTATATAATAATATAATCAAGATCTTTAGCAAAGTAGGAGGGAGTTTTTGCAGTTCTACAAACTAAACGAGGTAAAATGCTCCCTGATCAAATAAATACTTTAGTGAAAAATTTTATTGAAGATGATGAAAACTCTCGCCAGATGCCTGGTCAAAAGGATTTTGTAAGTGTCAGTTAAAAAGTTCATATTCAAAAACAACTTCTTTTATCGAGCTTAAAAGAGTTATTTGTCTCATTTAAAATTCTATATCCACATGTAAAGTTGGGTTTTTCCAAGTTTTGTGTTTTTAGACCTAAATGGTGTGTTTTTCCAAAACGAACCCATTCTGTGTGCGTTTGTATCTACCATCAAAACATGAAGTTAATTCTCCTACCCATTAAAATTGATTATCATGAACTATATAAATTTATTGTTTGTGATATGCAAAACAATGCATATCACAAACATGCATGTTACATCGATGTACATAATTTCCGAAAAATACCTCTAAGTTAGAAGAAAAGCTATTCAAACTAATAGAACAGTTTGAGGAAGAAGATATTATTGAATTTAACCGATGGGTTACTACTGAGATTTTGCTAAGATGATTTTGCAGAAAACTATAGTTTTGTTGTGGAGGATAAAGTACAAGGTTTTCATTGGAATAATCTTCAGTACACACTTCATCTAGTGGTTGTGTACTATAAAGAAAATTAAGTGTTGCATTCCACTTCATATTGCATTATATTAGATGATAACAATCATGATGTATTAATGGTTTACGAGGTACAAAAATCAATTATCAATAATCTGAAGGAAAAAATACCCAGCATTGTAAACGTGGTCTACTTTTCTGATGGCTGTTCATCTCAATATAAAAAATGCAAAAACATATTTAACCTATGTCAGCATAAATCTGACTTTGGAATAGATGCAAAATGGGTTTTCTTTGCAACTAGCCATAAAAAGCAACCATGTGATGGTATAAGAGGAACAGATAAACGGCTTGTAGCTAATGGTAGTTTCCAGAGAATTTCTACAAATCAAATATTAAACTCACGTGATATGTTTACATATTGCACTAACAACATCAATGGTATAAACTTTTTTTTATTTCAAGTGAAAGTTTGATAGTAATAAGATTATTACAATCTGAACGATTTAAAAATATAAAAAGAATACCAGAAACAAGAGACTTTCATGAATTTATTCCTGTATGTCGAAATGAAGTTAAGATGAAATACTGAAGTGATGACATTATGCCTATAGGCATTGTAAGTCACTTGTAAGTCAAGATACACTGCAGTGTATCTTGACTTACAAGTTTAAAAATTGCGTGATGTGCAAAATTGATTTGGAATTTAAATTTATGCACCAACATAGTGCATAAATTTAAATTTCACATCAATTTTCTTTTCCTTGAATCTTAAAGACATTCGCTTGCTTCCTTTTATCAATTGTTACTTAAAGTCAACAGTTTGCTTATGTCTATGATATGTATATGACAATGTTTTACATTTATTTAAAAATGTTACCTAATTTTGTTTTGTTTTACAGCTTGAAGAAAAACAAAGGAGTATTTGAAGTTCAATAATATGTATAAAATTTTATCAATTCAAAAAACACAGAGTTCAAAGAGTTAATGTGTTTTAATATTTAAAATTGAGTTTATTTATGGACATGCATGTCATGGATATTGCAGTTTTACAGCTAAGTGAAAATACCTCTTATTTTTTGACTAGCTCTGAGTGAAAATACCTGTTTTTGGTATTTTTAATTGAGTTTATTAAAAATGCATATTGTAGTTTTACACATAAGTAAGAATTCTTACTTTCTTTTTGTCATTCATTAAAATAGGAATGTAGACCGTACTGCAATTTTTGTTTGCAGTAAATAACTTAGTTAAAAACTTCATGCCACGGTGAGCCCTAATCTGAGGCAGAAGTGAGATCAGATTCAAGATCGGATGCTTGTTCTAAACAATCGGAAAGAGAAGACTTTTTGTAACGTTAGGAGTATAAAGTTGAGCCATCAGCAAAAAGAGACGTTTTATGTAAGATTGTCTAGAGGATTGTTAATGTTGATAAAATAACAACAAAACAGGACCAAGGATAAAATTTTAAGATATCCCTGAAGTTACTGAAAATGAAGAGGAGTGTTGGTCTTCGAGGATGAGTTTAATAAAGCGGTTAGAAAGAAACAACTTGGCTTTGGTGCATTTAGGAAACTCTCTCAAAAACCTTCCCAAATACGGCCGTGGCGCAGTGGTTACAGCGCCACGTTGTTGAAGATTTTCCAAAAGTCTCGAGAGCCTAACTTCTGAGATAAGATACGAGATTTAATAAACTGAGAATAGCTGAGCTTAGCATCAAACAGCACATTTTTATATCAATTTCTTGCAACAATAAATAGCTACTTGTTCTTAAGAGAGTTATTTTTTTGAAAAAGATGAAAAAAATGATTGCTATTAGATACAACAGCTGCACAAGAAGGTGAAAACCAAAGAGTAAAATGAGGCTTAACTTGGAACCGGCAAGAAGAAATTGAAGCTTCCGTTCCTGCTTGAATCCAAAAGTGAGTGAGGTGAGTACAAAAAAGAAGTGCAAAATGAAATATTTATAGAGAGAAAGAGAGAAAGAGGAGTAAATTAAGGAGTGTAGATAAATGATTAGAGCTGTCAAAAAAACAAATCACAAAGATGATTATCTGAGTAAGCGATTTAGAAATGCAGAAGTTATATACTTTAGTACCATTTAATGTGATGAACATTGAAGTTACCAACAATAACAACAATTTGGGCAGAGGGATAAAGAAAGAGAACATGGTCAATTTGATCAAAAGTTACATTTTAAAGAGTGAAATAAAAAACAATTGCAATTTATCAATTGCATATACTATATACTTATAAACAATTACTTAGAAACGTCATTTCAGTCAGGCATTTTTTAAACAGATGCTTATATTTGTTTGTTTATTTGTTTAGGTCCTGTAGTGAATATATACTGTATAGTAAAATATTATGCTTTAAGAAAACATGCATTCAATGCACTAAGTAATAGCAAAGAAAGATAATAGCTCAAGAAAGAACAAAACCAATGATTCCTCGATCTACATTACTATTAAGAAAAAATTTAAAGCATTTTTTGGCAAATTTTTCAAGTTAAAGAAAACTTAACCATTACTAATATAAATCGAATTATCAAATAAATTAAATGTAGAAAATTTGAATGATGTCTATAATTTTCATAATACAAACAAAGCTTTTAGTAATTTTTTAACTAAATTTTTAGTAATATTTGACGATGCTTGGATCCTTGGATGAATAAAACACTTTTAAAGTGTTTTAAAAACAAACAAAAACTGTACAACAATATCTTAAAAAATAAAAGTACAGAGAACGAGAAAATATACAAAAACTGTAAGTATTTTTATGAACATCTTTTAAAGAAATAAAAAAAAATTGTTCTAGTAAACAAATTAGCAATTCCAAGTTTGAGGTTAAAAAAACATATTCTCTAATTATTGACGTAATGGGCTGAAGTCAAATAAAAAGTTCAGTATTACCTCAAAGACTTAACATTAATAAACCAGATTTTGTCCTATTAAAAGATCAAACGAATTTAATAAATACTTTACAAATGTTGGGATTAGTCTCGCAAATAAAATTATACTAACTTCTACGTCATTTAAAACATATCTAAAAAAATCAACAGATGCAACAATGTATGATAGCTTCTTAACTTTTCTTGAATTTGACGCAGCTTACTTTTCTTTAAAAAAAAGAAACCTCCAGAATTTGATGAAATTCCCAGTAATATCTTTATATCTAACAAAAAAAGCATTAAAATAAATTTTGTTCCGCATAGTAGACCTATATTTAAATCAAGGAATATTTCCTGATATACTTAAACTTTCAAGAGTATACCCAATTTATAAAAGTGATGATCGTGCCTAACTATAGAACCATATCGGTATTTTCTGTTTTCTCAAAAATTTTTAAACATGTGTTTATAATAGAACCTTTGATTATTTTACAAAAAATAAACTGTTTAATCCAAAACAATTCTAATTTCAGAAAAAACATTCAGTTAAACATGTCATTATTGAAAAAATTGACCAAATAACTGATGGTTTTGAAAATGATAAGTTTACTCTCGAAGTATTCATAAATTAATCCAAGGCATTCGGCACCGTTGATTACTTTATTCTATTAGAAAAAACTATAATGGTACGAAGTATACAATAAATTATATCATTAGATAAAAAAATAATCTACCTAATATCTTTAAAACAATATGTTCAAAACAAGAAACCCGAAATATTGAATATTCTGTATGCCTCAAGGATCAATCCTAGGATTGCTCTTATTTTTAATTTATGTTAAAGATTTTAATGCATCAGTAAAACTAAATGCTATCATGTTTGTAGACGATACAAATCTATTTTTATCAAATAGCAGTATTAATCAATTATATTGCTGACATGAAAACTGAATTAGAAAAAGTAAATTGGTTCAGATCAAGTAAACTTACTCTTAACGTCGAAAAAACACAATAGACAATTTTTCACAAAAAAACACAAATAGAAAACCTTCCTTTAACTGCCAAAACCTATAGATCATAAACAAACTAAAAAACAAGACGCTTTAAAGTTTTTAGAAGTTGTTGTGGATGATCAATTATCAAGGTTCCCACATATAAAGTATATATACAATCAAAAATTAATAAAACCATTAGTATTAAATATCGAATTCACTCATATATAAGTTCACCGAGTCTAAAGTTCATATACTTCTGCTTGATTTATTTCTACATTAAAGCTTATATACATCTAAAGCTTATATAATTCTGCTTGATTCATTTCTACATTACTTATGCAAATATTACGTGGGCAAGTTGTCAACCAACAAAACTTAAAAAACTCTTTGTTTACAAAAACATGCTTTTAGAATTATGTACATCAAAAAACAGAATTATATACAGTATTGGATAAAACATTTGCAACCAACATCGAACAATGATTAAAAGTGTTCCTAAATTATATAACTAATAACTATACTACCACAGCAAACAGTTCAGTAGTCTGGAGTCATAGCATGCCATGACATGAGCAAATAGCTGAAAGGTGACAGCACACAGGCAGAATTTCATTGACAAGTGCCATTTTGCAGCGGACAAAACAAGTGCAACTTTTTTTTTTTGTTTCATTTTCTTAAGCCTGGTCCGTGTTAACGTCACGGAAGTTTTTGAATAGTTAAAGGAAGTATTCAGAAGTTTCCAGATGTTTCCAGAAGTATGCAGAAGCTTCCAGAAGTTTACAGAAGAGAATCTGGAAGCATCCAGAAGCATCCAGAAGTATCCAGAAATGCAGAAGCTTCCAGAAGGATTGAAAAGAAGCATCTAGAATCTTCCAGAACAGGTTCACACAGGTTCATTTTACTACATAAGAGACATGTAAACCGACATGTAATTCAATCAGTATATTGAAGTCAATCAGTCATTATTATCAAGACAGTTAATCGAAGTGAGTTTTATCAAAGTGTTTTATCGAAGAACATCAATACAAGAAGTAAAATACAACAAGTGTTTCATTACATCAATATAGTACACATCCAACCAAGACGTTGTGTTCCACAAAGCATTATTGTATCATCACAAGGTAAATGTAACACGATAAGCCTTGAGAAGCGTGATTATTTATTTTTATTATTTTTATGACTTCAAGTGCAAAAATGGCTCCTGACAGTTTTGGATTGGAACTAAGAAAAAAAATTATTGGCGATTCCATAAGCGGAATGTCACAAAAAAGTATTTGTGATAAATATCGCGTGAAAAAATGGACCGTTTCAAGACTATGTTCCAAATATCGGGGAAGTTGGCAGCAGATAATAAAGGGGGAATATCGCATTTCACCACTTCTAGAGAGGATTTTATGATCGTCAGATTCGTCAAGAAGGATCCCTGGATATCATCAGTCGAGATACAAAAGCAATTAGAGCTGCCTGTATCGGACCGAACAATCAGACGACTATGTGACTATAATGGAATAATAGACCGTTTCAAGTATAAATATATCCTGAAAGATGTTATGTTACCTCAGAACTAGTTTTTAACTTATATAATTAAAAACTAGTTAAATAAAAAAACAAGCAACCAAAAAATTCAACAGCGATATTAATAAATAAAAGCAAGCATAAGTTAAATTAATTTAAAAAAAATAATGATTTAGCTATAATAAACAAAACAAAAAGACAAAAAATAAGTATGAAAATACTCAATTATTAACAATAATAAAAATAAATAACAACAACATAGGGATGGCAAAAATCCCAGAAATTTTCAATCCCGGGATTTCGGGATTGAGAAATTTGTCCCCGGGAAATCCCGGGATTAAATAGAAAAAAACGCAAACGCGTTGAACACTTTTTAAGCACTCATCAAACACTTAAAAATGATTAATTTAATGATAATATAACTAAAATATTAAATACATTAATGAACCTCTAAAATTAAGTTGAATCATGTTTTAACTTAATTTTGTATTAAAACTTATCTAAGACTTTTGAAAATTAATAAACCTTAGTATTATAAATTATAAAACATTACCATAAAATGGTAACGCAGTATAAATAAAAATAAAAATTAAAAAACAATATAAATATACATCAGGGGCGTTTACAGGAAATTTTTTGGGTAAGTCTAAAATAAAAAAAAGTATTCCCTCCTCTGCTTCCCTATTTTTTTAGGGAGAGGGGGAGGGGGACCGGATTTTGACCGGATTGAGTGTATTTTATAAAAATGTTTTAATTCTTTAAATGACTTGAAACATTGATAAAATGGAAACTAAAGCTCAAAATATGATTTTTGCAAACTAAAAAAATTATTTTTTGAAAATACTCAGTTGTCGTAATGTATAATATATACATGTTAAAATTTTTTACAAGATTTGTGAAAACAATTTACAAGATTAATATAAGATTTTGCTGTGTAAATTTTTTTATATAACTTTATTAATAACTTTTAATTATAAATAAACTTTATAAATACTTAGAGTCAAAAAACTTATTGGAATAACTGTACAATGCTAAATGTTTTTACAAAAATGTCTGGCTATGAAAATAGCTGTTTAACAAAAAGCAGCTAAAACATTTTAAGTTATACTTTTATCGTATTTGAATTTTATTTAAAACACAACTCATAAGTATTTATAACAAACTTGAAAAGGTTTGTTGCTTGTAATGTTTCAGTATTATTAGATTAAAGTTCATTTTTGAAATTCAGGCAGTTGAGTGAAGTTTAACTAAACTTCCCACAGATCAAATTTGAGTAATAAAGCCTTTGGTTTGGAAATAATAAATAAACCTAATAAAGCCTTTGGTTAAACTAGACACTAAAAAAATGATTTGGTTTTCTCAACTAGTATAAAAAAACATTGAATTTCTGCAATTGTTTCTTGAAGAAACTGAATATTAGAAAGAAGAAATTAAAGTACAGGTGCTTTATAACACTTCAAAATTGTATCAATCAACCATTGTGTTAATCTCAGTAATCTAGATAAAACTCAGATAGTCTAGCAAAGAAACCGCGATAACCAAGTTGAAATAATTTGAAATGCAATTTTTAGGCTTGTTTAGAGATGTTGATTAATAATATTTCAAACTATAGAGACAAAATCTTTTAATGCTTGAATAAGATTTAAACTATAAAAATTATCATTATTACTTGCTTGCAAAATTATGTAATTAAAAAAGTTATATTAAAAACATGTCTTGTTATACAGAGTGCAACAATAAAATCAAAGTTTGTTATAAATTCAGAAGAAGAAGCAGTAGCAGAAGCTGCACCATTAATGACATTCTTTGAGACAGAAAACCACAGGTATAAAAAACTTTCGTAAAGTATCCATGCCACAATTTCACATTTCATAACACCCAAAGAAAAATCAGTAATAGCTTTTATGAAAATACTAAGAAAACAAGTTTTTTCTTTAATGTGGTTCATCATAGTTCCTATTACGATTATCATGAATCTCATAAAAGATAAACAATATGGCTAATTAAAATTATACTTAATAAGTCTAAAATCTTCTTCTTGACTATAAAGGAAAACCAAGGAACAAATACTAGTTTTTATCGATGCAACTATAAACAGCTTCTACTTGTAATAACTCTCTGTCTTCCTTTCTTGTATCCAAAGGATATCGTGATATCAAAAGTTCTACACAATTAAAGTAATATTCGGTCGCCTAACTTTAAAGGAAATGATGCTTTTCTTTAACATTCTTATGATGCATTTTCTTTAACAACTAACTTTTTCTTTAAAATGCTATGTAAACTTGTGAATTAAGCGACATTTTGAACTAATCATCGGCCATGTTATATGTTTAATAAAATTAATTAATTTAATAAAACACAAATTTAGCAGGGTCTAGGTCAAAGGGGAAGTCCGAAATTTATTTTCCACATTTGAAACCTTTTTTCTCCTTATTTATTACTTAAAATGCAAGTTATTAAAATGATACACAGTCTAGTGTAATAAAACTAGGGATGTCTATTGATATATTTTGATGTATACTAGTTGTTACTAATTAATTTTACCACCTGGTGATAGTTAAACAATAAAACTTAATAAAAATTCTACTCAGGGTGTATGTCAAAAGGGAAGTCCAAAGTTTGTTCTAACTGATATAATCATTTTGATTTTTTTTAAACCAATGAAAGAAAAAATTCAAAAAATAGAGTTCTGTATAACAAAATAAAATAAGGCATGTCAATTCAAGTTTTTAATTAAGTTATTTAACTCAAAAGTTAGTTTAACCTGTAGCTGTAGTTTGGTTTTAATAGTTATATATAGTAAGACTTTTTTCAACAATATAATCAAGTTGAAAAACTTTTATTTAATTTTTTTGGGTACGTCCAACAACGTAGCGGACATCCCCTCGACACGCCCCTGTACATGACGTTAAAAAAAACTTTCATAAATCACTCATTTGAAAATTGAAATGAATAGATATAAAAATGGAATTAAAATCGCGCATACTTTTGGAAGCAGAAAATTCAAAATCAAATTAATGTATACCTTTTATTAAAAACTCTTGCTTTTTTTGCTAAATTTATAAACATACATTTAAACATATATGTATATATATATATATATATATATATATATATATATATATATATATATATATATATATATATATATATATATATATATATATATATATACAGGGCCGGCGCTAGTATTTTTTGGATTTTGAGATAGCTAACTTCCAGACATGGAGCAAACTCCAAACATATAATATATGTTATATAAATATATATTATATATTTATACTTATGTCAAATAAGGATGCTTTGCAAAAAATTGCGATAAATGGAGCTCGGAAACAACATAGCCCTAAAATTTTTGCCTAGTCTGCCTCAAACGTGAGAGCAACAAGTTGATAAAATATTTTTTGTACTATTTTTAACTAGACTAATATTCATCGATAAATTTTAAGTTTCATAGTAATTTACTTTAGCGTTTAAAAATTATGACTATATAATGTTTAAACCCCCCTCAATTTGAGGGGGTTGCAAATTTTATATTGTTATAATTTTTGAACACTAAGAAATTATACTATAAAGCTTAAAATTTATCGATGAATATTAGTCTAGTTAAAAATAGTACAAAAATTATTTTATCAACTTGATGCTCTCACGTTTGGGGCAGACTAGGCAAAAATTTTGGGGCTATGTTGTTTCCAAGCTCCAATTATCGCAATTTTTTGCAAAGCATCTCTATTTGACATAAGTATAAATATGTATATGTTTGGAGTTTGCTCCATGTCTGGAAGTTAGCTATCTCAAAAACCAAAAAATACTAGCGCCGGCCCTGTATATATATATATATATATATATATATATATATATATATATATATATATATGTATATATATATATATATATATATATATATATATATATATATATATATATATATATATATATATATATATATATATATATATATATATATGCATATAATCATGTAATATTTATTCACTTTGCAATGTTTTCTTTTTAAAACTCTACTTTTCCGTATTTTATTAAAAAAAAAACTCAAAACATTATTGCTTGTCTGCAAAATATATATATGTTTATATATATATATATATATATATATATATATATATATATATATATATATATATATATATATATATATATATATATATATATATATATATATATATATATATTATATATATATATATATATATATATATATATATATATATATATATATATATATATATATATATATATATATATATATATATATATATATATATATATATATATATATGATTATATATATATATATATATATATATATATATATATATATATATATATATATATATATTTATATAAACATATATATATTTTGCAGACAAGCAATAATGTTTTGAGTTTTTTTTTAATAAAATATGGAAAAGAAGAGTTTTAAAAAGAAAACATTGCAAAGAGAATAAATAATTACGCCACCAAATAGCTACTATAAATAGCTACTATACCAAAGACGATATAAAAGTTACTAAACTACAATTATAAGCTTGAACTTTATTAACTATTCTTTTTTTTTTGACAATCCCGAATTTCGGAGGCTAATCCCGGGATTTTAGGATGAACAGTTTGTACGAAATTCCGGGATCCCAGGATTGCTCTACAACAACAGCACAAATAATAACAAACTTTACGCAAACACAAGGCAAGCACAAAAACTACAAAACGAAAACAAATTACATAACGAAAAGACAAACGCAAAAACTTCTACAAAATAAAATAAATTATATTTGTTATTCTTAGCGGATACAGAAAAGCGTAGAAAATTTAATCGTAACACTTTTTTACTTTTAATTACGTAAAATTTTAATCACGTAAAATTTTTAATTACGTAAAATTTTCGTAACAATTTTTTTTATTCAATTTTTTTTCTTCGTTTTTTTTTCTTCATTTTTAAAAAGCAAATTGTTTTTGTTTTAAGTAGTTCTTTTTATCATTTTTTTGAACATTTTTTGAACTTCTCTTGTTTTTAGCTTGTTACTTCGCTTTTAATTGATTGCTTTCATTTTATTTTATTAAATCTATTTGTTCGTTTTATTTTTTTATTCATTTTCTTTTTTTTTTTTTTTAATCTTTTAGTTAGTTTATACCTTTTAAAATTTTTGCTATTTTACTTTATTTTTAACTTATTCTTTAAAATAATTTCCATGGCCGACGACACGGGTTTAGTACTCGGTGTAGTTAAGGCACTTTTAAAATATTATAGCGTCTGTATGATATTTTGTTGATTATGACATATTTCCGTGAAATGGTCTGGTCTGTGAATTATGAAAAGACGAAAAAAATTAAAATAATAAATTTTGCGGTTTCATAAAATATAAATATTTGTAGCGAAAAAACCCAGACCGTGAAATCTTTTTTACAAAAAAAAAATTATCTTAAAATCACAATCGCTCGTCCAAATTTAAATAAGATTTTATATTAATACTTTTTTTTAGGTGAAATGAACATTATAGTTTAACAATATGATCTGTTCTGATCGTTTATTGGCAATTATTTATAATTATAAGCTCTTTCTTGGTGGGAATTCTAGTATTTTTTGTAAAAATTGATAGAAATATTGCGTTTTGACAACTATATATAGTTAATATACGTCAGAACCGATTAGACCTAGGATCAGTAGTAAATTAAGTAACTTTTTAAAAAGATTTTAACTAAATTCATCTTAATGTCGATGAGCGAAATTGATCTAAAGACTCCAAAATAGTGTTCTTTAGATACATTATTACGGGTTGTAAAAAGATTTTAAAAATTATATATAAAAAAGAAAACTTTCTTCAAATATTATAAAAACCTTAAGCAAAAAAAATTATAACATTTAAAGATCTTGTTTGGGCATAATATGCTGACAAAACCATGCTAATTCCAAATAAAAGTATTCAAATATTTTGTAAATCGGCTTAACTACACCGAGTAGTGTGGGTGGTGGGGGGAGGAGAAGGGGACACAATTGTCTATTTCTTAAAAAAGTTCTCTATATCTAGAATTTTCTATAATAAAAAAAAAGTTCTCTTATTAAACGGCCCCCTCGGCGTCGACAGCCCTGATTTCTTTCGGTTTTTCTTTTCTCTTTTTGCCCTTTTCACCGTTAAATAAACGCTTCTGCAATTTGCGATGTCATTGCAAAGTCAATATCATATTATATATTCAATTGGAAATTTAAATATATAATATGATATTGATTGGAAAGTTGCCGTAAGGGATCGTCCATAAAGTATGTAAGCTCGGAGGGGAAGAGGGGGTGTGCAAATGGCGTGGGAGGGCAGTGAGTCAGTTATAAAAAAGAGACACTAAATTAAAAAAATTTTTATAAAATGTTAGATAATTGTTAAAAATGTTAAAAGCGTAGGTACTTTTAGGGAGGTTGAGGGTACTCAAAAAAGCGTATTGCAAAATGCGGGGAGGGAAGGAGGGAGGGAGGGGGTGGACGACAAAAAGCGTACGTAATTTATGGACGACTAATTGGAACAACACTTTAATTTGAACACTTGCATTTATTTTTGAAAAAAAAAGATTAATGACTAAATTTTGCATTTTTTTTAGTAAAACGTCTCGTTTTCTACGTTTTGACACTCATAGAAAGTTATTTCTCAAAAAATGCATGTGCGCCATTGATTTAAAGTTTTTTTGCGTCATTTTTTTTCGGTGGTCTAACGCTATTTTGATTGCGCTGGATAAACTATACTGCTATATGTTATACAGTTTTTTGTGTTTTAATTTGATGAGATTTAAAATGAAAAATAACAATATAAACTTACTATAACAATACAACTGCTGCAAGCATGTTATTGCAGTGATATAACAAAATAGTGCAAAGCTTCGTTGTTTGAAACTTTTTTCTTAATGAGTTATAAAATCGAAGGGTTGTAGAAATATTTCAAGTGAAATTTAAAAATATATAGTAACAATCATAAACTTTAAAAAAAATACTTTATTTAGTGATTTTTAATCAATAAATTAAAAGAACGTCATGATAGTTGAAGCTTTAATACAATTTTTTTTTTTGTAGACTTTCAGTTTGTCAGGGTAATATTAATCCTATTTTAAGTTTTGAATAAACTGTTTAAATTTTCACTGTAAAAATAAAAATCATTTTAAATCAATTTTTGTTGATTTTACTGTTTTTTTAAAAAAAAAAAAAAATAATAACCTGTTCTCAAGGAAACAAAGTGTTCCAATTTAGGGAACCAGTTACCTTAATTGAAACAAAATGGTAGCTTTGCAAAAGCAAATTAATTTCTAATTATAGTGCAATCAATTAAGTCAAGTTATGGTTGAAAGTATAGTAGGGTTGTCTGTTTGTATTAATCAAATCATTAATGTTTTTATAGTTAAGCCATCTTCGGTTACTAAATATTTATTCCTAAAGTGTTCCAATTAAGGTAACTCTTCCCTATATATACTCAGGGGTGGCGATAGCATTTTTTGGTCTTCGAGATATCTAACTTCCAGACAATGAACAAACACAAAACATTTATATTTTTATACTTATGTCAAATAAGGATGTTTTGCGAAAAATTAAAATGATTGGAGCCTGGGAACAAAAAAGCTCCAAACTTTTAGCCCCACCCTGCCTCAAATGTGAGAGCAACAAGTTGATAAAATTTTTTTGTACTATTTTTTTTTTTTTTTTTTTTTTTTCCAGTTTACAATTATTAATCGTAATATAACAGTATAACAATATATAAACTTGGTATCTGAAAGAAGATTCAAATGATCTTGTCGCCAGAACCATATAAAAGATATAATACGTGTATATATAATAAAATAAAATATAATTGATCAAATAACTAATAACAATGTAGAAGAAACAAAAACTGAAAATAATTTTACAAATTATCCAGAGTAAAAAAAAAAAAAATTTTACATTTCAAAAATATTTATATATATTGCCAGTAGAAAGAATATAGTTTTTTAATTTAGTCTTAAAAACGGAAAACGAAATCGACAAATCAAAATTTGAAACAACAATTTTGTTCCATAAATACGGTGCTCTATAGTTTATGCAAAATTGATTAAACTTTGTTTGACAAAAGGGTTCAATTGATTAATTATTATTTCGTAAAGCATATTTGTTTATAGCTTTATAAGTAAAAAGATCTTTGAAATTGGACAATGGTCGTTCACTTTTACAACGAAACATAAAACATAAAATATTATAGACATTGAGTTCGTAAACGTTAAGTGCTTTAACGTTTTTAAATAAAATATTTGAATGAGAAAAACGATTTTCGAAACATATTAAACGCATTGCGTGTTTCTGACAATGGTAAAGACTTCGTAACTTACTTTTAGAGGTACTTCCTCAAACAATATTTGCATAATTTATATAGCTTGGAATAAACGAGTAGTAAAGTTGAATTAAATTTTGTTTACTTAGATAGTATCTGACCTTATATAGAATTCCAATACTTTTAGCCAATTTAGTAGAAATATAGTCGATATGATACTTCCATGTAATATTTTCATCAATGTAAATACCTAAAAATCTTGTGACCGACTCCTTTTTTATTTCAATTTTATCAATAAAAAGTTTAGGCAATTTATTTGGTAAAAAACGCTTTTTAGCAAGAGAGTGGAAAAGGATCCACTTTGTTTTGTCAATGTTTAAAGTTAACTTGTTGCACTTAAACCAGTTGGAGATCTGATTGAGTTCATTATTCATATTTGAAAAAAGCTCATAAATGCTACTGTTTGACAGAAATAAATTAGTATCGTCCGCAAAATTTATACTCATAAGGTTAGAAGCTTTATTTAAATCATTTATATAAACTAAAAACAAAAGTGGGCCTAGAATAGAACCCTGTGGAACACCACATTTTATGTCAATTAATTTTTCATTTTGAAAATAATCTCCATAGAAAACAAATTGTTTTCTATTTTCCAAGTAACTTTGATACCATTTTATTAATTTGCCATTAATTCCGTAAAATTTGAGTTTTTTAAGTAGAATTTTGTGATCGACCGTGTCGAATGCTTTTGATAGGTCAATGAAAATACTATTTTCAACTAGATTAATATTTATCAAGAAATTTTAAGTTTTATAGTATAATTTTTCAGCGTTCAAATAATATGACCATATAAAATTTGTAGCCCCTAAAATTGAGAGAGGTTTAACCTTTATACAGTCATATTTTTTGAACGCTAAAATATTTTACTATGAAATTTAAAATTTCTCGATAAATATAAGTCTAGCTGAAAATAGTTCAAAAAATATTTTATCAACTTGTTGCTATCACGTTTAGGGCAGGGTTTTGGATAAATTTTAAGGTTTTTTGTTCCCAATTTTTTGCTCCAATCATCGCAATTTTTTGCAAAGCATCCTTACTTGACATAAGTATAAATATATAAAGGTTTTGTGTTTGCTCATTGTCTAGAAGTTAAATATCTCGAAGACCAAAAATGCTATATATATATATATATATATATATATATATATATATATATATATATATATATATATATATATAAATATATAAATATATATATATAGCATGAGACCTGATATATATATGAGACATGTATATGTCTCATATATATATATATACATACATATATATATATATATATATATATATATATATATAAAATTAAGTTTAATTAGAATTATATAAATAATAAGCCGACAAGAGCTCATGGAAGACATGGATGGCAAAATATATATGTATATATATATATATATATATATATATATATATATATATATATATATATATATATATATATATATATATATATATATATATATATATATATATATATATATGTATATATATATATATGTATATATATATTGTATCTTCTTTTTTACTTTTTTTTTTTTTTTGTTATATTTTTTTATCATATTTAGCTATTATTGTTATGACCTATAGGGGCTCAATGAAAAGATTAGGTTGGTATATTTTGCTGTCTGCTTATTATTTATATAATTGTAATTAAATTTAATTTTTTGTAAAAGAGAATTGTAGTTTATATAAACAGCAAAATAAAAAGTTATAAAAAAAAGAAAAAAATTTAAAAAACTAAAAAAATAAATTATCACCTGATACAATCTGATGAACCATACAACTCGAGTAATTTATACACTAGGGATGTGACTTTTTGGTAAATTTTTGGTACTTCCAGTTTCCAATATAAAAAATAGATGAACTTTGGTTCAAAAGTAACTGAAAAGTTATTGGTTTTACTAAATTTTTGATAAAGATCATTCACCATGACCCTTGATTACACACTGGCTGCCATGTATCAGTGAACTGTTCTTTCTTTAAAAGTATATTAATATGGGTCTCTAAAAAATTTATTTTCAAAAGTATATCAACTTGGGTCTCAAAAGAACCAGAATTTCATAGTGATTTCAAAATTCATAATATTTTCTATTGAAATATTAAAAAAAAAAGATTGCAAACAAAATGTCATTAAAACGACCTTTTCAATTTTTAGTAAGAAACTGTTATTTTTTGTATATAAAATTTAATTAATTCATTTTTATTTGAAACCATTATTATTTCTGAAATCTCTAAGAAATTCTGGTTCTTTTGAGTCCCAAGTTGATATACTTTAAAAAAAATAATTTTTTTTTTAATTAATTATTTAGGCGTCCTAAGAAGACCTAACGGTCTTGTCACAGAGTACCGCGGAAGTGTATTTAACTAGGAAGTTCATGCCTCCATCCTTAACGTGACGCAAATTGACCAAAGCTCGTTTCGAACCTGGATCTTCTGCTTATAAAACAAGCGCTCTAACCACTGCGCAACGGCCGCTTCACTGATAACTTCACTGATAAATGGGAGCCAGTGTTTAATCAAGGGTCATGGTTGGTTACCCTTTGCAAAAATTAAATAAACCAATGACTTTTTAGTTACTTTCAAACCAAAGTTTATCTGTTTTTTATATTGGAAACTGGAGTTACCAAAAAGTCACATTCTTATTACACACACTTTTATTATATAAACCTCAGGCAAACCATATTGGCCTATCAAATAATATGCGATTAACAATATCTGATAAAAAAAAATATTAATTAGGGCGAAGAGAGAGAGATTATAGAGCAATTATAAACCAGTTAGAGCAATTATAAACCAATTAAAGTAATTATAAACCAGTTATTGTTGCTAGGAAACGGTATCAGGTAAAATGTTTTGAATAATGTAGAATAACTCATAATAAACAAAAATTTTGTCAAAATAGATTTCAAAAACATTAACAGGTATGTTGAATTAAAGTTAAAGAAATTCAAAAAAACAAAGTGATAAAAATCAAGATTTATTTAGAAGTGAGCCACCTTGATGATGGGTTTAAAGAATATTTCTTTCAATATTACGGATTTCCAAACAATTTCGGTAAATACACGTTTGAATATGTGTTTATTTAGTATATCTGTTTTCTAAATTTCTTATTTATTATCTATGAAAAAATTGTAGAATGTTTTAAAATTAATTGAAATGCTTAACGCTTAATTATCAAGAATGCAGGGCAAAACGAATTCCGGATATTTTTCTGCATTTTATAGGCTGAGCGGATGATCACTTAAATAAACGAGGCGGTCAGAAAAAGCCTAACAAGCTCGCACTTTAACGTTTCAATTTAACGTCAATCGTAACGTCAAGGCCAGAATCGTTACTATCATTTTATAAAATCTAATGAAAACGAATAAAAAATAAGTAGTAGGCGCGGAATAGACCTACCACTTACTCTTTATTCAAGATTGTTGATAATGTAAAGAGTTTAGTGGTTTTATGGTTGTTTTTAGTATAATTAATTGGTGGAACTATCGGATTGTTTTTATATGCACCCTTTCAAAATGTTTATACTGAAATCTATGTTTATTATGGATATTAAAATAGTTTTGCTTAGTGTTATAAAACTTACTTCTAGACTTGTGTGTACTCGAAATACTCAAAAGATACTTAGAATATATATAAAAAAAACTGTTTTTCATTAACTGTGATAAAATTAAGTTACAACTATAATAATATTAGCATGAAGATTAAAACAAGTTAAAAATATTTGCATTTGTAATACTTATATTACAAATATTAATATTTGTAATATAAGTATTACAATTTCAAATACAAATTACAAATTCAAATACAAATTTGTATTTGAATTTGTAATTTGTTTTAGTATTTGACCAAACGTCCTACAACTAATAAAGTTTAAATTACAAACAAGTAAAGTTTAAATTACAATAATATTAAAATTATATTTAAGATTAAAAAGATTTTAGATCAAAAAACGAAAGATTAAAAATGATGCACACGAAAAGCAAGTTCGTGTACATCACACACGAAAAGTTCGTAATATAAATTATATTATAAAGGATTTAAATTATAAATAAAAAAAAAAGAAATAACTTTGTTTTAAAGAAGATATTTTTTTTATCTAAGTTAATAAATCTTTAGTTTAGCTTCTGCAATAAAAATAGTTTAGCCATTATGACTTAAGTCATTCAGACTATCACTCTGAATGACTAAGGTCAAAATCACTGTAGTGCACAAGCTGACAACATAAAACCTGAAACGATTGTAAGTTATAAAAAAAATTTTAATAAATGAATAAAAAGATTTGAAACTGTAATATTAACATTACTTTTGAAATAATACCCGAAAGCTGCTATTAGAAAAAAATAAGAATCGGAAACAAAATTAGCTTAACTTATGAAAATAAAGAAAAATTCTAACTCAAAATTTAAAATAAATACCAAAAGCAACAACTTAAAACTAATTGCTATGAAAATAAAAATAAAAAAAGGTAGAGCAAAAGCAACAAAATAAATCTTTATTTAAAAAAATACGATGACAACACATTATCTTTTAACTACGACAATAAATAGATTTTTACAGCAAACGATATATAAAGTTTATTCAGGTACCTAAAAAGAATCTCTACTAGTCAAATGAAAATGCAGACAGTAATGATGACCCTCTCCTCATTTTATTCCTTAAACTGTCTGCGTAAAAAAATAGAAAATTTTAGGTTGTTTTTATCCATGCCTTCACGATAATACATTTTGAAAAATCGCACACGAGTTCCTATTTCTAAAACATAAAAAGGAGACAAGCTGCCTCAATTTTAATAAGGAAGTTATTTTTTTTTATTATTTTAGAGTGCGCAACATCATAAACTAACATATTGAGCAAAATTTAAAGTTTTTTGTTTTTCTAATTAATTAAAATGATGTCGTTTTAAATCTGTTCGTGACAAAAAATTCTGACGCGCGGTTCGAATTGTAAAGGACCCAAAAAGGAACCCATAAAATATCTTTTTCCAGAAAAAAAAAATCTCTTATTAAACATTTTTTGTTTTTATTTTCTTTTCTTTTCATTAAAAGAAAAAAAAAATCATGAATTTTTCGAATAATTATAAGGAAAAGCAATTATAGGACAGTGACTAACTTCGTGTCTATCAGAGACCGCTAGATATTTATGGAAAACTCCAAAACAAACTTTAAACGACTGCAAAGGTGCCAGAAAAAAAGTTATGAAGTGGTTTTTATATAAAAAAAATTATTTCCTTATTTATGGCCAAAAACCTGTGAAAATGGATTAATTAAAATTAATTAAATTTTTTGAAACTTTATTTTATCTAATTTAACTTTGTTTTCTTTAAGTTCTATAATAACTGCCTTACCGAAAATTGTTTTTTTTATTTTAATTTTTACGCGTTTTTAGAAGAAACACAAGAAAAAGTATTTCTTTGCCTTGTGGCTATCAGGGACCGCTAGGAGTTTCCAAAACTAGTTTAAAATGAGGGTAATGGTACCACTAATAAAGATATGAAGCAATTTGTAATAAAATATCATATTTTTATTTTAAGGCCGAAAAACTGTAAAACATCATTGTTATTTTTAAATTCGCATTTAACTTGAAATTTATTTGAAGAATTATTTGAGTTATTTTAAGACTTAAATAATTATGAGTTTCAAGAAAATTAAGTTTTGTTCATAATTAATTTACTATTTAATTTTAATTGATTTAATGGGTATAATAATATTCAGCCCTGAAAAAATACATGCTATAAACTAATGACTTTCAGCAAATTCATTACATCTTCCGAATAAACCTAAAACTGCACCATTAAGCTTAATGACAAAGTTGACGATACATTTAAATAAGCACTTATATGCAAAATGCTATGTTTTAAAAAAAAACGATTATAAATATAAGCTTTTTGGCGATTATATAATAAATGTGCAAATTTCAAATTACGTGAATAGATTTTTTTTGATTGCTATTTGAAGTATAGTCATCATTAAAAAAATCATTTGTCTTTAAATTCTATTTTAAACGGCTCTTCTAAATAAGCGTAATCAACATCTTTATTAAACGAAGATAAAGTTATTCTTACTAGAATTCATAAAATAGGGAACAAATCTAAAAAAATTCTCAAAAAAAGTAATAAAAAATTTTCGATTTAGAGAAAAATTTTCAATTTGGAGAAAGAAGGACACAATATTGAAGATTTTGAGTGAATTTCATCTCTATATGGTTACAAATGCTATGCAAGAAAGAAATTTGGGATCTAAAATGGAACGATTATTAAGTCTTACAATTTTTATGGTTTTTTTTTTTTTTTTTTTTTTTTTTTTTGAGGGGGGGGGGGGGGTTAAACTAGCAAAGTTCCAACCAATTTCAAGTTCAAACCAGAGCCGTAGCAGTGGCGCAGTGGTAGCGCACTTGCCTTAGAAACGTAAGATTCGTGGTTCAAACCCTACCTCTGGGCAAGTTTTGCGACATCGGTTTGGAAGGAGGCGTGAACTTCTTAATAAATGCTCATCCGCAGTGCTCAGTGATAAGACCGTAAAGACTTCTTGAAGCTACTAAAATAAATTTAAAAAAAAAAAGAGAAAAGATTCTATTATCTGACAATCGAGTTAAACACCATCACTATTCAATACTTAAAAAAAAGTTAAATTTAAAAGAACATATTTACACTTTCATTATTGATAAAGTTTCTCAGAAAAATATTCGATATAGCATTGATATCATCCTAAAAGAAATTGATGCATTTTTAGAAGGGTCAAAATCAAAAGATTCTCTGACGATAAAAATTGAACAAAAGAATAACTAAGAAAAACAAAAAGTTATAACTCATGGTAAACGCACGGTGCGCTCTGGCGATACTTAATCATTTAAATGGCTTCATGCTTTCTTTAGCCCAATGTTTAATAAAGGTACAGGAATCAGTAGAATGTTAAGTGATTTTATAGTGTGCCATCTAAAATTAACAACTTTTTCTTTTAATGAATGTGAATGGAAAAAATCTGTAAGTGAGGAACTGCAACAAATAAACAAAACTTTTGACAAAGAAGCATTTTTACTCAGTTCACTCGAGTCTCACTCGACGTATAAATGAGGTTAGTAATATATTATTGCGTATATTATTATAGCGTAATAAATAAGTCAATAAATTTTTGAATTAATATTTCCGTCGACAATGCAACCACACATACAAAAGCGTTATTAGATGTAAGTATGTTTAGTAAATCACCTGGTACAACTTGTCCAATAAAATAAATAAAACTAAGACGTAAAAATAATTCATAAAAGTTTTATGTAACCTGATATTTGCTGACCATGACGTTGTTGCTTTTTGCAGTATTGGGACAAACTTTTTTCAGGGATATTAAAGTCTTTGGCTGTTTTTCGTATTGATTTTTCTCCTAATAAAACAGCATCAACAGCATTTTTTATAACATTTTAAGGAGTTATAGCCCTCTTTGTTTTTCTTTTATAGTTTCGCATGTAATATATGTGATCTATCTATCTAATCGATTTAAAAAAAAATAAATCAAAAGTTATAGAAAAAGTTGAAATTTATGTCCAATCGCAACCGGGTTGAGTTGTATATACGGCCAATAAATCATAATATCTTTTATGCGCATGCGCAAATCCCCACAATACTACAGTGAAAGATGAAATGGTCAACTAAGAAGGTTTCCTGAAATTATTGGCACTTTTTGATGAAAGACTTTGCAGATAAACGCAATTTGTCAACTTACCCCTGTTGCCGACTAGCCCCGGTTTCCCCTACCGTGTTTTTCAAAATTGCTTGAAAGAATAATGTACAACAGGCTATTTAATCATTTATCGGAAAACGATATATTGTATTCAAAACAGTTTGGTTCCAAATGAAAATGTTCCACTGAACATGCAGTGGCTGAAATAGTCAATCAAATAACAAACGCATTATGTACTAACTACATTACATTATGAGTTTTCATTGATCTGTCAAAGGCTTTTGAACTGTAAACCATATTATACTAATAAAAAAAACTTGAATATTTTTTTTACAACTTCAATGAATTTACACATCGTTACGTTATAATTACATGACATAATATTTATTAAATTACATGACAACGTAAAAAATGTAACATAATAATACCACATATAACATATCATAATAAAAAGTGGTTTAACAAGTATAACTAAGTATAGCGTAAATTAATAGTGTTTCTTATAATAAAAACTGCCAGTATTTTTTAAAAATAAAAGAAAAAAAATAAGAAAAGTAAAAAAATAAGACAAAATTTTTTTGTTACTTCAGATATATTCATGCTGTTGTAAAAGAAAACTCCTAGATGTCTAAGAAGACTTATCATCGAGTACCTCTTTAAATGGTTAAATAAAGTCTATTTCATTTTTATATATAGTCAAAAGTGATTAAACAATATACAGTCAGTGATACACATAAATATTTTAGTATAAATTGCTAAGTTTAATACATGTCGATATAATTGTTGATATTAAGTATGAGGTGTTTTAATTTATTTTTCAAGGTGGCAAGATTGTTTAATACTTTAAGTTCTATATTTTTAGATATTATTTTGTTATATAGGGACGGACCCCGGTAGGAAATAGAAAACCGTGAGAACTTTGTTGTTCTTTTAGGCAGTGTGAAACTGCCTGTTGCTCTTGTTATATATCTATTAAAGTTTACTTGAAAGAAGTTATCTAAAAAATGCGATTGAACTAGTCCAAGTTTGTATTTAAGCATAAATAGTACATTTTAGTAGATGTTATTTGGTAAACATTTAGTGCATTCAATGTTTTTGGTAAGGGTTCAGCATGGGTGAGTTTATTTTTATTATAAACTAATCTTGTTGCATGTTTTTGACTTATATAAACAGTACTCAGTTTGGATTTGTATGTACTTGCCCATGAAATATTAGCTTACGTGAGATAACTTTGGATGTAAGAAAAATAAAGCGATTTAAGATTATGTTGGGATAACACAGGTTTAACTTTTTGAGTATCCCAATATTTTTTGAAATTTTGGTGTTTATTGTACTTATATGGGCTCTTTAAGATATATTTTTGTCAATAAGTATATTTTCGTCAATAAGTATCCCAAGAAATTTAGTTGTGTCTGTTCTTTCAATGTTTACTTTATCTATTTTTAGTGAGGGAAGGATAGTTAGTATATTATTTTTTTGTTTTTTGGAATGAAACAATATATATATTTTTTTGTATATTTAGTGATAATTTATTTAATTTCAACCATATATTTAATCTTTTAAGCTCGTTGTTCATAAAGGTCATTCATAAAGGTCTTTGATTGAGTTCGAGGAATAAAATAAGTTTGTATCTTCGGCAAACATAATTACATCAAGTTTTTTCAAGGCTTTTGTAAGGTCGTTAATATATAGAAGAAACAGAAGGTTCGAGAATGGAACCTTGGGGGACACCGCACTCAACTCTTAGTAGTTTTGAGTGTTTATAATTATCTGAAAAAACCCATTGTTTTCTGTTGCTTAAATAGTTTTTGAGCCTGTTAAGAGTTATGTTTTTTATTCCATAGCTTTCCACTTTTTTAAGTAAGATATTATGATTTACAGTATCAAATGCTTTTGAGAGGTCTATAAAGATGCCTAAAACATACTGTTTTTTCATCAAAAGAATCACTTATATTGTTAACTAGATCTAGTATTGCGTGTTTAGTAGAATATTGTTTTTGGAAACCAAATTGCTTTTTATTTAGATATTTATTTTGGATTAAATATTCATACAATCTGTTATAGATTACTCTTTCAAGAAGCTTAGAAAACGTAGGGAACACCAAGATAGGTCTATAGTTATTAATTAGATATGATTCACCTGTTTTAAATATTGGTACTACTTTAGCTACTTTTAACTGGTCCGGTACAACTCCTGTTTTAATCGAAGACTTAAAAATTTCAAATATAGGTTTTTTATCGTTGTAAAGACATTTGCCACTACCCTACTACAGATATCATCTATACCTGGAGTTTTATTTAATTTTAAGGAATTTAGAGCAATATTAAGTTCTTGTTAGTTTAGTTCTTTGTATTTTAGTTCGCTCTGGATATCACTTAGGTATAATTTAAATAAATTATTAGGAGACTTAATTTTTGAGGCAAGATTGGGACCAATGTTAACAAAAAGTTCATTGAATTTTTCAGCAATTGTAATTTTGTCACTGAACTCTATATTATCTATGACGATTTGAGCAGGTAAACTATTTGATTTAACTTTTTTGTTCCCAATTATTTCTTTTATAGTATTCTATGTTTTTTTAATGTCACCAGTTGCATTTTTTTTGGTTTGACTAGTAATTTTTCTTCGAACTTTTTTTTATTTTTTTAAATAAATATCTGTATTGTTTGTAAGTATTTAGATATTTTTCATTTCTATTTTTTAAATACTTTATGCAAAGTTTTTTTTTTTTTTTTGAAGATTTTTTATACCTTTAGTAATGCATGGACATTGTAAGTATTTTACTTTTAATTCTTGTTCTATTATAGGGAAGTGATAAACATAGTGCTATAAGAATATTTCTAAAAATTCATTATAAGCGGAGTTGGTATGCCCTAGGTTGAATTCTTGGTATATCCTGTCCCACCTCACTGCCGATAGTAAGTCTTTAAACTGTTGAGTAGTAAGATTATTAATTTTTCGTTTATAGACTTTGATTTTAGATTTATTATTTTTTGTACCTTGAAAAAAGGAAAAGTATATCGGAAAGTGATTGGATATATCCGTTTTGATTACACCTTCTTTTAATGAAGAATCATAAAATGAATCAGTCAATATGTTGTCGATTGCAGTGATTGAATTTAATGTTACCCGGGTTGGTTGGTTTATTATAGGAAAGATGTAGTGTCAAAACATATCGCCAAAAAAAGTTTTGGTAATAGCATCTTCATTGTACTGTAGACAATTTATATTTATGTCACCAATACAGAATAATATTTTGTGTTCTTTGTTATTTTTTAGAAATATTTTTTTTAGGTGATTTGAAATATTATTATGGAGTAAAAAAAAATAACTTACTTTGGTTAAAAACTATTTAACTAATAGAAAGCAATTTATACAATATGAGCAAAAACAAACAATTCCATATGCTGTAACTTGTGAGGTTCCCTAGGACTCTATTTTAGGACCCTTATTGTTCCTATATATATAAATGATTTAAATTTAGAAACAGACTTCTTAAATTGTATTCTTTTTGCAGATGACTCCAATATTTTTTATTTCCGCAGAGATGTTAAAACACTATTAGAAATAGCTAAGGAACTGTTGGGTAAGGTTAAGAGTGGTTTATAAGTAATAAATTTTCTCTAAATGTGTATAAAACCAAATTTATTTTATTCCATAAAGTAAATAAATTAGAAAATATTCCCATTAAACTGCCAAGTTTAATAATTAACAACGCTAACATTTTTTTTTTTTTATTTATTTATTTTGCCGTTGATAAATATTACAAAAAAGAAATTACAATAAAAGAAAATCCTGGCCGGAGCCAGAAGAAGACAGGTTGTCTTATCACCGAGCCCCGTCACACAAAAATTTACATGCACAATAAATGATAAAAGACAAAAAGACAGTATAAATACAAAAACAAAAACAAATCAAAAACTTCAGCAATAAAATAATTTGTTGCTAACAATCTTCCAGCAGAATAGTTTTAAATAAAATAAAAAAGTAAAAACGACAGAAAATCATGAAAGCTATAAAAACACAAAAAAAAATGCGTTGTTTAATTTAAAAAAAAAAAGCAATATATGTAAACATAACCATTTGGGCTGATTATTTAATATCATCAAAAATAGTTATCTTATATACTAATGTTTTGAAACCATTTTAATAAAAGCCAAAGAAAGTGATAAAGATTTAATTTATTTATTAGTGATTTAGTTTAAACCTTTAAATTGTTTTCAAAAAAGGTATTTGAAATCTAATATATCGAATTCCATGTTCAGTAAATGCCGTTTTGAATCATCCTTAAAACTTTGCAAAGTTTAAAACGAAGTTTTGTTTTTTACTAAAGATTGGAAGAAATTTTTTCCAAACTAAAGGTCCCCGATATTGAATTTGGTACGAACTTAATTTAAGAAGGTTTATGGGAACCACAAAGTTATTCACTGAAAATTTGGTTGGATATTTATGGGAGATTTCATTAAAGTAGGATTGAAATGTTACTGGAGAAATCCCAAGTTTTGCTTTAAACATAAATAACATTACTTGATGAATATTAAGTTTATAAATATTTAAAGCTCCAAGCTGACGTAAGAGAGGTTCGCATTGTGTTTTTCTATTTGCCCCAAATACTATCCTGCAAGCATGTTTTTGTTTACTATAAATTTTTTTGAGTTTAGTGTGATTAGTGCAACCCCACGAAATGTTACAGTATGAAAGATAGCTGTGTATAAACGAAAAATATAAATTTTTTAAAGACTCGTTATTAAGAAAAGGTTTTGTTCGGTATAACATGGCAATATTTTTTGAGATTTTACCTTCAATATATTTAATATGAAATTTCCATGACAATTTTTCATCTAAGAGCACTCCCAGAAAGTTTGTAGTCAATTCCCTTTTAATTATTTTATTATTGATTAAACATTAAAAGAGAAACTTCAGTAAACTTTTTGGGCGTAATATTAGATGAACATTAACGTTGGAGCGATCATATAAAAAGCATTGTATAAGCATTGAAAAAAATATCAAGAAATATTGCCATGATATATATAGGGCTAAAGCATTTCTAAATAATAAATCTTTAAAAAGTTTATATTTTCCTTTCATTCATTGTCATTTGATTTATTGTAATATTGCATGGGCAAGTACAAATCATACAAAATTAAAAAAATTGTATAGTAAACAAAAACATACATGCAGAGAGCTGATGAATAAGTACCATGCCTCTTTTGCGTATACTTGGCGCATTAAACGTTTATAAAATCAACTTACTCCAAGTTTTAATGTTCATGTATAAAACAAAGATAGGACTTTCTCCCAAAATAGTTCAGTCCTATTAGTGCATAAATACCCGATAAAACTTTCATATAATAACTAAATTGTCCCTAAATATAATTCAAAACAAATTACATATTTAGTTCAATATTGTGGACCTTGTTTGTGGAAAAAGTTTTCTAATTGCAAATACGAAAAAAGTTAGTATACAATAGTTGAAAAATGAATCGAAACAGGTGTTATTACTTATTGATTTTAACATATCCTATTTTAAATGCTTCTTTTAAACTAAAATTCAATTATATAAAATATGTCTTAGAATCATAGCCGTAGAGAGGGGGGGGGTCAGGGGTATATTGCCCTGGGGCCCGGCTCTGTTCAAGGGCCCGGACTTGTGAATTATAAAGTATTATATTTGCCTTTTTAAATATACTGCATTTGGATTGGTTGTTCTAATTACAGTTTTTAACATTAGTATCACCGTAAACATTAAATTTAAATGCAAAACATAATAAATATTTTATAAATTTTATAAGCTAAGTTATTCGGAAATAAATCAAAAGGAAAATATCTCAAAAAAAAAATTATGTAGTAAAAAATATACTTTGAACACATTATTTGGAAGCATTTATAGTTTGTATAATTCGAGTACTCTAGATCATTTGCAGAACATTAAATCAATTGCGGTATTTTAAAATAAAAGACAAAGAATGCCAGAAAATTGTCTATTTGATTCTATAGTTTAGTTTATTTTTATGTTAAAGTTTAATCAGTTGTATATGGAGTTTTGTTATAAGGTGTAAAACATTCAATTATAAAAATTGCTTTATTTAATAAATTATATGACGCTTAAGATCAGTGACGTAGCGAATATTTTTGCGACCGGGGCAAAAATGAAATAAATGCGCTTTTTTACAATAAAATTAAGGGGGCTCACCCCCTTCAAAATAGCACAAAAAAAAAAAAAGTGAAATTTTGGGTATTTTGTTTTTTAAGTATAAAATTTAATGAGGAATCTGATTCTAATTTAAAAATAATAAAAAAAACAACATAAGTATGTCTATTTCTTGTTTTTTTGAACATAGTATAAAAGAATTTCCTTAGCAACGCCCATAGTAACAATTTTATTTTATTTTTTCCACCTATCTACAATACCTTTTTTGTATAAAACTTAATCTTATATGATTAATTCAAGTCTGTGAAGTGTTAATTTTTCAAAGTAGTTCCATGTAGGTCTGGAAAAGCTATTTTTGAGCATGTTAAGCACGTTTCTACACAACCACATAACATACACTACTTCACATGTGTTATCACTATTTATTATAAGTTAAATTATGTTTTGTAAATTATTTAGTGATTACTGTATTTATTTACAAATAATTTATTGATATTTTTAGTTGTGTGGATAAGTTTAAAAATAATTATTGGTAAAAACGAAGAGCTTAATTATTAAGTTAATAATGGAAAAAAATAATGTTGCAGATAAAAGAACAATAATAAATGATAAAATTAAAAAAGTAAAATTTGCAAGTTTAAGAAAAAAGAAAAGGAAGTTTAAAAGAAACCAACACACAAACAAAAAATAATGTGTGTTAATGAAATCTGTTAAATCTTGTTCCATTTACTTCAGCATCATTACCAAAAACAAGATCTTATACGAAGCTGTCAAGCCATGCTATTCCTCAGCTTTTAAATGATGGTATTACTGGGAATAGAATTTTGGACATGTTCCGTTTATCAAACTTAGTTTCAGTTCTTGCTTGTCCTTAATGCAAAGAAAGTTCATGTATGAAGCTAAGTGAAAGTTTAAAATATGGGTTTGCAAGTAAAATGAAAGTAAAACGTTCTTGCCAATGGGAACATTCATTTTGGACATCAAAAAAACTACCTTTTAACTTACGAGGGTTCAGTATAAACTATAGAATAGTATACTCGATGCGTAGATGCGGTCAAGGCTTTGCTGGTATTAATCGTTTTAGTTCCTTTATGAATTTTCCACCATCATTTACATCAAAAAATTATACCAAGATTATTTTTACGTTAAAAAAGAGTGTTAAGGTTGTCGCTACTCAAACTTTAAATGATGCAGCTCAAGAACTAAAAGTGTTATCCAAAAATCCACCACAAATTAGTTTTTATGATGTACCTGTGTCATGTGATGGTACCTGGCAAAAGCAAGGATTTTCATCGCTAAATGGTACTGTTTGTTGCATTTCAATGGAAATGCAACAAACAGTAGAATTATATGGAGATGGCGATTCCAAAAGTTTTATTTCAGTGAAAAACATATACGATGGTATAGAAGTTGTAAAGAGAGAATGTATAGGGCATGTTTTTTTATTCTGAATATCGTATTCCCTTATTTTTAGTTACACAGCGATTTTTTCAATTTTTATTTTTATTCGTGTGGTATAGTTTATAAATATAAAATTATAGATTATGTAGATGTTGTATAATTTTCCATTATCAAAACCCCTTTAAATTAGTTTTATCAAGCTTAGAATTAAAAAGCTCTAAAAAATAACATCTTACTATAGCTTTTTTTACAAAATGTTTTACGTTTTGCTTATTTTCTCAATATTCGTTTTCTCAGAGTTTAATAGAATTTGGAAATGTGGTAATTCTTTTTCTATTATAGCTTTTGAGCTAAAATTTTCACACAACACCCAAAGTAGATTGGTTATTTCATGCAATAAACCAAAAGTTTGCTTTAAATTTTTTGTATTTTTTATAATTAGCTTGTTTAAAGTTTGTTTTTATCTTAAAAATATAGAAAAATTTTGTTGATTTTTTAAAAACTTAAATAGATATCTTTCCCAAAATAATATTTTGATTTTTTTTTGTTTATTGCATGCATCTTATGTTAATAAACAATGTTAGAAAGTTTCATTGAAAAATATTTTACCAATCCAAGGGAATTATTTTTCCAAACTTCAAGAATTTATGGTTTTCGCCATTTTGAATCAGTATCCATGGCAACAGGTGTCGTTATTTTAAAATAAAAATATATTTTTTTAATTACTGTTATAATATTCTTTCCAATGAATACCCTAAAAAGCATATGCACTTGGTAGTTCTCGAAAAAATTTTGAAGGGGGTGAGCCCCCTTAAGAAAATATTAGTTTTTATGTTAAAACTGATTTCATTTTTTTTTTGCTCCTCAATTTTTTAGGCCTCTTAAAGCCTTCGCGACAGGGGCCATTTCCGCTTTGGTCTCCCCTCATTACGCTAATGTTTAGGAGTGTTTGTTGCACATATTGCTTTATAATACATATCATCGATATATCAATGACATCTTTAATATGGTATATTATATCATATAGAGAATGTTTTATTTACCGGAATGATAATTAATGCCAAGTTATTTTAAAATCATATTTAGTAGTCAAATAAAAAATGAACTACCATCACAAATCTGGATCTCAAAAAAGGAAAGAAAAATTGTCGAGATTGAAAAATGTAAATGAAAAACAAACTCTACCTTAAAAAAAGTTATGGATTTTCAAATGAAAGACCAAATGCTTCTGAAATTGAGGAAGCAGTTCGTAGGGGTCCAGAAAAGATCCCAAATTTCCAAAAGATGTGAACGGACATTCATTTCTTGTTTGTATACTACATACAAGTATGAAAAATGGAGAATATGTTCCCCGTGATTGGCTTGTTTGGAGCAAAGTTAAACAATCGATATTTTGTTTTTCTTTGTCGCCTTTTTAGCAAACGACCAACAGCAAGTCGCTCACGTTTAACAGCTATATCTTGGTATTGTTTTCAAAGAAAATGGAAAAAGTTACATGACAAAATTCCAGAGCATCAAAACAGCAGCAACCATAAATATTTTTATATTAAATGGCGGCTATTGGAAAAAAGTATTGACTCTAATTCCACTGTCGATATTATGTTGCTGCAGACCATTAAGAATCAAGCATCACAATGGAAACAGGTTCTTCGCCAAATTTTAGATGTCACATTGTTTCTAGCCGAACGAGGTTTGGGATTTAGAGAAACAAGTGATTTACTTGGAGTTGCAGCAAATGGCAATTTTTTGGGCATTTTAGAGCTCTTGAGCTATTATGATTCTGTCTTGAAAGACCATCTGAACAAAATGATGAAGTCGCAAAAATTGAAGAGAAGGCAACTAGCAAATTACCTTTCACCGGAAATACAAAATGAGTTTGTAGAGTGTTGTGCCAAAAAAGTATTAGATGTTATTCTAAGTGAACGAGAAGCAGCAAAATATTACTCAATACTTGTTGATGCAACCCCTGATTCAGCACATATGGAACAAACTGTATTTATATTGCGCTATGTTTATTTAAATGAAGAAAATACGAAGTTCAAGAGCGATTTCTAGAGTTTGTTGTCTGCAATCAGAAAAAAAGGAAAGCTATTGCTGAATTAATTTGCAGTGTTATTAAAAAACACAATATACCAATGATAGACTGTTGTGGTCAATGTTATGACGACGGTAGCAACATGAGCGGTCAATATAAAGGAGCACAAGCAGAGATAATTAAAAAGAACCAATTGGCAATTTATTCTCCATGTGCTTGTCATGGCTTAAATCTGTGTGGTGTCCATGCCGCAGAGTGCTGCACAGAGGTTATAAACTTCTTCGGTGTTGTGCGAAAGACTTATAACTTGTTCAGCTCTAGCCCGCAAAGATGGGAATTTTTAAAAGAAAACATTGGATGATATTTGTATAGCATGTCAGATACACGTTGGTCAGCCAGGATTGAAAGTGTAAAACCTTTTGCAGAACATATTCCTGGTTTAAAGAATGCTTTTCAAGACTTAAAGAAGCTAAATCTTACTGCCGAGTCTCGATCAGATATCAAAAGTATTGAGAAATACTTGGGTTTATTTGAGTGCATTATACTCGCAAGCACTTGGTTTAAAGTTCTAACAAGCATCAATTACAGAAACACAGTTCTGCAAGCCATAGATGTAACTTTAGATGTGGAGGTTTTAAATTTAAAAAACTTAATTGATGACCTCTTATTATTGAGAAACAACTGGGATTCAATTTTAAATGAATGTAAACTTGTTGCCGAAAATCTCGTTATGGTTTCCAATGACATATTTCCGGAGAAAAAACGCAGCCGAAAAGCTAGATTTTCAGATGAGGAACAGAATAATAAATTAGGCAACATCAGTGCAGAATTTTGTTTCAAGCGCGATGTTTTTTATGTTCTTTTAGACTGTGTCATTGGTAATATGAATCGGCGTTTTGAGACAGCCAAAGATCTTGAGGAAACATTTGGTGTTGTATGGAAATACATGACATTAGATAAAGATCTGCTGAGGGAGAAAGCCTCATCTATTTGCGTTAAATACGGCATTGATGTTTCTCTCGATTTAATAGACGAGTTAGAACATTTAAAGGCAATTCACGCATCAAATCTTGGCATAATACAGTTATCGCCGTTTCAATTATTAAACAAACTCTATGAGTTGAAGCTTGATTCTCTTTTCCCAAACATTTTAGTTGTTCTTAGAAATTTTTGCACACTTCCAGTTACTGTTGCACAAGCAGAACGCTCTTTCAGCACGCTTGCAAGAGTTAAAAATGTTTTACGTTCTACGATGTGTCAAGATTGACTTTCTAATTTGGAAAGACTAGCGATTGAGGCGCCACTTGCAAGGAAAATAGACTTTGATGCAGTTATCAAACTTTTTGCAAGCAGAAAATCTCGCAAAGCTTATTTTGGTTAATTGCAGTACAATTAAATACAATTATTTATTTTGAACACTTAGAATTCAAAATAATCTTTTTTTTAAAAGAAAACCAAAAAATATACTTTTTGGTTTTCTTAAAAAAAAAAAAGAAAGTATTAATAAAGTATTAATGAAGACTCTAATTTCTCTAAGAGAGTTTTACAGACAAACAAGTATACTTGCTTGTTTGTAAAACTCTCTTAGAGAAATTAGAGTTTTTTTTAATACTTTTTATTTTAATTTACATTTTCTTCTTTTTTATATTATATCAAGTTAATTACTTATTGTAGAAAAAATATTAAAGAAAAGGCTACTTAATTAAAAAGCTTTTTAATACAAAATTTTTTGCTAAATAAACTAAGTTACTTCGCGCAGCGGCCTTGCGTGCCAAAGTTCGTGTTTCTGAGTTAAAGAGTTGCGAGAGGGTTGTACCACAATTAACAACAAAAAATAAAAAATAAAAACACAAAAAAATGAGTAGCCTCCTCGACTATAGTGACCCCTCGGCCTTGGGAAGGTGAATAGTGTAAAAAAAAAAAAAATTCTAACAAATGCAACTTGTTAAAAAAATGAAAGGATTCGTTGGCCAACATAACTAATTAAAGACACATCTAGTCCTAGACTTTAAGATTGATTTTGATTTAGGTTAGACTAAAGACACGTCATAAACTTTAAGTTTAATGTTTTCAATATGGATATTAATATGTAAAATGAAGGGAGCCCGCCAAAAATTTACCCCGGGCCCCGGCTTGGCTCTCTACGGCCCTGCTTAGAATGTATCAACTTATTTTTTTAAATTCAGTTATGGTGTTTCCTCTAATCTTAAAAGTTATTGTTGAAATCTAATCTGAGTTCTTGAATATTTTTCTTTCTTTTTTTTTACTATCAATGAATTGTTATTTAATTTACTTATATACAAATGGGTTTTAAAATATACATACAGTATCGGACAAAACATTTGCAACCAACATAGAACAATGCTAAAAAGTGTTCCTAATTTTACATGTCTTAAAAACAATACAAACAATACTAGCACAGCAAACAGTTCAGGAGTCTGGAGTCATAGCATGCCATGACATGAGCAATCAGCTGACAGGTGATAGCACACAGGCAGAATTTCGCAGACAAGTGCCATTTTGCAGCAGACAAAACAAGTGCAACTTTTTTGGTTTGTTTCATTTTCTTAAGTCTGGTCCATGTCAACGTCACGGAAGTTTTTTAATAATTAAAGGAATAATAATAAAAGTTTCCAGAAGCATGCAGAAGCTTTCAGAAGTTTTCAGAAGAAGCATCTAGAAGCATCCAGAAGCATCTCCAGAAGTATACAGAAACATTCAGAAGCATCCAGACGCATTTAGAAGCTTCCAGAAGCATCGAAAAAAAGCATCTAGAATCTTTCAGAAAAGGTTCACACAGGTTCATTTTACTATATAAGAGACATGTAAACCCACATATAATTCAGTTTATGGAAGTCAGTATATGGAAGTCAATCAGTCAGTATTATCAAGACAGTTTATCGAAGTGAGTTTTATCAAACTATTTTATCGAAGAACATCAATACAGGAAGTGAAATACAGCAAGTGTTTCATAACATCAATACAGTCCACATCCAACCAAGACGTTGTGTTCCACAAAGCATTATTGTATCATCACAAGGTAAATGTAACACGGTAAGCCTTGAGAAGCGTGATTATTTATTTTTTTTATTTTTATGACTTCAAGTGCAAAAATGGCTCCCGACAGTCTTGGATTGGAACTAAGAAAGAAAATTATTGGCGACTACTAAGTGGAATGTCACAAAAAAGTATTTGTGATAAATATCGCGTGAAAAAATGGACCGTATCAAGACTATGTTCCAAATATCGTTCTACGGGGAAGTTGGCAGCAGATAGCAAAGATGGAAAACCGCGTTCTACCACTTCTAGAGAGGGTTCTATGATCGTCAGATTCGTCAAGAAGGATCCCTGGATATCATCAGTTGAGATACAAAAGCAATTAGAGGTGCCTGTATCGGACCAAACAATCAGACGACGTGCTGTTGAAGCCGGATTGTTTTCTCAACGCACTGTAATGAAACCGTTGATTTCACTAAAGAAACAGAAGAAAAGACTCCTGTTTGCTACATCTCATATTGACTGGAATGTGCAGGTATGGTGAACTGTCCTGTTCAGTGATAAATCGAAGTTCAACATCATTGGGAGCGAGGCTAACGGTCTAGATCCAATATATCGAATTGATGGAATAATGGACCGTTTTATGTATAAAAATATCCTGAAAGATGTTGTGTTACCTCATGCTGAATGGAATATGCCAATAAAACGGGTTTTTCAGCAAGCCAACGATCCGAAACACACTGCAAAAGTAGTCAAGCAGTGGTCTCAAGACAACCACCTATCGGTGATGAATTGGCCGCCTCAATCTCCGGATCTAAACCCTATCGAGAACCTGTGGGAGATTGTCAACCGCAGAATTAATTTTTAAGGTGTTTGTAATAAGGATCAACTGTTTGAACAAATCCAAAAGGCCTGGGCAGCGATTCCACAAAGTTTCATTGATCACCTGATCGAATCTATGCCTCGAAGATCTAAGGCTGTGATCGACAACAAAGGATTCGTCACACGAAATATTGATAGCGAAATACAGCTTGATCAACATTTTGTGGAGTTGCACTTGTTTTGTCCGGAAGGAAATCAACCTTTTTTAATACTTTTGATTAATTTATTAATTTTCGTGTCCAAATAATGAACTTTGTGATGAATAAAACTTGAAGAACGTTGTTTCTAAACAGTTACATAGTTATTTCTCTAAATTAAAAAAATGCAGCACTTTTATATAAAGAAAACAAATTAGCATTATTTGGTTGCACTTGTTTTGTCCGATACTGTAAATAGTACGGTTTTTCTTTCGATTTTTCTTGTTTACTCTTCACCAGAATATTGTTCTTGAAGTATTTCTCAAACTAATTATTATTTATTATTACATTTATAATTTTCAATAAATAGTTTGTAAAGTATAAATATATTATACATAGGGCTTCCAATACCGGACCAAAAATTAAATACCGGTTTTTCGGTATTAGATTTAGTGAAAGCCGATATACCGGTATTAATACCGGTATTTACAAACACTTAAAAAAACATTTATTAAAACCCAAAGTAACAAATAAACGGTTCAAAAACATTATTGTTTAAGTTAAAATAATATTCCATTTTTTCCATTCTCTACCTCTACAAATACCTCTACAGATGATTTTATCACGTCGAAACCTCGAGCTATCAGCGATTTTCTTAGTTCTTGGATGTTATAAAAACTCTGAATGGCAAGCCATCGGTGGCCGTCATTTTAGCTAAAACATTCGGCAGTGTCATCTTTTTCTTCGCTTTTCGTAAAATAAGTTAAAGTTTTATTTCTGGTCCTAGCGATTTGAAAATCTGGTGTAGCGGAAACACCAGCAGTAGATGGTGAAATTAAAACTTCAACTGGATAATGTTTCAATAAATTTATTTGGCGAGAAGTCCATAAATGTGTATGGAGTCCACAAGTCGAATCACCATAGGTCTTGAATTCTTTAGCACATTTTTTTACATTTCGCTACAGCTCCAGATTTATCGCGCAAAAAGTATTGCCACACGGAGCTTTTGCCCTGAAGGCTTTTTTCAAAATCTTCAAAAACTTTTGTTGTATCAGCCATGGCTAGGGCAGCATTTTTTTGAATTCTAGAATTCTAAATATGATAAATAATATTGAAATACAAAATATATAAATAATAAAAATATATATTACACAGCAAAATCCAAGATTCTAGGTTAAGAACTTTTATTCTTATTTTAAGAATTTGATTCTTATTTTAAGAACTTGATTCTTATTTTAAGAACCTGATTCTTATTTTAAGAACTTGATTCTTATTTTAAGAACCTGATTTTTATTTTAAGAACTTGATTCTTGTTTTAAGAATTTGAATCTTATTTTAAGAACTTGATTCTTATTTTAGATTTCCATTCTTATTTAAAGATATTTCAATAAAAAACATTGTTCCAAATTTTATAATATTGTAACATTTTGTTTGTATATAATATGTATATATATTTATACATGTATACATACTATATACAAACAATGTTTATATATATATATATATATATATATATATATATATATGTATATATATATATATATATATATATATATATATATATATATATATATATATATATATATATATATATATATACACACACACACACACACACACACACACACACACACACACACACACACACACACACACACACACACACACACACACACACACACACACACACACACACACACACACATACATATATATATATATATATATATATATATATATATATATATATATATATATATATATATATATCAGTAGATACCTGCAGGTATACCCAAAAAAAATTAAAAATTCAGAAAAATTAAAGCCACTGAATTTCCCTTTCTGAAAATCCTCCTCACCCTCTGATAGATCTTGTGTTCATGATTTTATGTAATCAAATAGTCTAATCCATTTGATCCATAAGACTAAAATACAAACCAGAAAGAGTCGTATACTTCAAGAATTTTATAGAACTTGCCTTTAGTAAATGCAATATTCATATCTGCAAATCTGCATAAATATAAACAGCATAAATGTGAATATTTTGTACCGGCGATGTAGTAGCAGAATAATATAAATGTAAGGTGCAAGCATACATAAGAGCGATTTGGTTTGAAGTTGTCCAAAGTTATGCACTTCTTTATAATAAATGAGTTTAATAAAAATTAATAAACTGCCGAGCGACGGATCAAGGAGTTTTTGTGTGGCTAAAGACTCTGCCCTTTCCGCCTACCCCCCCCCCCCCAAACTGTCATTAGGGCCCCAAAGTCTTAAAAACCTACAATCAATTACAAGCGTTATGTTTATGAGCGCATGTGTTCAAAAAGTTCATAAGAAATTTTAGAGATTTTAAAATGACTGCGGATCTTAGATTTTTTATATAGCAACTTTTTTTTAATTTTGGTTTTGTAAAAAATTAATGCTGCAACTTATTTATTAAACTCGTGATGAATGGAGTATTTGGACCAAATGTTGTTTGTTGTATTCAAACCTAGCACCCAATTTTTTCATAAATGGAATAACATCAATAAAACTGTATTAAACCAGCAATATATTTTTCTAAAGTCAAATAGATTGTATCAGTAAAAAGCAAATCTCTTTTAATATTAGGTACGCGGAAATCACGATTTACGGAACCGATAGACCTTTTCATAAAGCATTCCGTGAAAACGAGGCAGTGTTTGTAACAATCAAAACAAATCGACGATGTTTAAAAATGGCGATCTTGTCTGGGTTGCAATGTGCTTTTTATAAATGTTTTTCAAACAGCTATGATAGATAATGTAAATGGAATTAGAGTTCCAACAAATATTATATTTTTCACATTTCTAACTGTAGAAAGAAATATTTGGTGTAACTGAATAAAAAGACAAGAAAATAAAGATAATTTAAAGACAACAAATCTACTTGATTATGTCAAAAGCATTTCTTACAAGAAATGGTCCATAAAACCCCATTTGGTACACAAATAAAAATTATAAAAGTTTTTAGGACAATATTGTTATTTTGTTATTGCACTCATGAAATAAATTTTCAGCGTCAGATACATCCAGAAAACAACAAAGTTTCAGACAATGTTAATTTGAAAATGTCGATGACGATAAGTCTGCATCAGCACAATTTTCATCGCCACAAAATGAAGTAGATATCTCTTTATCGACATTATTGTCAGCGCCAATAGAGGAAGTAAATTTTAAAGTAAATGTTGCTGAAGATAAATTAGTAGATTCATTTATCCAGTATAGTTTATACTGGATTTCCATCAATAACCAAGCTGTTTAAGCATTTTTAGATCCTGGAAAAAAATGGAAAAAACAGTTTTTTATAACAACCAATAAACAAAAACAGTTCATCTACCGGACGACCAAGTGTATTAAAGCCGCTTGATGCATTTATTTTAACATTGACTTATTTACACGGGAACTTTGATCTTTGTTTTTGTTTATTTTTATACAATATTTCAGAAGGAACAATTTCAAATACTGTAAATACATAATTAAAATTTATGTATAAGACATCTGCATACGGCCTTGTATGGAGTGAGTTAGGAAGAAAATTTCCTAATGAATGCAGGAAAAGCTACCTCTGTAAAATGTATCATCTTAATTATTTATGCACAAAATTATGTAATTAGATAATAAAAATACAATAGTTAAATATTATTAGGAATAATACTTAACTATAAGGTGCATTTCCTACTAATAATAAATAAGTATTAGTAGGAAATGCACCTGAGAGAGAATTTATGTTTATTACGTTAATCAAAGTAAAACTGTATGAGTGATGGTGGCTTTACAATAGCAGAATACTATAGACCACTTAGTGTTAATATTGTTTTACCATCGTTTGGTTAAGGGTAGAGAAAAACTTACTATTGAGAAAACAGTTTTAAGTCAACAAATTGCAAACTAAAGAATTCTTGTGGAGAGAATAATATAGCATTTTATAAAATTCAATAATTATAAAGGCCAAATATTATAGTTGGTACATGGTGAAAATAGTATATATACTAAATAGATAAATAAATTTTATCAAATTAGCTATTTTAGCAAGTAAAAAAGTTCTGATATGTAGAGAAGAAGCATAAAGAAACATAAAGAAGAGAAGAAACATAAAGATGTTGCATTCTACCTGTGTCTTTGGAGCTATTTTGTGAAGAATTTAAAAAACAAAAAGAAAATACAAAAAAATGCAATAAATAAAAAATTTAATTAAAAAAAAATAAATTATTAACCGAGAAATAACACCTGATGTTGAAAGTTTTAAATACTTTTTCTGATTTAGTGGAACAGCTTAGAATTGGTTTTTACCTAATATTACTTAAATATTTACTTTTTTCATTTATTAACCTTATTTATGTAATTTATTTTATATTTTAGTTGTTTTTTTATTTAGTAAAAATTAAAACAAAAAATCTATTAAATAAAATTACATGACTGCCAATTAAAAAAAAGAAAAGAATTCAGAAATAGAGAGCTAATCTTAGGCAACAACATGACAATTTACAAATGGAGTGCAAAGTCCTATGGCTTACCTTCTCGTTGGTGCACTTCGTTAAATAAGTTAGACAAATAGTAAATGTCTAATTAATGAACAGAATAGCCAAAGCAATATTTTTATTACTTTTACTTAAGATGAGTAATTGAGACCAATGCTAAGTAAGTAATAAAATAATACCTTCAAATTTTGTTGCTTGATTCATAAAATCTTTATTCATCACTGCATCACTTCGTTTATGATTCAAAAGATAAACATCTGGCAGATGTTAAACTTTTAAAATCATTTCTAAAAGTGCAGTTTAGCTTGTACTTTCTTGACTTTCACATAGCATCATTAAATAGAAAATATAGTAATTAAAAATTAAATTTTAAAAACTATTTTAAAAAAATTACATAACTGCCTATTTAGAAAAGAATCCAGAAATAGAGGGCTAACCTAAGTCTACAATACTAATATTTTAATCTTTTAAGGCTACAATACTAATACTTACTGTGTGTATATATATATATATATATATATATATATATATATATATATATATATATATATATATATATATATATATATATATATATATATATATATATATAAATATATATATATATGTATGTATATATGTATATGCATTATGTATACATAATGTATACAGTGATGTTAGTAAGCTTAGCAAAAAAAGCGTTCTTTATCAAAGCTTTGCATGGTTTGTTTTTGTACAACCCGTAGGTTTTGACGACTTTTGAAATGAATGTATTTTCATAGTTTAATTATTATTTATGTTGCTACTATAAAAACATATATACATATATATTATATATATGTATATATATATGCATATGTATATATATGCATATATATATGTACATATTATATACATATATATATGCATATATATATATATAAATATATATATATATATATATATGTATGTATATATGTATATGCATTATGTATACATAATGTATACAGTGATGTTAGTAAGCTAAGCAAAAAAAGCGTTCTTTATCAAAGCTTTGCATGGTTTGTTTTTGTACAACCCGTAGATTTTGACGACTTTTGAAATGAATGTATTTTCATAGTTTAATTATTATTTATGTTGCTACTATAAAAACAATAACTAATTAAAGTGATTTGAACAGTGTTATAGAAATTGTAGAATCTAAATAGAGAAGACACCGACACATAACACCTCTAAACCCTACAAAATTATATATAAACGCAAAGTTTGTTTTGATTGTTACAAACACTGCCTCGCTTTGAAGAATCTCCTTTCTCCGTCGCAGATATTTATGAAAAGGTCTATTGCGCTAAAATTTTGTGGCTCGTTTTTTTAACTTTTTTTTAGGTAGCATTAGGCAAACGTATTTTTGTTAAGTTTTTTCAGAAAGATATATACAGAGAAAGATGAAAGATTAATCTTGATTTTTATATAACTTTTATGAATGGTTACTGAATTTTTTTATGGATTATTTTGGTTCTGAAAAATAGGTTGATGTTCTCACATAAATATGTAGTCGAAGGAATATTGATCCCGGTCTATTTATTATTCAAACAAATTTCTGCATGCAATTTCTATGCACATATTAAATTTCAACGAAAAAAAAAAGGGAGCAGATAGATTTCAAAGGGTTCTGCTACGCATACTGCATTTTTTGGTAGTCCTAGTAAAACGTACATTTGTGGTATTTATTTTTAGAAAAATATGCAAATGAAGGTTTGTTTTTGAAAGAAGAAAGGTTAAGCGTGATTTCTATATAACTTTTATGTATGGTTACTAAACTTCTTTATGGGTTATTTTGCTTCAAATTTTGCATGAAAATTTAAATGATGTTCTCACTTGAATTTGTAGTAGAAGGAATGTTGATCGCGCTCTATTTTTTATTTAAACAATTTTCTACATGCATTTTCTATGTAAATGCTAATTTTAAACGAAAAAAAAGGGAGCAGGCAGTTTACTAAGTGTAACACTTTTGGTACCTAATTTCTGTTTTTCTGATTTTTTTCGGTTATAGCAAATTACGGGGGCATCTAGGGGGGTCATTCACAAAACAATTTTATTTTTTTATTTTTATTTTAGATTTATTAAACACCCACTATACAAGTAAAGTAAATTAAGAGTTTCATACAAGATAAATATAAAAAATCTTGGAATTTTTTTTTTTTTTTTAACGTGATCAAGATGATCACGTTAAAAAAAAAATATGTTTTTCAAGAATGTCCTTGAAGTTAATACTCTGCTCTTTTTAGTTCCAGTACTCAACTGCACATTTTAGAGATTTAAGATCCGTTTCAGGAATTAAATTTTTGAGGCCTACAATTTTTATTTTTTTTTTACTTTCCATTATTGTCTCCAGATTTAGTTCATAATTATTGCACAACCCTTTGATACTATCTAAAAAATGTTGTGGGGCTGTTTTGTTTTTCAGCTGCGACCTAATAATATCATATGTCATTTTATTGTTCATCAAAGGAATAAATAATTTTAGCTTGTTTTGTTGTATAATAATTGATATATCTTCAATAAAAAATAAGGTATGAATATAATTTTTGCTATGTTTTGAAACATCGAGGAGTGACTTAAGTGCATTTCTTCCAACTATATCAAGCTTTTGCATTAACATTTTTTTATGTTCACACAGCTCAAGATCATACGTTAGTGTTGGAACAGCTAAAGTTTTATATAACTGAACAATGGAGTTTGGGTGAGCAAAACGGATTCCTGATTGAATTAAGGTTTGGTTTACCGTCCGGAAATTAGATATTCGATGATCAATGTTTGATTTATTAAGTGAGGCAAAAGGGGAACTTTTTGTATCCCATGTAAAGCCTAGATGACTAAGTTTATCATGAAGTTTTATTTGTTGGTGGTTGAGAGTTATTGTGCAGTTTTTAATTTGCTTTTTTCCGGTGAGCAGGAACTCGGTTTTGTCAGCATTCAATTTTATGCAGTTTTTGTGTGTGTACATATTACATATATTAATAAGCTTTTGTAGGCCAGAGACGGTGGAGCTAAGGAGTATAATGTCATCAGCATATGCTACAACACCCGTATAGTTTCCATTGATTGATGTACCTACGACGCTTTCGTTTTGTAAGGTTTCTAGTAGGTTTTGAGTATAAATGTTATACAAATGAGGCGAGAGAATAGATCCCTGTCTCACTCCTTGCGTTAGATAGAAAGGATATGATTTGCAATCTAGATAAGAAACAGAAGCACTGCTTTCATAGTATAATGACGATATGGTATTAACAATACACAGAGGGAGTTTTTTTATCATTGTATAGTCTCTCAAACAGAATGTTCCAATTGCAGCTGTCAAACGCTTTTTCAGCATCTAGGGAACAGAGATAGACAGGTGAGTTGTTGTGGTTGTTGTAGTGTTTAATTGTTTCACTAATAACAAATTCAGCGTGTAGGGTTGAGCTATTTTTAGTGAAACCGAATTGAAGAGGATGAGTTTCTTTTATTTCTGGACAGATTAGTAGGATAAGATATTCTATTAGTTTCGTAAAGATTGGAATGATGCTAATGCATTTATTCTGGGTAGAATATTTAATTGTGTATTGGTAAAGACAATACGATTCCTTATTGAAATACCAACTTCATTACATCGCTCACATGAATGATATCCCAAATGTTCAACAGTACCCTTTAAAAGTGACCTAGCAGGTGAATCACATGAAATAGAAAATACAGAAATACTATACTCTTTCCCGCATATTGCAATAGGACTATCAAAGGTTTGCAGCTTTTCAGCAAAGTCATTTAAGAACTCTGATGCAATTGGCTTCTTTACATCACCATACAATGCAACCACAAAAGGTTTAAAGTGCCCAAATTGACACAGTATAGACCATATTTGATATGAACTGGATTTAAAAACAGGGAATCTGTCTACATTTGATATTAATTTTATTTGAGTTTCATTAAAGATATGGTGTTTAAAAATATTTTTAATGCCCTGTCTTACTCCAAAATATTTATATTTTCCTTCAACATGTATGGAAGTTGTTGAAACAACCCTTGGAGTAAATAAAAGTGATCTTGCATCTTTTGGCAATTCCTTGTGATCATTTCTTATCAAAATATTTAATAAGTCGTTTACACATTGTCTGGTACAGCCATGTTTCAAACTCCAGTGCTGAAGTTCATTTCGTAATGGTTCTAATGGTGCCATATCATTATGCAGCTCATTATCAATTGGTATCTCATGTAAACCTTTTGCTTGGTTACCATTTAGTTCTGAAAGTATAGTTGAGATGCACATGTTTTGTATGAAGACTCATCCCTGCTTGGCATAGAAGTGGAAGATTGCTAAATAAGACATTATGCAAATAATTCTCAAACTATTCAATCTATTTGTTTTGCTCACTGTTTTAGATTATATACATCATGTATATAATCTAAATGTAACAAATATATATATGCAGGGTGTTAGCCAGGAATATACTTTTTACCATGTCTTAACAATATTGGGAATATTTATTGTTATTGCTGTTATCAACAAAATATTGTAAATTTTTATTGATATTGTCCTATTACTTCAAAAAAAAAAAAGTCATTGAAATTTGGGAATTTTACACCCCATTTAGAATTCTGCGGTATACATGGTGCCATTAGCCTGGCTAACACCCTGATACATGTATAATTAACTTATAACATGTATAATTGCATTAAGTGGATGTTTTGCAGAAAGATTATTTAATAAAATAAATGTCAAAATAATTTAGAAAAAAGAAATTTTAACTTCTTGCTCTCTATTTCTAATTGTATAAGTGATAACTTATGACTTTATCAAACTAACCTTTTTGTAGGAGAAACATGATGTTGTTTTAATGAGTGCTTGTATTCCATAACTGGATCAGATTTGATAAATTTTAAAAGCTTTATCTATTAAATATATAAATAAAAAATCATATATATTTATATTTATATATATATATATATATATATATATATATATATATATATATATATATATATATATATATATATATATATATATATATATATATATATATATATATATATATATATATATCTTTATAATTATATTTATACAAATCTCTATAAATATGTAAACAATTATATAAAAATATTATTATATATTTAAGTATACCTAATAAATCTATTTATTAAATTTTTTTATATTATTATTTATAGAATCCACTTCAAAAACAATTTATTGATTAAAAAAATGTGGTTCTATATTGACACAAATTATTACAAAAAATGAATAGAATAATAATTTTGACAATAAATATATAAATACAGTTTTGACAATTAATATAAAAATACAATTTTGACAATAAATAAATATATATATATATATATATATATATATATATATATATATATATATATATATATATATATATATATATATATATATATATATACAGTTAAAAAATTTAATCAACCAAAATTATTATTTTTTGGCTCGTTTTAGCATGTCGCCAATGACACCATCAATGCTGCTTGCATCATATCCATTTTTGTCTCCAACAATAGCATCTGAAAAAATATTTATCTCAAAATTTGATGTAAATCAAAGGACATGTTTTATAAAATACAAATTAAGCAATAAAAATATGTTATCAGCTTTTTGAATGTTATATATAGAAAAACTAAATTAAAGATATCAAAAAACAATTGAAATCAAATTGCAATCAATGAATAGCAGAAAATTAGTAATGAACTACTGTTTCACGTTCTGATCAAAAATATTTTGGTCCTTACAATTTATTAAGATGCAATAGCTTCCAACTCGTATTCAACACTCACCTTTAATGCATTTATAATGAGCAGTGCTTGTAAATTTTCGTTTCCCTTTTCTGCCATCCTTGCTGAATAATGATTGTATTTCTTGAGTCATAACAGCATTCAAAACATTTTTGACAGTTTTCCGTGGAGTAGCTCCTCCTACACCTCTCATTTGAGTAACCTTTTATCAAAAAAAATTAAAACAAGATTAAATATTGAACCAAAGTTAAAAACCATATAAAGTCTTAATATGAGACTATAAATTGTGACTA
>NC_061163.1:37795143-37817643 GCF_022113875.1 Hydra vulgaris
ACATTTACTAAAATTTAACATCATTCAATAAAGAGATAACTATATGATCATTTTAAAACAATTATTGTGAAAATGTTTGTAAACAGAAACATTACCACAATTTATCTATCTGATTTTACTGCTCATATATATATATATATATATATATATATATATATATATATATATATATATATATATATATATATATATATATATATATATATATATATATATATATATATATATATATATATATTTTATTTTTTTTTTATTTTACTTCACCTCCTCAAGGCCGAGAAGGCCACTACAAACGAGGAGGCTACTTATTTTGTGGCTATAACCCTCTCTCAACTCTATAACTCCGAAATACGAACCTTGACGAACAAGGCCACTGCGCGGAGAAACGAGTTGAGCGCGGTACTACCAGGGACGAGGTGGGGATCGAACTCGGAACCACTCGTTTATGAAGCGAGCGCTCTACCACTACACCACTACCGCATATATATATATATATATATATATATATATATATATATATATATATATATATATATAAATTGTATAAATATGATATTGGTTCATTTTAATCATTATTTTTAATTTGTTATTATTGCATTAACAAATAATTATTTATACATTATGTTTACTTTTGTTATGTTTCTTTTCCAAGTTTTTACAAAAATGTTTATTAAAGCAAAATGGCTTGAACCTCCACATTTAATTGAATATGGTACAATCCCATCAAATTGGGTAGAGAAAAGTAATGACAGTTTATGGGTCTGTTGGCCTAAAGTTGTGAATGTAAAGCCATTAATTTTAAGCAGGCAGATGCCAAAAAAAGATTGGGCTAGGTTCATTTTGTTAAAAAAATATGGAAGTGGAAGTATGCTTATTTAATACAATATTTATAAATGCAATAGTTATTTATATTTTATTTTATTAGAATTTTTTTAATTTTAGGCAGCTTTTCTGAATGTGAAATGGTTCCCTCAGGTAATGATACAAATGAAGATACAGAAGATGAAAATTTGTTGAAGCAAAATAACCGCTTTACATTACCATATTTCATGAGCGATGATGATTTTGGTAAGAAATATTTAAATTATATCTGTAAAATGTGTTTTTCTATAATTGAACAAATTAGTTTTATCTATTGTTTATTTTAGATAACGAGGTTGCTCCTAATCAATCCAAAAAAAAAAATTGGCTTGCAGCAGTGATGAGGAGGCAGAGACCACAATAGACAATTTCCCATTACTTCCCTTGTCACTACAAAAATGTTCTTAATTTTATATAATTTATTTATGTATTTATTTGTTGTTGTGTTTTCACTACTTTTACAAGGATTTTTTTTTGTGTGTCATTATATTTGTAACCTAAACTTTCTGCAATAATATTAACAAATGATAGATAGTATAACAAATAACACACTTAGAAACACTGAACACAAATTTAAAAGGATCAGTGTGTATTGTTTTTTATGCTAAGTATTTATAACAAATAATATCTATTTATAAAAAAGTATACCAGGTATGTATTCTTAAGGTGTAGAATGTTTTCATTTTTTCTAATATTAATTTGAATTTCATTTTCACTTAAAGTGCCTTCTAATCGGACTTTGATGACAAAAAAAAAGCATAAAGTTGATTTGGAGATTGAACCAGAATATCAGCCTCAAGTATCGTCATTTAAATCCAGTTCCCAGCAGCTATGGTACTGATTTATTCTTTATATATGTTTGATATTACTTGTTTATGAAATCCTTATGTATATGAATGAATTAAGTTTGTTATTACAGATTGCAGTAGTAAACCTGTGATTAGTTATGACGCTGATAATATCTCTGCTTCATCACAAGAAGGTATGTTTGTTATCTATAATGTTTTCTTTAAACTTTTATTGTTAAGATATTTAGAAAACAACTATTAATTTTTTTTTTATTCAAGCACATTAAAGATTTACACATACAAGTTTTCATAAATAGGTTAGGTCTCACTCAAATAGTTACAAACTAGTTAATAGAGTGACACCTAAAAATACAAAATAAATAAATAAAAATAACAATTAAAGAAACTCAAGTACATATAGAAGTTATAAAAACAAATGAAAGTTGAAAACAAACAGAAAGCTTATATAATGTTATTTTATTGACACTAGTTTTTATTCACCTATATTTAATAAAATACAACTTATTATTTATTATTTACTTACAAGTAAGTAAATATTATTTTGTATATACTTGATAAATATTAAACTTTAAACAACTTTTGTTACTTATAAGTGTTGTATTTATAGTTTTCCAGAAAAATATAACAAAAGAACTAATGGAGGTGAAGCAAAATCAAAAAGTTCTGATGGAAAAGTTCTCAGGAGTACAATATACAAGAGAAAATATGGTTAATAAGTTAGTCTTTGTTACTATTGATAATGTTGAAGATTTAGTGAAGTTGGAAACTGAATTAGAAGACAAAAGTTTATATTTGCAGCTGGTATGTAATGTTACAAATATTTAACTTTATTCATTGTTGTTTTGTTGTTTCATTGAACATTTTAATATTTTTCTAACAATAATAAAAAGTACAGTAAACTCCCAATATTTCGAACCCTTGAGAACTTCCAGTAAGTCAAGCTAATTTTGAATCCCAGTTTAACCCTTATATATGAATTGTACTCCCAATAACTTTTTCATTGGGAGTATAATTGTATTTGAAAGTAAAGTTATCGGGAGTTTACTGTATTTAAAGTTTTAGTAATAGCGTATATTAGATTTAAAAAATAAGTTCGACCAGTTGTTGGCTCAGTTTAATCAGTTTATAACACTGTATCAGTCAGTAGGAAAGCTTGTTTGGGCAAGTACATAGCAATGTATATTGGGTATGGAATACCTATCAAAAAGGACTTAAATGTATGGCAAAGTTGTTAAGTTTTTTTTAAGTTTCTAATAGAAAAAAAATTTTAACTTGAGAACCATTTGTGTCAACGTCTTTTTTTCAGGGTGTTTTTTTAATTCACTTATAGGCTTATTAAATCTTTTATTATAGTTATTTTATCGTAACTTCATATCTTTGAAAAGATTTTTCTTTGGAAAGATGACATTGTCATCTTCATCTTCTTTAAGCCACTGTTTATTTTTTTATCTAATAAAAACTATTAAACAGCGAAACGAATCTTATGAAAAAAAAACATTTCTATACTTTTTTATCCATTTAAATATTGTTCACTATTGATTAAAACATAAAATTAAAACTTAAAATTTTGATTGTTGCATTTCTATTTTTTTTTTTAAATAATTTCCTTATTAAACATTTTTTACCACAGATCTCCCCGCATGCAGAAATATCTACGGAACAATATACTTTATCATGTATTTATAAATAACCATAATAACTTTTAACTGAAACCTCTTTATCCATTTGAAACTTCTTATCGTAAGATAACACTTTTTTTACAAGATATATTTTTTAAAATATAGAAACTATGATTGAATTTACTGATTAGCCTTTTTTATTTGTTATTCATCGATTAATCCATTAAAAAAACATTTTATCATTTAAAAAATAACAAATGATATTTTGTTTATATATACAAAATATATACACCTAGCTTACCTTAGGCACCTGCATATCTAAACCACATAGTTACCTAAATCTATTTCAAAATTATCAAGAAAATATTTTATCTTAAAAATGCATTATGTTATAAAAAAATGTCAGAATGACATCAAATGAAAATATTGAATCAAATGAAAGTAATAAACAAAAAGTTACTTCCTAAATGATATCAAAATTGTGTTGACGTTATTAAGGCAATCTTATCGTTACTTTTTGAAACTCTTTAATATATAACTTAGAGAAGCACAACGTCCCTGGGATTATTACAAATGTGTTATTTTTTATTGGATACCTTTCTCTTATTGTTTATTTTTGTAAGGTTTTTATAAACCCTTTAACTTTCTTGTTTTTAAAAAAACTGATTTCTTTCGGGTCCTGGTGCCTCTACATTAAATGCAATGATATAAAGAAACTTTACAGGATTCAATATAGTTTCCTGAATCAATTAGTTATTTGGGTATTGAATTTTATGAATTCGTTCTTAATTAGAACATGAATTTAATAAATTTCTTTAATTGGATTTCCAGTATAAGATTTAATAATCCAATCGGTTAATCTCCTTTAAGGTTGTAATATCCCAGCCGGCACAATTCAGAAAATAGTTACGCTTGGTTTCTGTTGCGTTTTTAAAACCTTCTAAAACAAAAAGAATAACACGTATCCTAAATGGTTTTTATTCTGTGAAATTAACTAATACTATTTACCATAAATACCAGTTAAAGTATTAATGGTTTCACCGTTATGGAAACGTAGTATTATATTTTAATAACTTTCCGTAAGGAATGTGAAACCACTGATAAAAACATGCGACATTTAAATTTTTCAAAAAACACGTGTTAAACGCCTGGATCGTGAAAAACACGTGCCTATATAGGTTTTATTTCCGAAAAAGAAACTAAATGTGCCGGTAGGGATGTTGCTATAAAATTAGTCATTTGTAAAACAATCTTTAAACATTTGTAAAACAATGTTTAAACATTTGTAAAACAGCGTTTAAACATATTGAATGTATTTGTTATGAGACTATAATTTATTATTTATGTTATTAGAATATAACTTTACATATCTAATAAAACCAAAAATCAAGTATATTATGATCTAATACATTTATATATAAACTTTACAAACATGTTTTATAATTCGCCTTATATAATCTGTACAAGTAAAAGTCATCTAAAATAAATTATGCTAAATAATGAAGTACTTTATATTATTATCAAATTTTATAATGTATTTTTAGCCAAAAAGATCCAACAATAGATGGCATCAATGCAGAAAAAATCTATGGAAGACCAAACGCCACTCCAAAAAACTAATTTTCTAAATTAAGTTTTCTAAGAAGTAACTTATGTGTCTTTTCTGAAAGCCTAAAGCTGTTCATCGATTGATCATTCGTAGTAAACATTTGAGATTCACTAAAACATTCTTTAAATATCTTTTTAGCTTCAATCGTTATGATTACCTAATTATAAAATACTATAAAACAATAATTATTTTTATATTTACTTTTCATTTATATATTTAATTATAGTTTCTATTTTGTATAATTTTTATGTTCCTGTGTACAGGGGCGATTCTACAAATAAAATAGGGGGGGGGGGTGAATCCATAAAAATTGCCAACTGGCTTTGTAAAAAAAAAAAGGTCCTCAAATTAAAATTTATCCGACTGAATTGTTTTAAATACCCGACAAGCAGACTAAATTCATAAAAAACCAACTATAACTTGAAAATCACCAAATCCCCCCACGCCCCACCATAAAATCACCTCTGCCTGTATACCATTTTTATGGAAATTAAATTTCTTATTGAAAACTGAAATTTCAGATTGTCTGATTGGTCACAAATGTCATAAATTTGTGACCTAATATTATATGCCCGGTGTCCGAGTAGTAGTAGTTGTAGTAGTAGTAGTAGTAGTAGTAGTAGTAGTAGTAGTAGTAGTAGTAGTAGTAGTAGTAGTAGTAGTAGTAGTAGTAGTAGTAGTAGTAGTAGTAGTAGTATTAATAGTAGTAGTAGTTTTTCATATATTTTTCATATATGATTCTTTAAAGTTTTTCTGTATTTCATGCATTATCTGAATGTCCATACTTTTATATGTTTCTTGTGGTTTAAGCATTATTTCCTCAAGTTCTTCGTCAATTTTTTGAATTTTGAATGTTTTTTTAATAGGTATTTCTTTTTTATATGAATATTTTGAATGTGTATTTTTGTAAGCTCTTCCTCGTTTTTATGTACACTTTCATTATCTACCTCATCTAACTCATCTGTTTCAAGCATTTTTTCTATACATATTTCTATAGGGTCTATTTGTACTTCATAGTTTTTTTGCATGTGGTCTTTGAGTTTTATCTGTATTTCCAAAATTTTTCCTTCTAAAAGCTGAATATATTCAACCTGAAATAAATTCATAAACTAACCGTAATTAGTAGATAATATGAAAACATACATTTTGTATTAACAGTCATCTTAAAATTGTTGTATAGGTAATAATTTGGTAGATACCCAACGGGCATTTGTTGGTTTAAAATTGGTTTAGATCACGTTTAGATGGCATTTACGTCGATCTAAACGTTTAGGAATCTATTCTAAACGTGTTCTGAATATTTAATTTGCGTTGAAAAGCTAAATCAAACAATTTCCGTACGGAACTAACTTAATTAAATTAGTTTCTTACAAAATGTGTCGGACATTTTGAATCTTTCATTATGATTAAAAATTAGAGTTTCTTAATCTTAAATTAATCTTAAATTATGTAATAAAGGTTTAGAAAAAATAAAAGAAATTTGTTTTTAGTATTATATTGTGGCTAATGAAGGAGTTAAAAAGTCCTGTAAGTTCTTCAATAATATTGTATGAGCGATTAAAAGTAATTTTAAGTACAGTAACAATATATTTTGATAATTCTTTTTTTTAGTTATAGCTACTAAAATAGCAGTTTCAAAAAAGTAGCAGTAGTTTCAAAAAAGTAGCAATGTCAGCATTTTTTTAACTATTTCTTAAATTGTTTTTTCTGTTTGGTTTTTAACAACGCTAAAATATTACTTAAAATGCATAAATTTTCTCTAAAAGTTTTAGAGGAAAATTATGCATTTTAAGTCGTAGCTACTTTTTAAATAACTAAATAAAATTATTTTTTTTTGTTTATATTAAGACCTAACATCTATTTGTTTATGATAGATGTTATATTGATCGAATAGCAATGTTATAATATTTATACTTTTAGTGCAGTCAGTGCCAATTAAAAATTGTGAGGTTGAAATATTTATATAACGGATCTTCAGTTTTAGTGAAGGCTTTTAATGTAAACTAAAAAATATTTTTAAAAATTTAAGTATTATTCATACTCCTATATGATAACCACTAAAGAGAAAATAAATTTACTTATGTCTGATATGATTATTATATTGTATCATTTATTTTCTCTTTAGTAGAAAATTTAACATGGTTTGAACAATAATATATATAGCTATATTACATAATTTTCTGAAATCCGCATAAATATATTTTTTATTGTTAAGTTTTGTGTTTTTAATTTCATTTAATATTTTATGTACAGTCCAGTCAGTTGCAACAACAATTAAAGCAGCAGGAAACAGCCAAGTACACATGCAAGTGGTAAGTTGATTTTTTGTGACGTTTTCACTCCTTTAAAATTTAGATTTTCCTAAAATAATAATTAAGTTAATGGCTATTTCTGTAAAGATCATTCTGTAAATAAAAACTGCAGTGATCTGTAAATAAAAACTGCAGTGACTAATAGTTATTCTTTTAGTAATCACAAGATAAAGTGCTAACACTGTACTTTTAGATATGATTCTAATAGTTGAACATCTGTCAGATATTTACCTTTTAAATCATAATCTAATTGCTCAAGCTTCTGAAAAGCTATTTATAAAAATTCAACGGTTAAAGATTAAAGGTAATACCTGTTATATTTAAAAGGTATGTTGATTATTGGTTCGAATCTTTAAAGTTTAAATTAGTTAAAAGAGAGTTCAAATTGTTTAGTTTTTATCTTATGCTCTATATCTAAAAGCTATTGAAATATTTATAGCATTATTTTTTTATTTATTTTATTATGTTATGAAAGACCTACCAAGCTTGAAATTTTAACAGGTTGAAATATATAGTATGTATAAGTATATCATCCCTCGGAATTAGGAAAACTCAAGTCTGCAAAAAAAGCTAAAAAACTAGACAACTAAACTTATTTAAAACGCTTTTAACAAGTTTAGTTACAAGTTAATAAGTTAATGTTATGTGTTGATGTACCTTCAACCATATTAGTGTTAACATTTTAGCAAAATGTCATATCGCCAGTCTGTTGGAAGAACCAAAAGCTTGATATTTTATTGAATTGTTATTTTAGTTTGTGATATTATAATTTTTATTCACAAAATGTTAAATAATTTTCTTTTTAAATTTATTTGTCATTGCTTTGGATAAGATGTTTTGTTATTCCTTTTACAGATTGTTATGAGGATTGCAAAACTTTTAAATATCAGAAACTGAAGAAAGCATTGATAATCAGCAGATATCAAAAAAGCACAAAAGTACTGATTATACAACTCTTTTAAAGGTTTCATTTTAATTTGTTAATGTTTATATAATAACTAATAATATATAAACTTAAAATAATAACATATAATTAATCCATAATTGTGCATTATTCTAATCTAAATTATTATTTTTTTCAATTTCTTCAGAGTTAATATTACTAGTTTAATGCAATTACAGTAGAAATGGTTAATTATGGAAAAACTGCACTAAAAATTGAATAAATCGCTTGTTAAAGCAAATAATATTTTATAGTATTTTTACGGTATAGTAAAATAGTTTTTATTTTTCAGTTGAGGAAGAATTTTATGTTAAAGTTAATGCAAAAGGTACGAATATTGACAGGTTAGCTAATTTGATGTTACAATAAACATGAAATAAAGTTTGTGAAGGCCTTAGTGCCAAAAATACTTGCATGCATTATTCATGCATGCTGTATTATAATATAGCATGCATGCATGCATGATGCATTCAAGTATAAAAAAAAAAGTTACAAATGTTTAATTATACAAAAAGATTATGGATGTGGTACTGCAAGTATATTCAATTGATTATGCAAGTAAGTTGTCCTACTTTGCATCTTTAAAGACTAATAATAATTGTAATGAACATATCTCAGACAATATACACTCGGATTTATATTTTAGTTAAACCATCACCACTTCCACAGCCACCTTGTCTCAAGCATTAAATCGCATTCTAAGATATCTTTATTCAAATTAAGTGTGACTACTTTACCAAAAGACTCTAGAATGGACCAATCAAGTAAGATGTCTAAATCTATATCTTTTATATAGAACTCCTTTAATTTTAGATAAACCTGTTAATTTTATGACTTATGAACATATTTACCAATGTAATCCTTTTAGGATAGACTTTTTAAAATCAAATTTACAATGTTTTAGTAAATTTTTATTTAAAATAACTTTGTATACATAATATATCTATATAGTTATTTACATAATAGCTAACCCATCAGTACTTGCAAAGTCTCCTTTTCTGTAAGCCCAAAAATTGAGTTCTAAAATACCATTATCCACATAACTACTATATCAAAGTACAATCTAATGGATTGATCAAGTAATACTTAATTTTTACCTTGAATTGCGTGTTAGTACATATATATGATTTTGATATATAAATTTTAATTATTATGTTTGTTGATTAGTTTTTAAACTTTAAGAAGTGTAAGAACTACAATTTTATTTTTACATGTTTATTTATATTGTAGTGAAACTGTCGGTATCTCCACAACTTTTCAATTAAATAGAAAGTTTCAATTAAACAGGATACTGAGTGTGCCAGTGTGCCTACTGCTCCTCAAGACAATGAATAATGGGAGTTATCAAACTTTATATATATATATATATATATATATATATATATATATATATATATATATATATATATATATATATATATATATATATACATATATATATACATATATATATATATATATATATATATATATATATATATATATATATATATATATATATATATATATATATATATATATATATATATGTATATATATATGTATATATATATATATATATATATATATATATATATATATATATATATATATATATATATATATATATATATATGTTGTACAGATATTGTTATAAAGTAATAGAATACTATATAATATTGTATTACTATGTTTAGGAAGGGCACTGCAGTTGTCCTGCAGTTATGCAACTTATCAACCCATAGCTGCGATAACTGCAAATTTTTTTAATAAGGTTTTTATTATATAAATGTTATATATTTTACAGTTTTAAAGAAAAGTTCTCTGTCAATTGTTACCATAATTACTCAATGTACACTCTACTAATGTACAATCTTCTATAATCTATAAAACTATGGATTTATAAAGTTGTTAAATGAATGATTTATATGAATAGAATGAAGATGTTTATTGAGTTATTTTTATTATTTTTAGAAAAGATATTGTATGACTTCGGTATCCGCAATACGGTATCGTGCATTGATTTCCATCTTAGAATGGCTCCCTTCCATATAGGTGGAAATAGGAAAGGTTATGCCCTTTTTTCTAATTCTTAAGACGAAGAGGCTTAATCGGTTCAAACAACGATGACAATGATCATTATGGAGCCGATCATGATGACGAATACGATAATGCATATAATAATAAATAAAATGATTTTACTTGTATCTTAGACTTAAAAAATTATTTGTTTAATGTTTGATTTGTTTATGAGTATTTAGATAATGCGTTCAGCGTTTAACTTTTTTTTACGGCGCTTATTTAAAGCAGCTTAAATAAAAGAAAAGTTTGATTCCTTTATCAATATTTTGTATTTATTTATGCTTCTTTAAATAAGCGCCGTAAAATAAAGTTTAACGTCGCGAAATTTTAAAAGAAAGATTTAGATGGAGTTTAAATAGCGTTTAAAACGAACCATTTAGATATGGTTTAAATGGAACATTCGATTGACCTACGTTTTAAATCGAAACTAAATTAAATCTAAATATTTAGAACAAACATTGCCTAAACGTTGATTAAATGTTCGATTGCCCGTTGGGTAATTAAATAATTAAGATAATTAGAAACAATATAGTTTTTATAATTTTGTGCAACAAGAAAAAACTATTTTATTTAACATTTCATTTGAAATGTTAAATAAAATAGTTAAGACATTTATGAACATTACAACAAATATCAATAAAAAAATACCTTGCTTCTTGCATTAATATATGCTGCAACTTCTGCTTCATTTATAAATACTTTTAGCATTTTAATGTAAGTATCTTTTAGAAAATCAGTTTTTAATGTGATTTTAATTGATGATTCTCTAACAATATTATAAAATAAAAACAAATTACATTTATAAAAAAAGGACAGTTCTAAATAACTTCACAAAGTCACATATAAATTAAATAAACATAATCCATAGTTAGATTAGTGGCAAAAGATCGCTTTTAAAAGAATCTCAAGCAATATTAGTGTAAATGGGTGTTGTCATTTTTTCAAACTAGCAACATATTCTAGATAAAAAGATTTTTTATTTGAAAAAAAAAACTTACAGCAGTATTTTGGAATTAAAAAGAAAACTCAAAGAAAGACAAGCTTAAAAGCAGTACATCAATACAAATTACAAAAAAATTTATAAAAAAAAGAAAATAATAATAATACAGTTTATCTGAAAGATCATTCCGTTGATTTTCTGTAACTTTTTTATGCCAACCTTCAATGTCATTATTGTTTAAAGCTGCGTTGCTCAACTCTCTAATCAAAAAATAACGACATTAGTAATAGAAAAAAAAAAAGAAATTATTTTATTTTGAAAATTTAAATAACATACAAGGTATGTTTAAAGTTTTTGTAAAAGATAATGTAACAATGGAAACCACAAAAAATTAAAAGTAGTTTTGAATGAATAAAATAAATTCAAAAGCAGATGAAGGAGTATTCTCAAATCAATAGCAGATCAATTATATGTATCACATATAACTTGAATAAAATGCCAAAATTTTGTGAGAAATATATAGTTCAAGAGTAGACAAAAATAACTTCATCATATATATTGTTTTTACTATCTGTTTTTATACTATCAATTTTAGAGGTTTTGTATTGAAGCAATATTTTAAATTATTTTTTAAATTATTTTTTAAGTTTAACATTAAATAAAAACAGATGCAAATGAATTAAAAACCAGGATTTTTTTTAATTTTTTACATTTTTTAAAACTGTTAGAGTTCAAAAAATTTAGTAGTTTTAAACGTTATATGATCATATCAAGCATCAAAATGTAATGAAATTTTAAATCTATATAAATCTAATGATTTTAAGTAAAGGTGTTTTTTGAGAGTATATTTGTGTCAGTTTTCAAATCACAAAAAATACCAATATTGGTATGTGCTTCAAAAGTTTTTTACCTAGAGGCTAGTTCAAAAAGTTTGAAAAAATTATATTAAAAGAATGACAAAAATATATCAAAAGATTAACAAAAAAACAACAAAAGATTGACAACAATATGTCAAAAGAAGACAAAAATGTCAAAAGACTGACAAATTAGTCTTAAATATTAAATTATTTGATTTTTTAAAATCATTTTAATTTTAAAATTATGAAGCAATTTAATTATAATTTTATAATTAAAATAATTCGTCAGATCTTTGATTTTAACTAAAAAAAATATACAGAAACAACTGAACCAATCAATTTTTTTTCAAAATGATCAAAAAACAAGATTTTATTCAGAAAATAGGATATAGATATGTTTCAGTATTGTCATTAAAAACAAAAAATATCTATCTTTGGAAAAGACTGGTTCCTTAATTCAACCAGTAAAAAAAACATTGAAATTGATACTACCAGTAAAAAACCATTAAAAACTAATACATAAAGGTAAGAATATTGATAAAGCTATAGAGATTTTGTCATCTAATGGTAAAGAATAAAAAAAGAAGATAACAACTGGTTTTTGAGCTATTTTCTGCTTAGAGCAGGATTCTTGAAAAAGTTGTATAAGATTTTGTGAACTTGAACTTAAAAAAGTAAAAAATATTTATAAACAATCATTTTGCACAGATTGCTGTCAAATACCTAGTTCTGCAATTTTTCACCCTTACAATAAACAAAAAAACTGTTTAATATCTTTATTATCAAATTAATCAAAGAAATGGTAAAGTTGTTTGTTGTGCTATAAACTAAATATTTGTTGTTGGTGACAGTCCAAACATAAAACTTAAAACTGGAGGTTTTTCAAGTTTTTAAGTTTTTCAACGGTCTTTCTGTTAAAGTATAAAAAAATCAATTACCAATAAAGTAGATAAGAAGTGAAATAATATTGAACTTGAAAATAAGTAATAATCTTCCTGATTGATGGGGGTATTCGGAATAATGATGGAGATAAAGAAAATTTTTAGAAGATTATAAATATACCAGCTTAATGTTAACATTAATGTAAACACCTACCTTAATGTTACAAACAGGTCACATTATTTAGCTATATACACTTTAGATGTTCCTCATCATTCTACACACAGTGGGAAAAAAAATGACAAAGGTGCTCCTAAGACTTTTATATCACTAACAAATCAATTCAGAGTACCAAAATAGCAAAAAATTAGTTTCAATACTATGAATTTTTGTAACAAGTTTGAGTTAACATCCTTAATTTCACAAGAATTTAGTTCAAAAAATATTTTAATTAACAAGCAAAATTATACTGATTGATATGAATAGAAACATATGGAAAGAATATATTTATAGAGGGGTTCATAAGTTCCTCTTAACTTTAGAAAAGTAAACTTAAATATCAAAAATGTATAGTAGTATGTAGTATTTATATATTTCATTTTATTAATTCATATTTTAATTTTTGATATTTTTTAATAATTGATATACTTTGAAACAATAAACAGATGATTAACTTCTTATGAATTCTAGCATAATTATATTTTAATTATCATAATTAATAGTAATAAAAATACATATAATAAAATTACAAATATAAAATTTATAAAATATTTTTTTCTTTTTTAAGGTGTCAAAATATTCAGAACTGTTTTTAATATTACAAACCTCAAAAAAATTTTTGGACATCTAATTGAAATAATGAAGAGTACTAAAGTTACCTAAATTATTAGCATTAGTAAACAGCAGTATTTTTTGGTATGTTATTTTTCAACAAAATTTTTTAAAAATTATAAAATATTATCAAACAACTCAAAATTAACTCCTAAATTATCTGGTACTTCTTTTAACTTGTCAAATATATGTTTTTCCAAAATATTAATCAAAAACTGCCAAATAACAATAATAAAATCATGTCTTATTTGTTCAAAACATTGTTGTCAGGCTTGAAAAGGTGTGTACAAAAAGGTACGTATTTTGCAAATGTGAAACTAACTATTAAACCAATATAATGCTGAGTTTTTATGTTATTAATGTGCTTATTGACAAATATATCTAAAAATAAAATACTGTTAAACATTGGCAGATTAATTTTACTTAAAAAATAAAATAAAATTAGTTACATACCCAGAAAGTGGAGTTAAAAAAGAACTTGACATTTGTAAATTTACGCTCTTGTTAGTAGATTCTAAATATTGTTTAAAACTTTTTTCATTTAAAATCATATATATATATATATATATATATATATATATATATATATATATATATATATATATATATATATATATATATATATATATATATATATATATATATATATATATATATATATATATATATATATATATATATATATATAAATTAGTAGAAAATCACTTAACAAAATTTTTTTTTATTTTACACTGTGTTTCATTAATAAAGACTCATCAGAAAAAAATATAAAAAATCAGAATACATTTTTTAAAATTGTTTAAACACACAATTCAAAAATTCCCGGAAAAATGTTTAAATATTTAAAAACTATTTAATTTAACGTGGTTATATATATATATATATATATATATATATATATATATATATATATATATATATATATATATATATATATATATATATATATATATATATATATATATATATATATATATATATATATATATATATATATATATATATATATACATATATATTCCTCTTTTTTTATACCGGGAAATTCCATCAAAAATTCCCGGAAAAATATTTTAATATTTAAAAATTAATATTCAAAATATCCCGGAAAAATATTTTAATATTTAAAAATTAATATTCAAAATATTTAATATTCAAAAATTCCCGGAAAAATATTTAAATATTTAAGAACTATTTAATTTAACGCGGTTTTTTTGCGTTGCCATAACAAATTCTATTGCAACTACATTTATAATATATAATTTATATATACATAAGCACTACATATAAAAATTATCGAAAACTTTTATTTTTTCATAAGAAAAACATACTAAAAAAACAAGTCATCAAGTAATTGTATTTTCCATTTTTCAAAACAATCCTTGAAATGCTCACAATTAGCCTTTATAATGACTAAGACTTGCAGAGTTAAACAATGAATACAAAGAAATTCAAATTTTGTGTAGAGAAGTAATTGTTTGTAAATAATGGTAATACGAAAATACAAGCAATGCAACGATGGAATCAAGTTTCGTAGATATAAACTTTAATTCTACAAAGTGGTGCATATGTAAATGTAAATATGAAGATAAATGTTGACTTAATTATTTTTGATAAAATGAGTGTTTCTGCTATGAAAATAAAAAATGTTTTCTCATCAAAACCGAAACTATCCACTAACTTAAATACAGGATTATGTTTCTATATTCTCAGATTGATATATAAGTTATATATTAATGTTATATAATATAACATGTAATGTTTTCACATCAAAACCGACACTATAAACTAACTTAGATACAGGATTATATTTTTATATTCTCACATTAATATATTTTATAAAATGTTTCTCATTTATGAATTGTCATTTAAACAATGTATTGCTTGCTGTAATGCCGTAAAATGTAAACAGCAACTGTTTATACATTGGGTCTTATTAATTAAATTGCTTTAATATTCTTTATTTTATGTACAAAAGTCAAACTCCCTTTCTAGTTTGTTTTCATAACTTTAAATACATTAAAAGATAAAAAATAAATACGGTTCAAGAAATTACAATTAACTTAAGAATCATTTACTAAAAACTAATTTTCGTTTTAAGCTTTCGTTTAAAATAAAATGGTTTCAAACATTTTGATTAGTCGTTACTTCTCAATTCACGAATGTGCTTAAAGAAATCATTTTCTCACCTTATGACATATTTTTGAATTTTTATACGTTAAGGCCGTTTTCCACAAGACGAAATATTTGCGCGAAGCGAATTTTTTCGCTACGACGAAACGCTGTTTTGATTACCATTAACTTTCTTTCGCGCTACTTTTTTTTCGTTGTCAACACTAAAAATGGCAGCAATAAGTTTACGCTGTATGTTTAACTAAAAGCAGTTATTACTTTTTTCGCATAGTTTCTACTTTGAACCATGCGAAAATTTCTTTCCGTGCATTAATATTAACATTTATGTTTTTAAATGTAAGACATGATATCATTTTGTAATACAATCATTTAATATAAGGTTTCTTTTAAAAAGTATAAGAAAATAAATGCTAAACTCTGATAATTGTATAAGTCTTGTCATTTTTTTTTTCTTGCTCCTTATTTGATGAATTTACTCGTGCTTGCCAATTTTCAGAGTAAGTAAAAACAACATGCTTTCGCTTTTTTTTACTGTTGACATTACGTGATATAATATTCAAAGCTTGATTGGTTTTCGCTTATGGCGATTCGCAAAAAGTCGAAATGAATCCAACTTTTTTTTTCGCTGCAGCGAAACGCTGCACAGTGACTCAGGACAATCAAAAAGCGGCAAAAATTAAATAAAAATTGACATAAATTGTAAATAAATAATGTTATATATTAAAATAATATTTTTAAGTCAAAGATTTCAAATTTGTTAATAATTTTTTTTTAACACGCAGCTTCGACGCGTAAAATGCGCGCTTACGCGTGTTAAAGGTTTAAAATTTTTTGTTTAGTTTTCAGATTCTTCAAGACAAACACATAATTTTGATATATTACTCTACTTGATATATTTTAAAAAAATGGTTTTTAAAGGATGTTGTTACATAGAGAAAAAATACTGCATTTTTTTACATTAAATTTATTATTTACATTACAATTAATTTAAAAACTTTATCTGGTAACGGTTTTCCTCAATAGCTCTTATGTTTTCTAAAAGATATGCTTGATATTTTTGGATCTGATCTGAACTATGCAGTAGCAGTTTATGTACAGTAGGAGGCATAACATACCAGTTGTATAAACTCACTATACGTTTAGCTGTTTAAGTGTAGTATAAATTTAATTCATTGATATTAATAGGATATCCACAAGATATGGTTATGAGAATATTATGCAATCTTTTAATTATATCACAATCAACTTTAGTAATTTCAGAAAAAACTTCACTACTTTTAAATGCTCTTCTGACAGTGTTGCCGTCATTAGTGCTTCCAGATTCAGTTTTAGGCATATCAACGTATAGGCTTAACCGTTCTCTGAAGAGTATCTGAATCTCTTTTTTTTTTAAGTCTACAGATAGTTTTTCCTCAATTGTTTTTGGCTTATACTTTTTAATTTCAATTTTATAACTCAAATGAAGAATGAACTCCAAGCATTTTATCTAGCAATGCAAAGCTGAAATTCTGAGCCCCTAGGCCGAGTCATTCTCAGTTTTTGCTTTAATAAATCAATATTGTTCATTTCCTTGGGTTTAGCATTGCACACATTGAAGGATTGAGTGGATTTTGTCTCTGTAAGTGCACTAACTACTTTATTATCAAACATTGTAAGATCAATCCTATAGCTGATATTAAATGTCAAAATTCCTCCTGCAATATTAAAAACTTTACAAAACGTCTTTAAGGTTTGCAATATTAAAAACTTTACAAAACGTCTTTAAACTTTACAAAACGTTCTTAAGGTTAAATTTGATTTTTTAGATCTGATTCTTCTTCTCTGGATAAAATTGGATTCTCTTTTTTATATTGTAGATGAAGAGGTCTAAAAAAGTGACAGCTTGAAGGATTTTCATTTTTCCAAATTTCGCCGTCTTCTACTTTGAGCAATAAAGGCACAAAAGCTGTACTGAAAAGATTTTCTTCATGCTTAAGTTCTATACTTGCGTTGCTTCCCTAGTAGCAAACAATATTGGCGCAATATTGGGGCGATATTGTTTACAATTTTGGCGCAATATTGTAAACTATATCGGGCCAATGTTGCAGTGTGAACATTTTGCCAATATTGGCGCTACAATATTGCGCCAATATTATAAAGTCAATATTGGTCAATATTGACGATACAATATTGCCCCAATATTGTAAAGTCAATATTGGCCAATATTGGCAAAATGTTCACATTGCAACATTGGCCCGATATAGTTTATAATATTGCCCCAATATTGTAAATAATATCGCGCCAATAATAGGGATATTATACTGGCCAATATTAGCCTAATATATTTTACAATATTATCCTGATATGTATAATATATATAACTAAATTAAGGCAATATATTGAGTATTTTCGATTAAATTTTTATTATTAAAAAATAATAAAAAATATTGCCTTCTACAAATTTGTAATAATTAAAATTTATAACAGTTTTCTTGTTTAAGTGATACTCTACACCTTTTCAAGATGTAATTGAGAAAACAAAAATTGTAATTAAGAATCGTAAGATGTAATTGAGAAAACAAAAGTTGTAATTAAGAAAAGTAAGATGTAATTGAGAAAACGTAAGTTGTAATTAAGAAACATAAGATGTAATTTAGAAAACGAAAATTGTAATTAAGAATCGTAACATGTAATTGAGAAAATGTAAGTTGTAATTAAGAAATAGAAAGATGTAATTGAAAACACGAAAATTTTAATTTAGATATCGCTTTAAAGGAGTAAGTGTAAAATGGCGCTTAAAAAAATGGCGCGTAAAAAAATGGAGCGTATAAAATGACGCAAGATTTGTAGCGTAAATTTAATTTTTTAGGGAAAAATTTAGGGAAAAATTTATAATTTTTGGGCAAATGAATTTAACATAATAAACACTAAAAACATTTTAGGGAAAAATTTATAATTCAATTAAAAATTATAATTAAAAATTATATAATTAAAAATCACTTCATTGATCATTTAAGCACCAACTTGTACGTCTTCCATATTTAAAATAGTTGCATAGTGCGTGGTTGTGTGTTGTACCGCACGTGCACAATCTCCTCCCATTATAGTATTTTTCGCCTCAATTACAATTCGTTCTAAGTACTGCATGCGCTGTTGCGCAATCCCGTCACCTAATACAGGTGGAATGCGAATTGCATTTTTAATGTTACTTTTAATTTTGGACCAGATCGTTTCCACCGGGTTCAACATTGGACTGTAAGGTCCCAAACGTAACAACTGAGCTGGTGAATTATCAAACACCCTTTGCAAACGAGCGTGACAAGGAGCATTATCTGTTACGACGACCAAATCCTCCAAACGATTCCCGGATGTAACCCACTGGTGAAACATAGCCAACATCCACTCGTTACAGGAATCTGCTTTAAATGATCCCCTGCGAGTTTCTATCATGACGAGATTTGTAGTTGAAAAAGCTGCGATCAAGTGTATATTTAAACCTTTTGAAGCAGGTACTTTCATAATTGCAATTTTTCCTTGTCTCGCGCGTCCTTGCGTTTTTCTACAAAAAAAGGTTAAAATTTGTTTCTGACGACCATTTGTGATATGTTCGTTGATGTTTCTAACATATTCAGTTTTTTTTTGTTTGTTTTCATAACTGTTCATTGTAGAAGGCTCCTTGTGCACTTTTTTTAAAGAGAACAATCTGCCTTCGAGGTAATTTGCTATTGTTGTTGTGCTAACGTTTATGTTAAATTGTCTTAATATCTTTGTTTTGATGGCAACCAATGTTAATTGACAATCATTTTCAATCCATGTTAATGTTTCTTCGATTTGATCTTCGGTCAACTTTTTCGGTTTAAAACCTCCTTTTCCGATGAAATTTGAATTTCCGCTGCGAACCCAATTGTATGCTGTCTTATATTTGATACTAAGCGTTTGCGCGAGATTCACCCAATCTTCAAATCGCTCCGCACATTTAACAACTCTTCTCCTGTCATTTGGAGAAGATAAAACGTAACGTTTCCTTTCAACTTGTTCAGTTGTGTGTATTTCATGCCGACAAATCGGACAACTTGAATCTGGTTGTTCCAGAACTGGACGTAAACAAATTTGGTGACATAAATGTTGACACGGATTTAGCTTAATCACAGACTTTCGGGTCATAGTGTATTGGCATATAACACAACGATCTTTCAATTCTATTATTATTACTTGTGCATACAAAAGCAAAATTTAAGATTATAACTTAAATTCATGTCCAAAAAGACCTTTTGTAACAACCTACAAACTTAAACTGTGAATTTGCTATTTTAATTTATGTGTTCTCAATTACAACTTACGATTTCTCAATTATATATTATGATTTCTCAATTATATCTTACGTTTTCTCAATTACATGTTGTGTTTCTTAATTACATGTTACGACTTCTTATTTACATGTTGTGTTTCTCAATTACATATAACGTTTTCTCAATTACATGTTGTGTTTCTTAATTACATATTACGACTTCTTAATTACAACTTTCATGTTCTCATTTACATCTTGAAAAGGTGTAGTACTAGGCTGCATTATTATTTTGAGTTAAACAGGTTATAGTCTAGGAGATGACAATGATCATAGAACACGCTTTAAGAAGAAAAAAAAAAAAAAGGAAATCATTAAATTTATTTGAAGTTATATGAAACAGATACAAACGAAAAAAAGAGGTATAGAGTTTTCCAAAACCAAAATATAACAAAATAAAATCAATGATATTTAAATACAGGTACAAAAAATATGTATATATATATATATATATATATATATATATATATATATATATATATATATATATATATATATATATATATATAAACTACTGTATTATACTCTTACTATGAGATAGTGGGCATCGACTTTTCATTGTTCAATATTGGGCGTTGCTCAGTTACGGTTCTATTTTTCTCTATTATTGGCCGTCGCCAGAATGCTGACAATTTTTTCTTTAATACTTTTGTCAGTAGCGATTTCGAAATGAACGAATACAACGATAAATGACTAAACGCAACTCTAAAAAATGTTTTTTATAAATATCATCACAATATAATTTTGAAATATATAATTTTTCACTTATAAATATTGTAAAATAATTAGCTTTTATTAAAATATTTATTTATTTAAAGGAAATGGGATGTAGAATACAAATATTGTGCTTTACCTATAACGAACTTGCAGGACGTTTTTGTTTTCTTTCATACACTGAGTATGAAAAACATACTTCTTTGGCCATTAGCTGAATTGAGATTGCCGCTGTAAGTTGTTTCTCATCTCCTCTAACTGAAGTAAGAAAGTTCATCTAAAAGAAGAAAACAAATGTAATATAATTGGATGTATAATGGTTACTCATGTGTATGTATAAGACGGTTTTCTATAATGTGATTCTTATTAAAATATGATATTATGGAAGAGTAAAAGCAATTGGTTATAAATAGATTATGACATCTGTAGCGGTGAGTACACCCTACAGATGTCATCATTGCTACACAAAATACATTGCTAACTGGGCATAAAAGATAAAAATCACAATAAAATGTAATAAGCATTTATATAAAACATTCTGATATACAACATAATTATAGTCAATCACGTATCATATTGTATCATTTGTTTGTATGTTTCATATGAATGTAGCATATATTTTAAAAAATTAGAAACTTTAATAGCACATGGTACTGTTTCCAAAAACTATTAACTAATATCAATTCACTGATATATACTATTGATTCTTAAGTTGTCTTTGTTCCATAATTTTTCTTCAAGGTTTAAAAGATCTTTTTTCTATAAATTCAATAAATCAAAAGAGATAGTCAAGCAAAGCTCTGATAGAATCACTTAACCCTAAAACACTAAAGAATTCTTCAATAAAGAAGAAATGAAACCATACTAAACAATCAACATTTTTTATATATGAGTCAAACATAGTTGTTTACATAAAAAACAAAGACAATACTGTAAATAAAACAAAAACAATATTGTAAATAAGGTAATTACCAAAAAATTCTTATTTTCAGCTGCTTTCAGTTACTTTTAAAAACATGACTTTACGTATGGCAGCCTAAAGGCAAGATGCTTGTAAGTGGTTTGGCCAATACACCAAACTTTCATTGATCCGCCATGAAAAACAGATTACATTCATGGCACACATATTGTTTTTTCATTAAAAAATTCAGCCAGAGCAAATATTGTACACTTTATTACCACCTTCAGTTTAACGGTACATCAGCTAAAAAATAATCATAAATAAATTTATGATATAAAAAAACTTCAAATTATTTTTTTTGCAGATTATTATTTTTCTTTAACTGAAAATATTTGTCTAAAAATTATTGAGTTTCATTTCTTAATGTTAAATGTAATCACTTTTTATTTCAAGTAGAGTTTAATTATTGGTTAGTAAAAAAAAGTGAATTTTAAAGTTTGCATGGTTTGGTATCTATAATAATACCTATAATAAGGTATCTATAATAATATTTTCTTATTTAAATATGACATTAAGGAAGATAAACAACTTGAGGCTTTAAGTAAATATTTACCCTGAGATTACGAGATTCAAATTAGCATGAGATTAAGATTTCATGCTCAATTGAATGAATTAGCCAGGCATAGAATATTTTTCTCAGTTATGGAACA
>NC_061163.1:37822643-37885143 GCF_022113875.1 Hydra vulgaris
ATACCTTTAGTATAAAACCAGCGTTGTACTTTTGACTTCTAGTGTAAGATTTATACCTTTAGTATAAAACCAGCGTTGTACTTTTGACTTCTAGTGTAAGGTTTATACCTTTAGTATAAAACCAGCGTTGTACTTTTGACTTTTAGTGTAAGATTTATACCTTTAGTATAAAACCAGCGTTGTACTTTTGACTTCTAGTGTAAGGTTTATACCTTTAGTATAAAACCAGCGTTGTACTTTTGACTTCTAGTGTAAGAATAATAGTTATAGTATAAAACTAGCGATGTACTTTTGGCTTCTAGTGTAAGATTTATACCTTTAGTATAAAACCAGCGTTATACTTTTGACTTCTAGTGTAAGATTTATACCTTTAGTATAAAACCAGCGTTGTACTTTTGACTTCTAGTGTAAGATTTATACCTTTAGTATAAAACCAGCGTTGTACTTTTGACTTCTAGTGTAAGATTTATACCTTTAGTATAAAACCAGCGTTGTAATTTTGGCTTCTAGTGTAAGATTTATACCTTTAGTATAAAACCAGTGTTGTACTTTTGACTTCTAGTGTAAGATTTATACCTTTAGTATAAAACCAGCGTTGTACTTTTGACTTCTAGTGTAAGATTTATACCTTTAGTATAAAACCAGCGTTGTACTTTTGACTTCTAGTGTAAGATTTATACCTTTAGTATAAAACCAGCGTTGTACTTTTGACTTCTAGTGTAAGGTTTATACCTTTAGTATAAAACCAGCGTTGTACTTTTGACTTCTAGTGTAAGATTTATACCTTTAGTATAAAACCAGCGTTGTACTTTTGACTTCTAGTGTAAGATTTATACCTTTAGTATAAAACCAGCGATGTACTTTTGACTTCTAGTGTAAGATTTATACCTTTAGTATAAAACCAGCGTTGTACTTTTGACTTCTAGTGTAAGATTTATACCTTTAGTATAAAACCAGCGTTGTACTTTTGACTTCTAGTGTAAGATTTATACCTTTAGTATAAAACCAGCGTTGTACTTTTGACTTCTAGTGTAAGATTTATACCTTTAGTATAAAACCAGCGTTGTACTTTTGACTTATAGTGTAAGATTTATACCTTTAGTATAAAACCAGCGTTGTACTTTTGACTTCTAGTGTAAGATTTATACCTTTAGTATAAAACCAGCGTTGTACTTTTGACTTTTAGTGTAAGATTTATACCTTTAGTATAAAACCAGCGTTGTACTTTTGACTTCTAGTGTAAGGTTTATACCTTTAGTATAAAACCAGCGTTGTACTTTTGACTTCTAGTGTAAGAATAATAGTTATAGTATAAAACTAGCGTTGTACTTTTGGCTTCTAGTGTAAGATTTATACCTTTAGTATAAAACCAGCGTTATACTTTTGACTTCTAGTGTAAGATTTATACCTTTAGTATAAAACCAGCGTTGTACTTTTGACTTCTAGTGTAAGATTTATACCTTTAGTATAAAACCAGCGATGTACTTTTGACTTCTAGTGTAAGATTTATACCTTTAGTATAAAACCAGCGTTATACTTTTGACTTCTAGTGTAAGATTTATACCTTTAGTATAAAACCAGCGTTGTACTTTTGACTTCTAGTGTAAGGTTTATACCTTTAGTATAAAACCAGCGTTGTACTTTTGACTTCTAGTGTAAGAATAATAGTTATAGTATAAAACTAGCGTTGTACTTTTGGCTTCTAGTGTAAGATTTATACCTTTAGTATAAAACCAGCGTTATACTTTTGACTTCTAGTGTAAGATTTATACCTTTAGTATAAAACCAGCGTTGTACTTTTGACTTCTAGTGTAAGATTTATACCTTTAGTATAAAACCAGCGTTGTACTTTTGACTTTTAGTGTAAGATTTATACCTTTAGTATAAAACCAGCGTTGTACTTTTGACTTCTAGTGTAAGGTTTATACCTTTAGTATAAAACCAGCGTTGTACTTTTGACTTCTAGTGTAAGAATAATAGTTATAGTATAAAACTAGCGTTGTACTTTTGGCTTCTAGTGTAAGATTTATACCTTTAGTATAAAACCAGCGTTATACTTTTGACTTCTAGTGTAAGATTTATACCTTTAGTATAAAACCAGCGTTGTACTTTTGACTTCTAGTGTAAGATTTATACCTTTAGTATAAAACCAGCGATGTACTTTTGACTTCTAGTGTAAGATTTATACCTTTAGTATAAAACCAGCGTTATACTTTTGACTTCTAGTGTAAGATTTATACCTTTAGTATAAAACCAGCGTTGTACTTTTGACTTCTAGTGTAAGGTTTATACCTTTAGTATAAAACCAGCGTTGTACTTTTGACTTCTAGTGTAAGAATAATAGTTATAGTATAAAACTAGCGTTGTACTTTTGGCTTCTAGTGTAAGATTTATACCTTTAGTATAAAACCAGCGTTATACTTTTGACTTCTAGTGTAAGATTTATACCTTTAGTATAAAACCAGCGTTGTACTTTTGACTTCTAGTGTAAGATTTATACCTTTAGTATAAAACCAGCGTTGTACTTTTGACTTCTAGTGTAAGAATAATAGTTATAGTATAAAACTAGCGATGTACTTTTGGCTTCTAGTGTAAGATTTATACCTTTAGTATAAAACCAGCGTTATACTTTTGACTTCTAGTGTAAGATTTATACCTTTATTATAAAACCAGCGTTGTACTTTTGACTTCTAGTGTAAGATTTATACCTTTAGTATAAAACCAGCGATGTACTTTTGACTTCTAGTGTAAGATTTATACCTTTAGTATAAAACCAGCGTTGTACTTTTGACTTCTAGTGTAAGATTTATAGTTATAGTACAAAACTAGTGATGTACTTTTGACTTCTAGTGTAAGATACATCTATTGTAAGAACTGACATCTACTGAAAGATTTATACTTTTGGTATAAAACTTGTACTTTTGTCTATAATTTAAATTATTATCATTATTTTTATTATAAAAAATTGTAACATAAAATTCCAAAAAATTGACAAAAAGCAATTATTAGTTTTTTAATGTAAAGAAGTAAACACAATTGCTCTTACCGCAATAGAGTTGAGTTCGACTTGTTTTTCTAAACTGTTGGCTAATGATCAATTAAGTAAATTTCAAATCATAAAAATTTACTAAATTAAAACCATATATCAACATTAAAACCATATATCAACATTAAAACCACATATCAACATTAGGCTAAAACGCAAAAATTGAAGTCCTAAAAAACCTTGGGTACGTCTCGGCCTTGAAATTCCTAATCTTGGCCTTGACCTCAAAAATTTTGGCCTTGGCCTTATCCTTGGTCTTGTAAATTGTGGCCTTGGCCTTGCTACTTTTGGCCTTGTGACAACTCTGTGATAACTCTGTGATAACTACTTTTGGCCTTGTGACAACCTTGTGATAACTCTGCCTAAGTGACATTCTGAAAACCACATCCATCGTTTCCTCACTAAGAAAAAAAAAATATGCAATGCATATTTTATTTACACAGTAAAATTTAAATTTTAAGTGTGTGTTTTTTCCAGATTTATAAGTACTTATATTAAAAATTGCGCACTTAATTACATTAAAGGATAAAAAAAGTAATTGTAGTCGATTCTTTATAATAATATGTAACAACTCCGGGAGGGTGAACGATGATAATTTACGACATCCGTTTCAATTTTGAAAACGAGGCGTACTTTTGACTTCTACTATATATTGCTAACCCTTCTTTTTACGGAACGCACTCTTGTCAAACCCCTATTCCGACGTTGAGCGTCCTTTGCGTCAGCGAACTCGTGTTTCTAGGAAAAGGGCAAAACGGGGTATATAGGGATTTGCGCAGCGGTGCGCACATACACGAACTAACTTTTAGAGAGAACATGCAGCGGAGTGTGTAAACAACGACTGAGAGTTTGGGGTGGGTAGGTTCTCTTTTAAATGAAGAAGTCGTTTTTTACATTTTCGGACCTTAAGGACAGCGTCGGAATAAGGGTTTGACAAGAGAGCCTACCTCTTTTTACATTGTAGCACTGTGCGGCCGGAACCGAAAAGAGAAACCTGGTCCGCAATTTTACTCCATGCATCGTCTTTTGTAAGTTTTGAGATTGCTAAAAATAATTGAAATTTTCTATTAACATTAAAAAAAATTTTAAAATGTTTTATCATTATTAGATAATATATATCTAAAATAAATCTATTTTACAATGAGAAAATTTTCCATCTAGCAATCTCTTATTCTCGTTATACAGCTTGACCAAAAGACTTATCTGCTCAAGCGTCCAATTTTCAGCTCTTTTTTTAGAATCTTTCTTGATTTCTGACACTGGAGTAAATAATTTCTCAAAAAATTTTAGCATCAACATATTTATCATTATGCCATAATAAAACAAATAAATAAAACGCCATACATAAATTAAACTACTTTTTTGTACCATTTAACATAAATACTACTACTAATATTAAAAATGATTAGTAAAATATTTAGTAGAAAAAAAGAATTAATAAAAATAAAAACCTACTTCTAAGCAGCAATATTAATTTATTACTGATGCTTCTTTGAAGAACTTAATTTTGTTACAATGTCTGCAGATATTTTATAGTAATCAGTGTAGGCATTAAAAACTAATATGTACATTTATAATTTTTATTTATTTCCTTATTAGATCATTTGCTCAGTAAATAGTATACTATATTGATTTAATTAATCAAGAAATTAGTTAAAGAAACATTTAAAATTTAAACTAAGTACGTGTATTTCCCCAAATAAGGAAAAAATTACAAGAAACATCTCTCTCTCAATCGTTCATTCTCCTTAATTCTCCTTCTCATCTTCTGGGAAATATACGTTCTTAGTTATATATAATTTATATAAAACGTTCTTAGTTATATATAATTATATAATAACTTAGTTATTATATAATTATATATAAGACACACACGCACATTTTTGCGTAAGTTTTGCGTACCTCATGCGCAACCTTACGCAACCTTACGCCTTTACGCAAACGCTAGGAAAAAGTTGTGATTACCAAATAGCTACGCAAAAATTAGTTTGCGTAAGTTTTTCATAACTTTTACTCAGCTACGCTAGAGTTACGGAAAAGTTGTGAATAAGCTCCCAGACATAATTAGCGATTCCACGGCGCTACAAAAAACATTTGACGTTTGACGAAAAACACTGAATTTTCATAAACTTTAGTCTTTTTTATCTTTTTGTAGGGAAAAGCAATCACCTTGAGGTTTTTTGTATCAATTAGTTTTACTCAACCTCTTTCCAGTTATATATAGAAAGTACTACGCTTTGTATGGCTTCATTTAAATATTATCAATATCCTGAGACCACTTTTGATAAAAAAGTTTGCCGCGGAAACGTTTTTTTAAAACGAAGCTTTTGGAGGTAAGGATTCCTTAGTACTAAATCATATCCAATTTTTATAAAACTTTCCGTATATATTAAAAAGGGGATGAGGAATCTAATGGAATGTGGACACTTTTTAACTTTTATACAAAAATTTTTAGTTCTCAGAGTTTTTTAAAAGTGTCCATGTGGAAATGACAGGTTTAGCCTTTCCTCTTTTTAAAACAAGTATTTATTTATGTTTCCTTGAAGAATATATACTAAGGATTTGTATATAGAAATTATGTGTATATGTATCTATATTCCTTCGCGTATTTTATGACGTTTTTTGTTTTGATTTTGCGTTTTAGTAATTTTAACTTCAAATAAAATTGAAAGTGAAAGTATAATTCTTTATACTTCTTAAAGACTTCTGTTTTCAAGGCATTAAAATTTTTATTTTTTTATTTTTTAAAGGTATTTTAATCTGTCAGATTCTTTAAACTGTTTTTTTTTTTCAAAACAAAACCTGGTAATAGTAACCAACTAAAGTTTACTAAATGGAAATGTGTAAGAAAGTTGTCAGTTTTTTTCAATTATTTTTTTTTTTTTTTATATTGGTGAAAGAAGCAATGAATTCTAATAATAATTTAATTTACCTTTGTTATAATCACTTAAACTAAGTTTAACATTAATTTTAGCTACCAAAATGTTGTCAGAAACAGCACCCTACAAGATCATTTTGGATTTTCTAAATATAAATGTAAGCATTATTTCTGTCAAATATCCTGACTTTATGTTAACTAATAGCCACTTTTTAAAAATATGCACACAAAAAAAAGATGAATATAACTAACTTGGCAAAATCTTTCATTATTTTTTACAACCTAATGTAAATATAATATCTCTAGAGTGATGCTAATAAAGTACTTGAAAAAGTTCAAAAATAATGTTGCAAAATTAAATCGAGAAAAAGTGACTTAACAAAAGATTTTTTAAACTCTGTTTTATCTTTTTCTGATGTTGTTTGTTTGTCACCTGATGATTGTTCTACCCCCACTCCTATCCATAATAGTGAAATTGTTCCAAATCATGGGACTGTTTTTCCAATATAAACTTGCAAATTGCTAATGATGATTTTTTGTGCTCTGGTACCCCAGCTTCTATTGGATACATCCCTTTAGGTAATGGTTCTGAAAATTTTATTCTTGAAACACAAGTTAACGAAAAGTATCTCCCAGTTTCCAATTTAGATAAAAAAACTACCTATATTATCTGGTGATTTGATCTATCAAATAAAAAAATACAAACGGAGAATTAATCATCTCAAATTTCAGTTTAGACAAATTAATCGAAGATGGAGTGAATATAAAAGAAAATATCAAGCAATCTTGTCAAAATATAATGTCAGAAATCTCAACAAAAGAGAAGTTAGAAAGGAAGTTAGAAAGGAAGTTAGAAAGTTTGAATTACTTCACAAATCTGACAGAAGAGCTATAGGAAAGAGTTGACGATTTTGAAAACAGTGTAACTGATGTTTTTATAGATATAATGATATAATGAACAAATTCACTCTGTATATCATGGCCTTCTAAGTAAAAATGTTTCTGTCAATAATGTAGAGTCTGTAATCAGAACTATATTACAAAAAATGGCTGGAATTTCATGTAGCACACTTCCAAAAAAACTTTAGCTGCTGAAATTTTTAGTGAAATGAACATTTTATCAGAAGCTCAAGTTAAAGAGGCTATTATAAATAGTTCACACAATGTTCTTCATACAGATGGCACAAAATACAATTTTAAGGTTGTTGGTAGTTTTCAAGTTACAATGTCATCTGGTACATTAGGGATAGAAGATATGTTTTCGGGCGAGGCACATTCTTATTTTGGTGAGCTAAAAAATTTACTCATTGATATGGCTCAGTTATTTTCTCCTGAAAATGACAGCTACAAGGATAATCTTAAAAAGCTTATTTTTTCCTTTAAATCTTTGATGACAGATTGTTGTTAATTTAAGTTTTTTTCACCAATTTAAACATTGGAGAGAAACAATTTTGCCTTTTGTTGTTGAAAACTATGATCAGCTTCCTTTAAATGAAAAAATAAAAAATTTCTTAAATATATCATGTTTTTTGTGGTTTAAATATTATCCACAATAAAGAGGTATATGCTGAAAAAGCAATCAGGAAATGGGAAAAAGTGGTTGATGAGGAATGCGAAATTTGGAAAATGGTGGTTTTAAAAATTCTCAAAACTCACGTACCTTTGACATTTTGTATGAACTTTCAAAACTTACAAGCTATAAACATGGTTATCAACGGAATGGGAAAGCTGATAAATGGAAGGCATTTTTGCGCATAAGGTTTTTAAAAAACTATATTGTTTCATTCCTGCATCATTTTTCAGGATGATCATTAATGTTGGTTAGAAACGGTAAAAAGCTAAGGATAGAAGTTCACCTTCTTAGTTAAGTATTGACACTAGCATGAATTTGCAGCGTTTAGTGGCTAGTGTTGCAAAAAAACACGTTTTTTTGCTGTCGCGTTTTTTTCACCCAAAAAAACGTGTTTTTTTGGTTTTTTTGGCGTTTTTTTGTTTTTTTTGGCGTTTTTTTGGTTTGGGTGTAGGATTTTTTGGATTTTTTTAAAACTCTTATGGTATATCTGTTTACTTATTTTGTGTAAACAGAGTGTTTAGCCAAAGTGGTATAAAAATATATATCTTTTTGATTAGGAAAATGGCTAAACAGTTATTTATTTTTTAAAAAAATTTCAAGATTTTTACCTCAAAAAAATTATGCATTTTCCTTATATTAAACATGAAAATGATTACCTTTTTTTATTTTGCAAAGCAGTGTTTCATATAATAAATATATTTCATATAATAATATATTTCTTTCATATTTTTTAATTTTTTTTTTTTTTTTTTCGGCATAATCAACGGGAGTAAGACGTGTTTTAAGTAAATAAAAAAGCAATGGAAATCACAATGAAAAACATTGAAATACTAATATCAAATAAGTTAGATGAACATAGGAAAAGTATTTTAAAGGAAACAGAAAAGCTACTCAAGAAACAAGAGAAAACTTTTACTTTAATTGTAAGTGGCAACCTTAAAATCATATCAGATAAACTTAACGTGATGGAGAAAGAAATTTTAGAAAACAAATCAAAAATTAAAAATATAGAAAAGGATCTAAACGACGTTAAAGATAGTCTAAATTTCCAAGAAGAAAAAACTTTAGAAAAACTTAAAAAAATTATAAAATACTTCGACAATGAAATCAACGTATTGTATACAAGAACAACAGATTTGGAAAATCGATCACGTCGAAATAATCTCAGAATAGATGGATTAGTAGAAAAACCAGGAGAAAGTTGGAGCGAGTGTGAAATTGCAGTGAAAGAAATCTTTAATAAAAATCTTAAAATATCAAGCGAAGTGGTTATTGAAAGAGCCCATCGAATTGGCCCAATTAATAATAAAAAACCTAGAACAATAGTATTAAAACTCTTAAATTTCCAGGATAAAAACAAAATCCTAAATGCTGTAAAAAATCTTAAAGGAACTGGTGTGTATATTAACGAGGACTTTTCGCAAGAAACGATTGAACAACGAAGGAAACTTTGGGAAGAGGTGAAACGACTTCGAAGTGAAGGTAAATACTCCATTTTAAAATATAATAAAATATTTAGTCGAGATTTTAAAAAGTAGCAGCGCGTATTTTTCTTAATTTTTCTTTTTTTTTCTTTCAAAGCGCTTTTAATTTCTCATTTTAAGCATAATGAATAACGAAACAATAGATTTTGAAACGCTGCACTTTAATGTCTTCGAAACCGCAAATAATGTTATACTCAACGATTTGAATGACGCAGATGCGCAGATTTTTCGCGGAATAAATTTTGGTTCTCAATATTTTGAAACAGAAACTTTTAAAACTGAACTTACAACTTTAAGGAATAAATTCACTGCATTACACATAAATATAAGAAGCATAAATAACAACATTGATAAGCTTTAGCAATTTCTAACCGAATGCAATTATTTATTCAGTATGATTTGTTTAACCGAGACATGGTGTTCTGACGAATCGTCCAGAATAAATTCAAACTTAGAAATTCCTAATTACAAATTAATATCTTCTGAAAGAAAAACTAACAAAAGGGGAGGGGGAATTATTAACTATATTCGAACTGATCAAGCCACCAAATATAGACATGATCTTTCTACCTCAGATGCCGATAGTGAGGTCTTTACAATTGAGATAACAACAAATAACAAATCAAAAAACATATTAGTCTCCACATGTTATAGACCACCTGATGGTGATATAACAAAATTTTCTAATCATTTAAAACAAATTTTTTATAAAAATAACAATGAACAAAAAAAACTATTTTGTATTGGAGACATTAACATTGATTGCTTACAATACGATAAACATGCCAAAACTAAATTTTTTTTTTTTGACGAAATGCTCCAACATTACATCTTCCTAATTATTAATAAGCCGGCTCGGGTAACTCAATCATCAGTAACGTCAATAGACAATATATTAACAAATACAGTTCTTGATGTTACTTTAAAAGCAGGTATTATAAAAACAGATATATCGGATCATTTTCCGATTTTCTTTTCTCTGTCACACGATACAAAAACTACTAACGACTGTAAAATTGAAATTCATAAAAGGAAAATTAACAAATATGCTATTCAACAATTTAAAGAATCACTATCGGCAATAAACTGGGATAAAGTATACCAAGAATGTAACCTTGGACGCACCAACTCTGCTTACACTAATTTTGAAAACATTTTCTTAAAAAATTATAATAAATATTTCCCAATAAAAGTAATGCTAGTAAAAGAAAAACATCTAAAATATCCGTGGATCACCAAAGGCATTAAAAAATCTTCAAAAAAAAAACAAAAACTTTATATCAAATACTTAAAAAATAGAAATGAAGCAAACCTAAATGCTTACAAGAAATATAAAAATTTGTTTGAAAAAATCAAAAAGATTTCAAAAAAGAATTATTATTCAAATAAAATAAAAAACTCCAAAGGTGATATTAAAAAAACGTGGGACGTAATTAAAGAAATAATTGAAAACAAATATTGCAAACCAAATAGTTTACCTACTAAAGTTGTTATAAATAATGAAGAGTATGTCAGTAGTGACGTAATCTCAGAAAAGTCTACCAATTTTTTCGTTAACATAGGCCCTAACCTGGCTACAAAAATTAATTGTCCAAACAACTCATTTGAGACATACTTAACTAATAACAATGACGAATTAGCATTTAGCGAACTAAAAATTGAAGAACTTGAAGTTGCGATAAAATCTCTTAAAATAAATAAATCTCCAGGTATAGATGATATTTGTAGCAATATCGTTATCGATGTCTTTTTGGAGATACGCAAACCGATCTTCGAAATATTTAAATCATCAATTAAAACAGATACTGTACCAGATAAATTAAAAACAGCTAAAATTATACCAATTTTTAAGACAGGCGAAACATCTTTATTAAATAATTACAGACCGATCTCTATACTGCCTACTTTCTCTAAAATACTTGAAAGAATAGTTTACAATAGATTATACGAATATCTCCTTCAAAATAGCCTCTTAAACAAAAAACAATTCGGGTTTCAAACAAAACACTCAACCGAACATGCCATTTTAGATCTTGTAAATAGCATGAGTGATTCTTTCGATAAAAAGCAATTTGTATTAGGGACTTTTATAGATTTATCTAAAGCGTTCGACACAGTTAATCACAATATCTTACTTAAAAAAATGGAAAGATATGGTGTTAAAAATATATCCCTTGACTGGTTCAAAAGTTACCTGAGTAGCAGAAAACAATGCGTTGTTACAGATCATAATAAATATTCAGACCTACAAGAAATAAAATGCGGAGTTCCCCAAGGTTCCATTCTGGGTCCCCTTTTATTTCTAATATATATCAACGATCTTCCAAAAGCCCTAAAAAAACTTGATGTAATAATGTTCGCTGATGATACAAATTTATTTTACTCATCGCCGTCTATAAGCGACCTTTACGAATCTATGAACACTGACCTCGAAAACCTCAACATCTGGTTTAAAGTTAATAAATTATCTTTGGATACAGATAAAACAAAATATATCTTGTTTCACTCCAACCGTCTTAAAAACTTTATACCAGGCACTCTACCTTCACTAAAAATTGATAACATAAACATCAAAAGAACTGAAATAACTAAGTTTCTTGGAATAATTATTGACCAGAATATTAATTGGAAAGCCCATATTAATATAATAAACACAAAAATATCAAAAAGTATCGGCGTACTCTGCAAAGCCAAACCTATGCTTTCCCAAGACAACTTAAAAACTCTCTTCTTTTCTTATATTCAAAGTTAACTAATATACGCTAATATTGCATGGGGAAGTACCCATAAAACTAAATTAAATTCACTCTACATACATCAGAAACATGCATCGAGATTAATTTATAATAAAGGTAAATTCACTCATGCCGACCCTTTACTTAAAAATTTGAATGCATTAAATATCTATCAAATAAATATTTACCAAAGTATCTTATTCATGCTAAAATACAAACTCGGACTTGTTCCGAAATACTTTACTGATAGCTTTTTTCATATCAACGCAAACAAATACATCACACGAGGAACAGGCAACTTCACCCTGCCTTTAAAAAAAACAAAATTCTCGCGATTTTCTTTAATATACCGTGGCCCATACTTACATAACAAAATAATACTTCAAAATATGGAACTTAATAAAATAGATAACCTTATTGCTCTGAAAAAAAAACTAAAACATATCATAATTAACTTAACCAACTTCATCGAAATGTATTAAACAATTTGTGAAAAACAGTAATAATAAAAAGCCCTACTACTTCTACTCTATAGTAGATACCAAAATACTTATGTGTATTTGTTGAACTAGTTCATTAAAGTTTATTTTATGTTTTAAAGGTTCTCGATGAAAAGACTATTTTAGTCTTCTGCGAGTTTCCTTACAACTAAGTAAATATTTTTTAAGAATAATTTTACATATATATATATTCAACAACGTCCACAAGCAAGTCCCTAGTAGCCCTGTGGTACGACGGACTTGCATATATTTTTTAAATGCATGGGTTAATAGCCAGCACTTTATATTATAAACAACGAATAGTTACCTTATTTTGTACACTGTACAACGCGCATGCGCTAAACAGAATTTTGAATTTGTTTTGTCTTGTAAAGATTTTAATGGTACAAAAATTGTTTAATTGTACGTTTTGTAGTTATATGTAAAAATATGTAATTTTGTTTTATTGAAATATATACGGATACTTTTGTTGTAAAAAAAAAAAAAAAAAAAAAAAAAATATCAAAAATATTTATTTAGATAATCCTGATTCATTCCATTAAATAATACATTTATTGTTATTCAAAAAAAAATTATGGATTAATGAAAAATTTAATGAACATAAGTTGAAGAAGTTAAAAAAGTTGAAATATAATTTTGTAATTTTAAAACCAGTGACAGATCCAGGGGAAATGAGAGGTATGAACCTACCACCCCGCACCAGAATCCATAAATTTATAAAATATCTTTAAATTTTTAAATTTTTTTTTAGTAGGCAAAAATGTGATACAAAATAAACTAAATTTTTAACAAGCCCCGATTCCCCCTCACACCCACACAAAAAATTCCCAGATCTGACTTATTTTGCGATGCAGTGTTACTTCATTCATATAATAAATTCTTAAAACAGTTCAATATTAAAAAAGATGCAATTCATGGCCTTTACTTATAAAAATTTACTTCTTTGTCTTTACTTATAAGAATTATTATTAAAAATTATTAAAAAAAAAAAAAATTGTTTTTCTAATTAATGCTGCTTTTTCAAATTTTTTTTTTTTTTTTGAATAATTGAACAATTGCTAAACTAAGACATTACTAAAAATATGGTAAATGGAAGTATTAAAACAAGTATTTAATAAATATCACCAAAAATAAATTTTAAAACCATTTCAGTGTTTAAAATGCAAAAAGAGTGGTTTTTAAGGCAAAAAAGCAAAAAAACCAAAAAAAACAAAAAACGAAGTCCTCGGTTTTTTTGGCCAAAAAAACGTTTTTTTTGGCAAAAAAAACAAGAACCAAAAAAGCGACTTACATCTCTATAAGTGCCACAGGTTATCTGTGTTTTGTGATTGTGATGTTATTGTTGTGATGTTTTGTGTTGATAGACAACTTGGCTTACCTTCTCGCTGGTGTCTATCGTTAAAAATGATTATTAGGTTGTTTTGTTACTTAAACTCTCTACCTAAAATCCAAGAGATAAGTTTTAGAATAACAACATTTTTTGTTATAATGTTGTTTTCACTTTTTTATCTTAGATGTTGTCAATAGTTCACATAATAATCATCTCAAAGAGTAAGTTTCTTATTTTTTATTTATTTAGTTTTAATTGTTAATTTATAAATTTTTTTTCATTTTTTAAACCAATTAACAAATATATTTTTAAAATTGTGTATCTGTGTGTTTTAATAATAATTTTATTACAATTTTAGGTTGAGTTTCTGCTGTTACACCTGCTATTGCTGTTGTAAGTACTCAAAGTTTTAGGAAGTTATATTGCTGTAAGTTGTTTTTCATTCAAATTTAAATTTTAACTTTATTAAAGAATCTTTTGTCTGGTAAATAAATTCTGAATGATTTAAATATATTTCAATGCCCATACTAATTTACTAATCGATTTGTAAATTAAGTAGTAGTTTTAAACAGATGAATTGGATTCCACGATCCTTTATGCATATTTGCATGGAGTTTTATAATATGACCCAAAATTTTTCTAAAAAACTAGGTAAATAACTAAAAACACTTCAGTCTGTAAAATTAACAATTCTGGATAATTTCGACAGATGCAAAAAAAATTATGGCATTTAATTTTCTTATAGTTTTGTATTCCTATCAAAAATTTCAAGTCAAATGTAATAACAGTTGGAAATTATCAAATATTTTTAAAGTCAAATAGGTTTGTGCAACATAGATATGTCCAATAGGTTGGTGCAACCCTTTTGTAGTAGTTTACTGACCGGTCTGTAAATTATGCAATAATTTCAAATTGAGGTATTTTTCAGATTCCATGATTCCTCTATGCATATTTGCATATTGTAACCTTAATTTTTGTTGTTCATTACATAATTATGTAAGTAAAAACACTTCAGTCTGTAAAATAAATGATTCTGTATGATCTCAATAGATTCAATGAAAACTGGATCACTATTCAAAATTTCAAGTCAAATGTAATAACGGTTCAAAAATATCAAATATATTTAAGGTCAATATGCCTAATTGGTGTGTACATCTATTTACTATAATTGACCGACCGGTCTGTAATTTATGCAATAAATTTACTGATAGGTCTGTAAATTAAGCAATAGTTTTCAAATGATGTATTTTTTGGGTTCCATGATTCCTTTATGCATATTTGCATAGCGCAACCCTAATTTTTTTCTTCATAACACAATTAAATAAGTAGAAACCTTTCAGTCTGTAAAATAAACAATTCTGGATAATCCCGACAGGTTTAATAAAAACTGGATCACTATTTAAAATTTTAAGTCAAATGTAATAATGGTGCAAAAATATCAAAAATTAAAAACAATTACAAACTATTTAAAGTTGATATGTTTAAATTGTTTGAACAGCCCATTTTCAATAATTTAATGACCGAACAGTAATTTATGTGATTATTTTACTGACTAGTCTGTAAATTATGCACTTGTTTTCAAATTATGTATTTTTTGGATCCCATGATTCCTTTATGCATATTCGCATGGTATAATTATGATATGACCCCAAATTTTATTCTCCAAAAATAAAAAAATAATATAAAAACCCTTCAGACTGTAAAATAGATGATTCTGGACAATGGCAACACATTTTTGAAAGTAAAATTTTGGTTTTTTATTTTCTTATAGTTCTTTCTTTTATAGATCACTATGAAAAATTTATATTTAAGTCAAAAGTAATAACGATTTAAAAGTTATTCAAAAGTCAGTATGACCTCAAAAACATATAAATTAGTAAAAACCCTCGGTCTGTAAAATAGATGATTCTGGTCAATCCCGACAGATTTAAAAAAAAAATTTGAATTTTGTTTCCTTATAGTTGGTTGGTCACTATGGAAAATTTCAAGTCAAATGTATTATCGGTTTAAAAGTTATTCAAATGTCAATAATACTCTCATTTTCGGTGCCATTTCGAAGCAAATTTTCCATACTTAAGCCGTATACCTTTTGTCAAAAAATCACCCGTTTTTTCACGACAAAAAGTTCAATAACTTTTGATCCGCTTAACTTCAAAGGTCAAATGACCCCTCATTTTTCAAGTCAAACCAAGCTCTATACAATGGCATCAATTATATTTGAATATTTAAATTATAAAAAAAATCGTGTGGACATGCTTACATAATATTAAATAAAATATCTCAATATAACAATGTAATAAACGATCTATATTACCAACAGTACAACAAAATTTACAAATAGTTAGTGAAGGCAGGAAATGGTGAAAACTTCTACATGAAAACATATTCTTTACTTGTAATAGAGTCTGATAAATATTTTAATGATCTTGAAAAACCTTGCAGTACACTTATATCAACAGCGTTAACTGATAAAATTTTTTATTATTACAAAACATTTTTTTCAGAGAATATATCAATTGAACTGAAACGTATATCTGCAAAGGAATTAGATGGTCTACAATACTTGGCTGGCTACATTTTGTCAAAATTTTGAAAGAAAGCTAAAAACAGTAAACAATATCAATCTGAAGAAAACCAAGCAATTACTTTTATTTTAAAACACTGTATTCTTGAAAAAAATTTGTCGCATAGACAAAGACTTATTGATGTTCAAAACAGAAGTGGACTGATCTTACTGACAGAAGAGTGTCAGCAAATATTTATTCAAACAGAAATAAAATTTCTGTCTGAAACTCTAGATTCAATGTGCAACTGTGCAAGGGTGGATATAGGATACAGGTGAGCCAACACCTCTGGCACAGTATCAGCTTACCTGTAAGTTATTTTATGTATATTTGTGTTCTGTGCACACCTCTGGCGCAGTGTTGGCTCACCTGTAAGTCTTTTTATGTATATTTGTGCTCTGTGTAGACCTCTGGCGCGGTGTTGATTCACCCGTAAGTCGATTTTCTTTATGTTTGTGTTCTGTGTAGACCTCTGGTGCGGTGTTGGCTCACCCGTAAGTCGCTTTATGTTTGCTATGTTATTGTTGTGTTATCATTTTTATGTTATTGTTGTGTCTGTTTTTGTTTTGTTTGAACCTCTGATGCAGTGTTGCTTCACTCGTAAGTTGTTTTATGTTTGTTTGTGTTCTTTTTTAAGCTCTGGCACCGTGTTGGCTCATCCATAAGTTGTTATATGTATATTAGCTGTGCTATTGTTGTGTTTAATCATTGTTATGTTGTTGTTGTGATATTTTGTGTTGATAGACAACTTGGCTACCTTCACGTTGGTGTCTATTGTTAAAAATTATTATTAGGTAGTTTCATTACTGAAATACTACTTCTAATCATTCACTAAAAGCCAAGAATCAAGTTTTATAAAAAAAATGTATTTTTTAATGTTGTTGCCATTTATTATTTTTAGTGTTGTTAATACTTCACAACAACAATCTCACAAGTTAGGTTTATTATTAATTATTCATTTAGTCAGGTGTTTTAATTTTTAACATAAATTAAAAAAAATATTTATGTGCAATCTGTGTTTTCAATAATAATTTTCCATTTTTTAGGGAGAGTTTCTGTTGCTATAACTGATTTATTGAGAGTTCTTGTAGAACAGAAGTTAAGAAATCTAATATTTTAAGGATTATTTAAAAGCCAAGACAGGAATATCTTTAATTTTCGTATCATTAACTAAAAGCTATATAAATATTGTGACAAGTTATCGAAATTGTCATAATATTTTTGATAATTTTATTATTATACTGTACTATTGTACTGTTATACTATTTTATATTTATAATATATATTATTAAATCAAAAATGAAGTGGTGATTTTTTTATAGTGAGTTAACAAGTTCGTCAAATAAAAACAACTTTTTTTAATGAAAATAATCCATAAAAAATTTTATATTAGAGTCGCTCCGAGGTTCATTGGGACTTAGGGCAAAATTTTATTTCTGAGGCCATTTTCTTAGAAACAGTAACTTTTCTTTCAAAAATAATCTTTGGAACAACCACTTTCTTAAAATTTAAAAAAATGGCCCTTAAATAGTACTCGAGGTCCCTAAACCCTTTGGATCCTGTAACAATATCGTCCGACTGCCCCTTCCCCCCTCCCCAATTTTCTTTTTGTATTACGGCTTTGAATTTTATTATTATTAGGAACAGTTTTTACGAAAAACCACTTTGATTAAAAAAAACCACTCTGATTTGGATTCTTTTCCAAAATAAAACAGATTTTTGAAATGTTGTACATACATAGACCGGTTACCCGTAGTTGGAACTTCCAACTATAGATGAGCAAATTCGGATATCCGGAATAGACTAATTGAAATCGAACTTACAAGTTGAAAGTTTTAACTAGGGGTGAGCAAAACCGGATATCAGATCCAGTTCCTTAAAATCCGAACCTGATTTCAGCAAACCGGACTGATATTCGGTTTGTTCACATTTATACATAACAAATGTTTTTTTTTTTTTTTTTTTTTTTTTTTTTTTTTTTTTTAAAGTTAATTAAGTTTTTTTTAAGTTAATTGATGTTGTGATGTTTTCAACGTTTATTATTTACTTAGAAAATTAAAATATGTTTTATTTATTTGCAATTTTTTTAAATCGTTATGAAAATATATTTTGTTAATTTTTTTACATATTTAGCTATATATTATTTATATAATGTAATGTACAACTAAAAAAAAACTCAAACTTCATTATTTTTAATTAAATAAAGTATTAAATGGGACGTCCACTATTGTTTACTCAAAAGGCAGTTGCTTCAAACTAAAGGGGATATTGTAATTTTTACTCAAGATTTGGAGGAGGGGAGATTTTGTTCCTGGGGAAATTTTATTTTAGGGCAGTCTATATAATTGACAGTATTTACCATTACCAAAGAGACATAATAGCTGGAGGAAGAACAAAGTTATTATTTATATATTATTTCTGAATTTCTATATTAGAATTGCCTTTATAAATGTTTAGAGTAGAATTGGTATTATTTTTGCCGTATTTACTAACAGGTATTTTGTATTTTTATATTTAAAATATAAATTCTAATGTAAAAAAAACAAAATAAAAGTTCAAATTGGTGATAGAAGTTGTCTAAGACTTTTATATGCAAGAAACGATTATTTTACCTTTATTGCAATTTTTGTTGTGGTTAACTTCATGATAGCTCCAACAGTTGTTAAAAACTTATTCAGTTAACTTTTAAGAGGGTAATTTTCTATAACTATAATTTTTAAAGATTTAAAATTACATTTTTTAACTTCCCATTTTCAAATCGCATAGCCATTTTTACTTACCGATAAAATAATTATTCTACAAAGGCTGTATAATGGTTTTAAACTTTTTTTCGGCTTTGTTCTTTCTTGAGCTATTATATTTCTTTGCTATTACTTAGTGCATTGAATGCATGTTTTCTTAAAACATAATATTTTACTAAGCAGTATATATTCACTACAGGACCTAAACAAATAAATATATTATAAGTTTTGAAAATAACCCGAGAGAAGAAAATGTAATACAAGTACCAATTTCTGGAGATTATGTGTAATTCCAGAGACTTGGAGGTCAAACTCAAAGTAATCGGATTTAGACAACATGACGAAGAATGAATATTGAGGTGCTAGTAAAATTCCTTTACTTGATGACGTTGTTGTTATTAAACCAGAGACAGAAAGTTTAACTGATGTATCAGTTAAGTTTTGAAATCCATCACAGTTTTCCTTCCTGCAGTTTTTTTCAATTATCATCTCTAATTTCTATTAAACAAGCTCATGAATCTATATTAACAACTGAAGATTATGTTTGCGGAACATTCAAGACTAAAAAATCATCATAATTTCCAAATCGTCATAATTCCAATGCCTGCATCTCTAATATAATCTGGAAATGGAATAGTTAATTCATGTAAAATTGAAAATAGCGTTGATAAAACATCGGTCAAAACTCAGGGCGACTTTGGTATTGCGATATTTTTAAGTTCTCGTATTACTGAATCTGTTATGAACCAATTTATAATTACAAATCGTTTTCCCAAAGAAACAGTTGCAATTTTAACAGTTTTAGTTGATGGAACTAGAGATGGTAACTCCTTCGAGCAGCACCAATGATAGTATTTGTAGATAAGAGACGAAAATGCAATTTTACGACGATGGGAAAGAGACTCAAGTTTTGCAGATAGAGGCGGTCCAATTTCGTTTACAATGCGTTTTTGAACCTTGCTTAGAAGAGAAAGATCATCATTAGAAGAACAAGCCAAAGACAATTTTACGAATAAAATAAGGGGGTGGGGGTGGGGGGTTGAATTCTTGAAAAAATAGGTCCTCAAAAATTACCTTCTTGGGACAAGGGGGCGGAAAAGTGAAACTCCTTTCCTCCCCCCCTCCCCCACTCCGTAAAATTGCCTAAGGAACCAGCCCAAATATGACAATAGCATTCCAAACAGGAACAAATAAGAGATTTGTAGAGTTAGAGAATGGAATCAGGAGAGAGAAAATAGCGAGCACGAGAAGCAACCTTAGTAGATGCTAATTTAGCAATCAATTGTATATATGTTTTCCATAAAATTTTAGTAGCAAACGATAATCCAAGAAAGTGTAAAGAAGAGGTATTAGTAAGAGGGTTGTCATTCATTAATATAGGAATGTTGACCGTACTGCAATTGTTGTTTGCAGTAAATAACTGAGTTAAAAATTTCATGCCACGGTGAGCCCTAACCTGAGGCAGAAGTGAGATCAGATTCAAGATCGGATGCTTGTTCTAAGCAATCGAAAGGAAAAGACTTTTTGTCACGTCAGGAGTATAATGTTGAGTCATCAGCAAAAAGAGATATTTTATATGTAATATTGTCTAGAGGATTGTTAATTTTGATAAAAAACAAAATAGGACTAAGGATGAAATCTTGAGATACCTCTGAAGTTACTGAAAATGAAGAGGAGTGTTGTTCTTCGAGGATGCGTTTAATAAAGCGGTTAGAAAGAAATGACTTGACTTTGGTGCATTTAGGAAACTCTCTCAAAAACCTTTCCAGATACGACCGTGGCGCAGTGGTTACAGTGCTTGTTTTATAAGCAGGAGATCCAGGTTCGAAACGAGCTCTGGACATATTTTCGCGTCACGGTAAGGAAGGAGTCATGAATTTCCTGGTTAAATGCACTTCCGCGGTTATCTGTGACAAGACCGTTAGATCTTTATGGAGTACCTATATATATATAAAAAAAAAGATACACCATATAAAGCAAACTTATGGAAAAAACTAACATGCTAAACTTTGTCAAAGCCTTAGTTAGAGAAAACAGCATTAGCGCTAGCCTCTATGTCTCCATCTATTGCATGATAAAATCTTTGTCACAGTAGTTTGCAAGTCAGCCGTAGAGCAAGAGGATAGAAAACCGTATTGATTGTCTGATAGTAAGTTATTTGATTCAAAATGGGATGTGAGAAATTTGTTAATCAGAGATTCAAATATCTTGCTAATATAAGAAAAAAGACTGATTGTACGATAATTGGAGTGGTCAGAATGTTCTCTGGAGTTTTTGAAAATCTTAACAAAAGACGCCATTTTCCACCAATCATTAAATAGTTGTTAAATAGTTTAGAGAGTATTTGTAAGACTGTGATAGGAATATTGTCTGGAACGCAAGCCGTAGAAGGTTTAGGGTAGACCGGGGCACGTTGACCCACGGGGTAGGTTGGCCCATTTGAGATTATTCAAAGGCTAGACGCTTTAACAAGCTGGGAATCTAAGTGAAGGTTGGTAGTGGTTCAATCCTTTTTCCAAAAAAAAGTCATATTTAATGGACCATATTTGAGTGCGTGGGGCCGTTTTAACAATTTTTAATACATCAAAGTAAATTTTAAACAATCTGTTAACGTGTTTAAACTCACTGACGTTTGACAGTAGAGCATAATTCAAGTGCCATATTTAAAGCTTATAGTGTAAGGATTATTTTAGTATATAATGTTCCACAAAATTAATTGATTGTTTAAGGAGAAAGTTGTTCATACTCTAAACATTAGAATGGGGCAGAAAGCAGCAAAAGAAAAAAAAAAGAAGGATTTAAAAAATAAAAAACTATTTTCTATTAAAGAAGCCGGTCCAAGTAACTCTAAAACAAGCAAGATTTTTGTCAGTCAACCTGTAAAATAAAAACGCAACAAGAAAAAAAGAGAAGATAATGAGGAAGATGTTTTGTGTCTTAGTTGCTTCAAACCATTCTCAAACATTCTTCCAGGTGCTCTGTGGATTCTGTGTTCAAACTGTCAGTGTTGAGCCCATGTGAGTTGTGTAAAAAAAGATGCAAAGGGGTTAGATTATAAATGTTTATTCTGTTGTTAAATAAAATGTTATTGTTATATCTTGTTTTTACTTCATTTTTTTGTAGTTTATTGTTTTAAAGTTGTTTCAATTTTGTTTTATCAAGCTATAAGTTGTTTGTTTCTTCAAGTTGGAAAGTTGTTTTTGATCAATGAGCGTTTTCCACCTTGAAGTCTGCCATAAATTGTATGTGGGCCAACCTACCCCGATAACGGGGTAGGTTAGCCCACCCGACATGACCTGACAAAAACAGTTTTAAATGTATTGAAAACCTGTTATGAACTTTAATTCATGTTTTTTCCGAATAGTCTAGAGACTAGTCAACCTTTTTGCAAAAAAAAAAGAAACTAAAAAACAAAAAGCTAAAAAGTTATACATCACGGAAAAAAAAGCGGGTCAACGTGCCCCGGTCTCCCCTAATTTAGATATGACTTTAGCAACGGAAACTAGAGTAGTTTAAATTAATGACGTTGTTGAAGACTTTCAAAAAGTCTCGAGAGCCTAACTTCTGAGATAGAAGATAAATAGAGAGGTAAATGGTATTTAAAGATTTTTTTATGAATTTTACTCTCTGGAAAATTTCTTACAGTTTACAAAAAAAGTAAAAACTCTTTTATTGTTTACAGTCACTGATTCAACAGACACGCCTGAAGAGGTGGTCTTTCCAATTCCTAACTTCTGAGATAAGATACGATATTTAATAAACTGACAATAGCTGAGCTTAGCATCAAACAGCATATTTTTATATCAATTTTTTGCAATAATAAAAACCGCTTGTTCTCAAGAGAGTTACTTTTTTGAAAAAGATGAAAAAAATGATTGCTATTAGATATAACAGCCGCACAAGAAGGTGAAAACCAAAGAGTAAAATGAGGCTTAACTTGGAACCGGCAAGAAAAAATTGAAGCTTCCGTTCCTGCTTGAATCCAAAAGTGAGTGAGGTGAGTACAAAAAAGAAGTGCAAAATGAAATATTTATAGAGAGAAAAAGAGAAAGAGGAGTAAATTAAGGAGTGTAGATAAATCATTAGAGCTGTCAGGAAAACAAATCAAAAAGATAATTATCTGAGTAAGCGATTGAGAAATGCAGAAGTTATAGACTTTAGTTCCAGCAAGATCAAAGGAGTTAGAGCCAAAGCATTTAGTGTCAGGAGCATTGAAGTTACCAACAACAACAACAATTTGGGCAAAGGGATAAAGAAAGAGGGCATGGTCAATTTGATCAAAATTACATCTAAAAGAGGGCAAAGAAGGAGAGCAATTAGGAACAAAGAGAAAGATAATAGAGTGAAGAGGTACTGATAGGAAGCACCTAAAAGAATGGTAAAAGAATTCGTATTTCACGACAAATAAGTGAATGAATACGTATCTATACCCCCATGCTAAGCATGTAACTATTGGAGTCTTTGCAAATCAAAGGATAAAGCCCATAAACACAAAGATCTTATAAAGTAATAGCGGAAATTTGTCTGTGAAGTTTTCAAAAATTAAGACTCAACTGATGGAAGATTGCTTTGCAGACCACGAATATTTGCGAGAGGTAAGATTCCACTAATGGACGGTTACTTTGCAGACCTCAAATATTTGTAAAAAGTATATTAAAACAGTTAGGTGGTGGGGATGGTTTTTTATATTTAAAATTTTGGGCTACTTTTGGCATGATTTAAGTTTATTAAGAACTTGACACATTCATTGATAGGGCACAGCCCCCTGAGCAATGAGCTACGCAGTTGTCTCATCCCGTAATTAACCCTGTAATTAATCCTGTAATTAAGTCGTAACATAGAGCTCCTTATGTGGCCTTTAATTGATCTTATTGCACACCAGAAGCATTAACAGGGACACCATCCATGAGCAACATAGCATTGTTAATACTCTGATATTTTGCAGCTATTGGTGGAATCAGTTTCTCTGAGACCTATCACAGAGTTTGGGAAACTTTTTATCAGCCGGCCTCAGAACCATTAAAGCTGTACTCTTATTAGGAGATAACAGGAAGAGTTTTATAGCCACTATCAAGGAGACACAAGCAAAAACCTACGAGTAGAGTTAAGAAGATCCAGTTTCATCATCCTAGGCTTGAAACAATTAATGACCAAAAATAAAAATTCTATAATTAAATGTATTAACCGTCCACCGTGAGGAGAAATCAGACTGTTTCAAAATTTTATTAAAAAATGTGTGTTTTGAAAATAAACAAAGAAAAAAAAAACAATTATGTAAAACTGATTATATAAATTTAACGCGCTGAATTACTATAACTTTCCAAACACTAAATCGTTTTTTGATATATTGTTTAGATGCAATGTCTTGCCAGTAATCAATAATTTGTGAATAAAAATTCAAAAAATGCAACTGATAATATACTTATAAACAATTACTTAGAAGCGTCATTTCAGTCAGGCATTTTTAAAACAGATATAAGCGATGATTCCTCGATCTACATTAATATTAAGAAAAAATTTTAAGGATTCTTAGCCAAAGTTTTCCATTACTAATATAAATGAACTATCGAATAAATTAAATGTAGAAAATTTGAATGATGTCTATAATTTTCATAATACAAACGGAGCTTTTAGTAATTTTTTAACTAAATTTTTAGTAATATTTGACGATGCTTGGATCCTTGGATGAATAAAACACTTTTAAAGTGTTTTAAAAACAAACAAAAACTGTACAACAGTATCTTAAAAAATAAAAGTACAGAGAACGAGAAAATATACAAAAACTGTAAGTATTTTTATGAACATCTTTTAAAGAAATAAAAAAAAAGTGTTCTAGTTAACAAATTAGCAATTCCAAGTTTGAGGTTAAAAAAACATATTCTCTAATTATTGACGTAATGGGCTGAAGTCAAATAAAAAGTTCAGTATTACCTCAAAGACTTAACATTAATAAACCAGATTTTGTCCTATTAAAAGATCAAACGAATTTAATAAATACTTTACAAATGTTGGGATTAGTCTCGCAAATAAAATTATACTAACTTCTACGTCATTTAAAACATATCTAAAAAAATCAACAGATGCAACAATGTATGATAGCTTCTTAACTTTTCTTGAATTTGACGCAGCTTACTTTTCTTTAAAAAAAAGAAACCTCCAGAATTTGATGAAATTCCCAGTAATATCTTTATATCTAACAAAAAAAGCATTAAAATAAATTTTGTTCCGCATAGTAGACCTATATTTAAATCAAGGAATATTTCCTGATATACTTAAACTTTCAAGAGTATACCCAATTTATAAAAGTGATGATCGTGCCTAACTATAGAACCATATCGGTATTTTCTGTTTTCTCAAAAATTTTTAAACACGTGTTTATAATAGAACCTTTGATTATTTTACAAAAAATAAACTGTTTAATCCAAAACAATTCTAATTTCAGAAAAAACATTCAGTTAAACATGTCATTATTGAAAAAATTGACCAAATAACTGATGGTTTTGAAAATGATAAGTTTACTCTCGAAGTATTCATAAATTTATCCAAGGCATTCGACACCGTTGATTACTTTATTCTGTTAGAAAAAACTATAATGGTACGAAGTATACAATAAATTATATCATTAGATAAAAAAATAATCTACCTAATATCTTTAAAACAATATGTTCAAAACAAGAAACCCGGAATATTGAATATTCTGTATGCCTCAAGGATCAATCCTAGGATTGCTCTTATTTTTAATTTATGTTAAAGATTTTAATGCATCAGTAAAACTAAATGCTATCATGTTTGTAGACGATACAAATCTATTTTTATCAAATAGCAGTATTAATCAATTATATTGCTGACATGAAAACTGAATTAGAAAAAGTAAATTGGTTCAGATCAAGTAAACTTACTCTTAACGTCGAAAAAACACAATAGACAATTTTTCACAAAAAAACACAAATAGAAAACCTTCCTTTAACTGCCAAAACCTATAGATCATAAACAAACTAAAAAACAAGACGCTTTAAAGTTTTTAGAAGTTGTTGTGGATGATCAATTATCAAGGTTCCCACATATAAAGTATATATACAATCAAAAATTAAAAAAACCATTAGTATTAAATATCGAATTCACTCATATATAAGTTCACCGAGTCTAAAGTTCATATACTTCTGCTTGATTCATTTCTACATTAAAGCTTATATACATCTAAAGCTTATATAATTCTGCTTGATTCATTTCTACATTACTTATGCAAATATTACGTGGGCAAGTTGTCAACCAACAAAACTTAAAAAACTCTTTGTTTACAAAAACATACTTTTAGAATTATGTACATCAAAAAACAGAATTATATACAGTATTGGATAAAACATTTGCAACCAACATCGAACAATGCTTAAAAGTGTTCCTAAATTATATAACTAATAACTATACTACCACAGCAAACAGTTCAGGAGTCTGGAGTCATAGCATGCCATGACATGAGCAAATAGCTGAAAGGTGACAGCACACAGGCAGAATTTCATTGACAAGTGCCATTTTGCAGCGGACAAAACAAGTGCAACTTTTTTAGTTTGTTTCATTTTCTTAAGCCTGGTCCGTGTTAACGTCACGGAAGTTTTTTAATAGTTAAAGGAAGTATTCAGAAGTTTCCAGGTGTTTCCAGAAGTATGCAGAAGCTTCCAGAAGTTTACAGAAGAAAATCTGGAAGCATCCAGAAGCATCCAGAAGTATCCAGAAATGCAGAAGCTTCCAGAAGGATTGAAAAGAAGCATCTTGAATCTTCCAGAACAGGTTCACTTAGGTTCATTTTACTACATAAGAGACATGTAAACCGACATGTAATTCAATCAGTATATTGAAGTCAATCAGTCATTATTATCAAGACAGTTAATCGAAGTGAGTTTTATCAAAGTGTTTTATCGAAGAACATCAATACAAGAAGTAAAATACAACAAGTGTTTCATTACATCAATATAGTACACATCCAACCAAGACGTTGTGTTCCACAGAGCATTGTATTGTATCATCAATACAATGCTCTGTGGAACAGAGCATTGTATTGATGATACAATACAATGCTCTGTTCATTGTATTTTATCATCAATGCAATACATTGTATCATCACAAGGTAAATGTAACACGGTAAGCCTTGAGAAGCATGATTATTTATTTTTTTTATTTTTATGACTTCAAGTGCAAAAATGGCTCCTGACAGTTTTGGATTGAAAATAAAAAAAAAATTATTGGCGATTCTATAAGCGGAATGTCACAAAAAAGTATTTGTGATAAATATCGCGTGAAAAAATGGACCGTATCAAGACTATGTTCCAAATATCGTTCTACGGGGAAGTTGGCAGCAGATAATAAAGGGGGAAGACCGCATTTCACCACTTCTAGAGAGGATTCTATGATCGTCAGATTCGTCAAGAAGGATCCCTGGATATCATCAGTCGAGATACAAAAGCAATTAGAGCTGCCTGTATCGGACCGAACAATCAGACGACTATGTGACTATAATGGAATAATGGACCGTTTCAAGTATAAATATATCCTGAAAGATGTTATGTTACCTCAGAACTAGTTTTTAACTTATATAATTAAAAACTAGTTAAATAAAAAAACAAGCAACCAAAAAATTTAACAGCGATATTAATAAATAAAAGCAAGCGTAAGTTAAATTAATTTAAAAAAAATAATGATTTAGCTATAATAAACAAAACAAAAAGACAAAAAATAAGTATGAAAATACTCAATTATTAATAATAATAAAAATAAATAACAACAACATAGGGATGGCAAAAATCCCAGAAATTTTCAATCCCGGGATTTCGGGATTGAGAAATTTGTCCCCGGGAAATCCCGGGATTAAATAGAAAAAAACGCAAACGCGTTGAACACTTTTTAAGCACTCATCAAACACTTAAAAATGATTAATTTAATGATAATATAACTAAAATATTAAATACATTAATGAACCTCTAAAATTAAGTTGAATCATGTTTCAACTTAATTATGTATTAAAACTTATCTAAGACTTTTGAAAATTAATAAACCTTAGTATTATAAATTATAAAACATTACCTTAAAATGGTAACACAGTATAAATAAAAATAAAAATTAAAAAACAATATAAATATACATCAAGGGCGTTTACAGGAAATTTTTTGGGTAAGTCCAAAATAAAAAAAAATATTCCCTCCTCTGCCTCCCTATTTTTTTAGGGAGAGGGGGAGGGGGACCGGATTTTGACCGGATTGAGTGTATTTTATAAAAATGTTTTAATTCTTTAAATGACTTGAAACATTGATAAAATGGAAACTAAAGCTCAAAATATGATTTTTGCAAACTAAAAAAATTATTTTTTGAAAATACTCAGTTGTCGTAATGTAAAATATATACGTGTTAAAATTTTTTTCAAGATTTGTGAAAACAATTTACAAGATTAATATAAGATTTTGCTGTGTAAATTTTTTTTATATAACTTTATAAATAACTTTTAATTATAAATAAACTTTATAAATACATAGATTCAAAAAACTTATTGGAATAACTGTACAATGCTAAATGTTTTTACAAAAATGTCTGGTGCAATGAATATAGCTGTTTAACAAAAAGCAGCTAAAACATTTTAAGTTATACTTTTATCGTATTTGAATTTTATTTAAAACACAACTCATAAGTATTTATAACAAACTTGAAAAGGTTTGTTGCTTGTAATGTTCCAGTATTATTAGATTAAAGTTCATTTTTGAAATTCAGGCAGTTGAGTGAAGTTCAACTAAACTTCCCACAGATCAAATTTGAGTAATAAAGCCGTTGGTTTGGAAATAATAAATAAACCTAATAAAGCCTTTGGTTAAACAAGACACTAAAAAAATGATTTGGTTTTCTCAACTAGTATAAAAAAACATTGAATTTCTGCAATTGTTTTTAGAAGAAACTGAATATTAGAAAGAAGAAATTAAAGTACAGGTGCTTTATAGCACTTCAAAATTGTATCAATCAACCATTGTGTTAATCTCAGTAATCTAGATAAAACTCAGATAGTCTAGCAAAGAAACCGCGATAACCAAGTTGAAATAATTTGAAATGCAATTTTTAGGCTTGTTTAGAGGTGTTGATTAATAATATTTCAAACTATAGAGACAAAATCTTTTAATGCTTGAATAAGATTTAAACTATAAAAATTATCATTATTACTTGCTTGCAAAACTATGTAATTAAAAAAGTTATATTAAAAACATGTCTTGTTATACAGAGTGCAACAATAAAATCAAAGTTTGTTATAAATTCAGAAGAAGAAGCAGTAGCAGAGGCTGCACCATTAATGACATTCTTTGAGACAGAAAACCACAGGTATAAAAAACTTTCGTAAAGTATCCATGCCACAATTTCACATTTCATAACACCCAAAGAAAAATCAGTAATAGCTTTTATGAAAATACTAAGTAAACAAGTTTTTTCTTTAATGTGGTTCATCATAGTTCCTATTTCGATTATCATAAATCTCATAAAGGATAAACAATATGGCTAATTAAAACTATACTTAATAAGTCTAAAATCTTCTTCTTGATTATAAAGGAAAACCAAGGAACAAATACTAGTTTTTATCAATGCAACTATAAACAGCTTCTACTTGTAATAACTCTCTGTCTTCCTTTCTTGTATCCAAAGGATATCGTGATATCAAAAGTTCTACACAATTAAAGTAATATTCGGTCGCCTAACTTTAAAGGAAATGATGCTTTTCTTTAACATTCTTATGATGCATTTTCTTTAACAACTAACTTTTTCTTTAAAATGCTATGTAAACTTGTAAATTAAGCGACATTTTGAACTAACCATCGGCCATGTTATATGTTTAATAAAATTAATTAATTTAATAAAACACAAATTTAGCAGGGTGTAGGTCAAAGGAGAAGTTTGAAATTTATTTTCCACATTTGAAACCTTTTTTCTCCTTATTTATTACTTAAAATGCAAGTCATTAAAATGATACACAGTCTAGTATAATAAAACTGGGGATGTGTATTGATATATTTTGATATATACTAGTTGTTACTAACTAATTTTACCACCTGGTGATAGTTAAACAATAAAACTTAATAAAAATTCTACTCATGGTGTATGTCAAAAGGGAAGTCCAAAGTTTGTTCTAACTGAAATAATCATTTTAATTTTTTTTTAAACCATTGAAAGAAAAAATTCAAAAAATAGAGTTCTGTATAACAAAATAAAATAAGGTATGTCAATTCAAGTTTCTAATTAAGTTATTTAACTCAAAAGTTAGTTTAACCTGTAGGTGTAGTTTGGTTTTAATAGTTATATATAGTAAGACTTTTTTCAACAATATAATCAAGTTGAAAAACTTTTATTTAATTTTTTCGGGTACGTCCAACGACGTAGCAGACATCCCCTAGACACGCCCCTGTACATGACGTTAAAAAAAACTTTCATAAATCACTCATTTGAAAATTGAAATGAATAGATATAAAAATGGAATTAAAATCGCGCATACTTTTGGAAGCAGAAAATTCAAAATCAAATTAATGTATACCTTTTATTAAAAACTCTTGCTTTTTTTGCTAAATTTATAAACATACATATAAACATATATATATATATATATATATATATATATATATATATATATATATATATATATATATATTTATTCAGCTACTATACCAAAAACGATATAAAAATTACTAAACTACAATCATATGCTTGAACTTTATTAACTATTTTTTTTTTTTTTGACGATCCTGAATTTCGGAGGCTAATCCCGGAATTTTTGGATGAACAATTTGTACGAAATTCCGGGATCCCAGGATTGCTCTACAACAACAGCACAAATAATAACAAACTTTACGCAAACTTAAGGCAAGCACAAAAACTATAAAACGAAAACATATTACATAACGAAAAGACAAACGCAAAAACTTCTACAAAATAAAATAAATTATATTTGTTATTCTTAGCGGATACAGAAAAGCGTAGAAAATTTATTCGTAACATTTTTTTACTTTTAATTACGTAAAATTTTCGTAACAATTTTTTTTCTTCAATTTTTTTTTCTTCATTTTTTTCTTTATTTTTATAAAGCAAATTGTTTTTGTTTTAAGTAGTTCTTTTTATTAATTTTTCGAACATTTTTCGAACTTCTTTTTTTTTAACATGTTACTTCGCTTTTAATTGATTGCTTTTGTTTTATTTTATTAAATCTATTTGTTCGTTTTATTTTTTTATTCATTTTCTTTTTTTTTTTTTAATTTTTTTAATCTTTTAGTTCGTTTATGCCTTTTAAAAATTTTGCTATTTTACTTTATTTTTAACTTATTCTTTAAAATAATTTCCATGGCCGACGACACGGGTTTTGTACTCAGTGTAGTTAAACCACTTTTACTTTTTTAAAATATTATAGCGTCTGTATGATATTTTGTTGATTATGACATATTTCCGTGAACTCTTTCTACTAACACTACTATTAAGTTCGGCATTATTATATAGAAGATAGATAGATTATAAAATAGTTTTTCACTTAAAAGGACAAATTCTATTCCACATTAACCTTATCTCTATTTCTCCCTCTAATATTTTTTAGTGAACAATAGATTATGTGCTGGAAAAAAAAAATTCACATATGCACCTTTCCCGTATATTTATATTTAGAGCTTAAAATGAAGAAGGTAAATCATTTAGTTCAAGACAACCTGGCCAAACCCAAATCCTCTGTTGATTTATGCACACTCACTGTGGCTAGGCGTGTAAAATAAGTAGCTAGGCAAGTCAAATAAATTAACTTGATCTGTTTTTCTGCATAAAAGACAAACAGAAAATGTGAAGTACTTGATATAAGGAACTGTAATATTGGATTTAGTTAATTCAATACAAAGTGATAGGAAACTGCAAAATAAGGTAACAACGTGAAAATTATTCCAATACTAATTTACAACAATTTGTATTGCGTTTTATTAAAATAGCTTTATTAAATGGTATGAAGATTGATGATTTTTCTTTTTCGCCTTTAGAAAATGATTAACGATTTGAAAGACTTTTAAATTGATTATAAAAGCATTATCTAAAAATGAAATAAAATCATTATTGATAACACTGAATGCACATTTATTTGTTTTATGTTAATTCATTTGAAAAATGAAAAATACGAAACGAAATTTAGTAATATTAAATAAATATTAAACACTTACTTTGTGAGAGTGCTTTTGTAAAAGTCTCTAATATTTTGTTAGAAGGCTGGAAATACTCTTTTTTTAAAAAAATTCAGTTTTATCAGCATTGCTAAAGATAAAAATTCTTATTGACACAAAAAAATTCGGCATTTTTTCTTAAAATATTTCTTGGCTTTTAGTGAATGATTAGGAGTAAGTTTCAGTAATGAAGCTACCCAATAATCATTTTTAACGATAGACACCAATGTGAAGGTAAGCCAAGCTGTCTATCAACACAAAACATCACAACAACATTACAGGATGACAAACAATAACACCAGTAGTGTAAGCGGGGTTTTTGTTGTTTCAGATATATATTTAGAAGTTGTTGAAGAGTTTAACTTTGTTATGTCTAAAAAAATTCAGGTTAGGAAAAAAAAATTTTTAAACATTTGTTCCTAAGCTTTAACAACATCAATTTTTTGCAAAGTATTTTAATTCTATAAACGTGAATACACTTAAGTTTGGTTGAAAGTGCTATCTGAAGCATCAAAAGACCCTGCCTATGCTACTGAATACACATAGCATAAAATATTTGCACATAAACACATTTGCACATAACACAAAATATTCAGATTATGTGTTTCCAGAATAATTTAAAAAGCTAGACAACACAACCTAGCTCAACACTTGTAACACCGCTTGGCACTAAACGCTGTCAAGTAACACCACAATTTAGTAACGCCGCTTGGCATTAAGTGCCAAGTAACACCACTAATTAGTAACACCGCTTGGCTAGCAAGAATCACAATCTTGCACTACACGTTGCCAAGTAACATCACTTTTCACATGGAAACAACTTAATATAAACTTATATAAACTTAAGCACATAAATATAAATAAAGATATATAAACGGATATCTGATTAATTTTTTGCTATACTAATCTAAAATGAACAAAAACAATAAAGTGTTATTTATCAGTTTAAACCTATGAAACTATGTGTAAAGCGTCTAATAAAATTTGTGAACAAAAATTATAACTAAACTGGTTTGAAACAGAGAAAAAGTCAGAAGTATCTTGTAATAACATACTATATTGTAAGTAATAAAACAGTGTTTTTTGAAACAAATAAACAATTTTATTATTTTAAAAGTCATATTAATGGTAATATTAAAAAGCAAAATTAGTTACAAATTAATTTTAATAACACTAAATTAATTTTAATAATACTAAATTAAAAATGACATGCCAACAATTGCAAACATGTTGCATCATATAGACCATATATAGTGGTCTTCATCTATTAGGCTGGCGCAGATGTACTTTTAATATATTGTTTCCAGTTTAGGATGTTGAATGCTGGATCTTCTTGACTCAATGCGTGGGTATTGCTTGTGTCTCTATTTTTATGACTGGGCAACTCATTCTATTATCTCCTAATGAGGGTACAGCTCTAAAACTCAGTTTTATGGTTCTTAGGCCGGCTGGTACTCAGGTTTCCCGAACTCTGTGGTAGCTCTCAGAGAAGCTGATTCCATCAACAGCCGAAAAATATCAGAGTACTAACAGTGCCATGTTGCGCATGCATGGTGTCCCTGTTCGTACTTTTTGTGTGCATTGCAGAGGCCACATTTGGAACCCTTTGTTACGGCTTAGGGTTTATTAATAGTAATGAGGCTATTGCTTAGTTGTTAAATAGTGTACTGAGTACTATCTATACTTGAGTCAAGTTCTTTATAAATTAAAATGACTAAAGTACCTAAAACTAAAAAACACAAAAAACCATCGTCATCACCAAGTTCACTAAACCTATCATTTACTAATATTCGTGGTCTTCGAAGTAACTTTTCTTCTGTTGAGTCTTATCTCTTGCAAAGTTTACCAGACCTACTTGCTCTTTGTGAGACTAATTTGAGTTCGGCTGTCCCATCTTGTGATCTTAGTGTTGATGGTTATCTTCCTTTAATTTGTAAAGACTCCAATAATCACATGCTTGGCCTGGGCATCTACATTCGTAAGAACTCACCCATTTGTCGTGAAACTAGGTTTGAATCTACTGACTATTCTTTTATGTGCTTTCGTTTAGCACCTCTTCACTCTATCGTCTTTCTCTTTGTTCTATATCGCTCTCCTTCATCCCAAGATTGCACTATTCTCGATGTTATTTCTGATCAAATTGACCAAGCCCTCTCTCTTTATCCATCGGCCAATATCGTCGTTGTTGGTGACTTTAATGCCCATCACACCGATTGGCTTGGCTCTAGTGTCAGTGACTCTGCTGGCGTTAAGGCCCTCAACTTTTGCCTTTCTCAATCTCTAACTCAAATAGTCAACTTTCCATCTCGCTTTCCAGACAACCCTAATCATTTACCTACTCTACTCGACTTGTCTTGTTTTGGATCCTAGTCAGTGCTCAATTTCTCCACATTCACCCTTAGGTGCTTCTGATCACGGTTTGATCTCTCTAAAACTATTATCAAATTTTTCTACTTCATCAGAATCCCCCTATCATCGTACCACATACAACTACCTTAAAGCTGACTGGGATTCTTTCCGTGATTTTCTTCGAGATGGCCCTTGGGTAGAAATCTTTCGTCTTCCTGCTGACAAATGTGCTTCTTACATAACTTCGTGGATTCAGGCTGGAATGGAATCTTTTATTCCCTCTCGACGATTCCAGGTCAAGCCTCACTCTTCTCCTTGGTTTTCCTCACATTGCGCTGCAGCAATTTCTAATCGAAACCGTTACTTCCATACCTTATTATAGATATTATTAAAGATACCAAACCATGCAAACTTTAAAATTCACTTTTTTTTACTAACCAATAATTAAACTCTACTTGAAATAAAAAGCGATTACATTTAACATTAAGAAATGAAACTCAATAATTTTTAGACAAATATTTTCAGTTAAAGAAAAATAATAATCTGCAAAAAAAATAATTTGAAGTTTTTTTATATCATAAATTTATTTATGATTATTTTTTAGCTGATGTACCGTTAAACTGAAGGTGGTAACAAAGTGTACAATATTTGCTCTGGCTGAATTTTTTAATGAAAAAACAATATGTGTGCCATGAATGTAATCTGTTTTTCATGGCGGATCAATGAAAGTTTGGTGTATTGGCCAAATCACTTACAAGCATCTTGCCTTTAGGCTGCCATACGTAAAGTCACGTTTTTAAAAGTAATTGAAAGCAGCTGAAAATAAGAATTTTTCGGAAATTATCTTATTTACAATATTGTTTTTGTTTTATTTACAGTATTGTCTTTGTTTTTTATGTAAACAGCTATGTTTGACTCATATATAAAAAATGTTGATTGTTTAGTATGGTTTCATTTCTTCTTTATTGAAGAATTCTTTAGTGTTTTAGGGTTAAGTGATTCTATCAGAGCTTTGCTTGACTATCTCTTTCGATTTATTGAATCTATAGAAAAAAGATCTTCTAAACCTCGAAGAAAAATTATGGAACAAAGACAACTTAAGAATCAATAGTATATATCAGTGAACTGATATTAGTTAATAGTTTTTGGAAACAGTACCATGTGCTATTAAAGTTTCTAATTTTTTAAAATATATGATACATTTATATGAAACATACAAACAAATGATACAATATGATACGTGATTGACTATAATTATGTTGTATATCAAAATGTTTTATATAAATGCTTATTACATTTTATTGTGATTTTTATCTTTTATGCCCAGTTAGCAATGTATTTTGTGTAGCAATGATGACATCTGTAGGGTGTACTCACCGCTACAGATGTCATAATCTATTTATAACCAATTGCTTTTACTTTTCCATAATATCATATTTTAATAAGAATCACATTATAGAAAACCGTCTTATACATACACATGAGTAACCATTATACATCCAATTATATTACCTTTGTTTTCTTATTTTAGATGAACTTTCTTACTTCAGTTAGAGGAAATGAGAAACAACTTACAGCGGCAATCTTAATACAGCTAATGGCCAAAGACGTATGTTTTTCATACTCAGTGTATGAAAGAAAACAAAAACGTCCTGCAATGTCGTTATAGGTAAAGCACAATATTTGTATTCTACATCCCATTTCCTTTTAATAAATAAATATTTTAATAAAAGCTAATTATTTTGCAATATTTATACGTGAAAAATTATATATTTCAAAATTATATTGTGATGATATTTATAAAAAACAATTTTTGGAGTTGCGTTTAGTCATTTATCGTTGTATTCGTTCATTTCGAAATCGCTACTGGCAAAAGTATTAAAGAAAAAATTATCAGCATTCTGGCGACGGCCAATAATAGAGAAAAATAGAACCGTAACTGAGCAACGCCCAATATTGAACAATGAAAAGTCGATGCCCACTATCATAGTGAGAGTATAATACTGTAGTTTACATATATATATATATATATATATATATATATATATATATATATATATATATATATATATATATATATGTATACATAATTTTTGTACCTGTATTTAAATAGCATTGATTTTATTTTGTTATATTTTGGTTTTGGAAAACTCTATACCTCTTTTTTTCGTTTGTATCTGTTTCATATAACTTCAAATAAATTTAATGATTTCCTTTTTTTTTTTCTTCTTCTTCTTAAAGCGTGTTCTATGATCATTGTCATCTCCTAGACTATAACCTGTTTAACTCAAAAGAATAATGCAGCCTAGTACTAGAGTATCACTTAAACAAGAAAACTGTTATAAATTTTAATTATTACAAATTTGTAGAAGGCAATATTTTTTATTATTTTTTAATAATTAAAATTTAATCGAAAATACTCAATATATTGCCTTAATTTAGTTATATATATTATACATATCAGGATAATATTGTAAAATATATTAGGCCAATATTGGCCAGTATAATATCCCTATTATTGGCGCAATATTATTTACAATAATGGCGCAATATTATAAACTATATCGGGCCAATGTTGCAATGTGAACATTTTGCCAATATTGGCCAATATTGACTTAACAGTATTGGGGCAATATTGTATCGCCAATATTGACTTTATAATATTGGCGCAATATTGTAGCGCCAATATTGGCAAAATGTTCACACTGCAACATTGGCCCGATATAGTTTACAATATTGCGCCAATATTGTAAACAATATCGCCCCAATATTGCGCCAATATTGTTTGCTACTAGGGAAGCAACGCAAGTATAGAACTAAAGCATGAAGAAAATCTTTTCAGTACAGCTTTTGTGCCTTTATTGCTCAAAGTAGAAGAAGGCGAAATGTGGAAAAATGAAAATCCTTCAAGCTGTCACTTTTGTAGACCTCTTCATCTACAATATAAAAAAGAGAGTCCAATTTTATCCAGAGAAGAAGAGTCAGATCTAAAAAATCAAATAAATACCTTAAAGACGTTTTGCAAAGTTTTTAATATTGCAGGAGGAATTTTGACATTTAATATCAGCTATAGGATTGATCTTACAATGTTTGATAATAAAGTAGTTAGTGCACTTACAGAGACAAAATCCACTCAATCCTCCAATGTGTGCAATGCTAAACCAAGGAAATGAACAATATTGATTTATTAAAAGCAAAAACTGAGAATGACTCGGCCTTGGGGCTCAGAATTTCAGCTTTGCATTGCTAGATAAAATGCTTGGAGTTCATTCTTCATTTGAGTTATAAAATTGAAATTAAAAAGTATAAGCCAAAAACAATTGAGGAAAAACTATCTGTAGACTTAAAAAAAAAAAGAGATTCAGATATTCTTCAGAGAACGGTTAAGCCTATACGTTGAAATGCCTAAAATTTAATCTGGAAACACAAATGACGGCAATACTGCCAGAAGAGCATTTAAAAATAGTGAAGTTTTTTCTGAAATTACTAAAGTTGATTGTGATATAATTAAAAGATTGCATAATATTCTCATAACCATATCTTGTGGATATCCTATTAATATCAATGAATTAAATTTATACTGCACTGAAACAGCTAAACGTATAGTGAGTTTATACAACTGGTATGTTATGCCTCCTACTGTACATAAACTGCTACTGCATAGTTCTTTTATATCAAATAAATTGCCTTTGCCAATCGGGGTATATTCGGAAAATGCACTAGAGAGTTTAAATAAACAGATAAGAAACTCTAGACTTAAGCACACGGCAAAAATATCAAGGTTAAACACAATGATGAATCAGATGCACTACCTTCTAGTAAGATCAGATCCAAAAATATCAAGCATATCTTTTAGAAAACATAAGAGCTATTGAGGAAAACCGTTACCAGATAAAGTTTTTAAATTAATTGTAATGTAAATAATAAATTTAATGTAAAAAAATGCAGTATTTTTTCTCTATGTAACAACATCCTTTAAAAACCATTTTTATAAAAATATCAAGTAGAGTAATATATCAAAATTATGTGTTTGTCTTGAAGAATCTAAAAACTAAAAAAAAAATTTTTGTACGCGTACGCGTACCTTTAACACTCGTAAGCGCGCATTTTACGCGTTGAAGCTGCGCGTTAAAAAAAATTATTAACAAATTTGAAATCTTTGACCTAAAAATTATTATTTTAATATATAACATCATTTATTTACAATTTATGTCAATTTTTATTTAATTTTTGCCGTTTTTTGATTGTCCTGAGTCACTGTGCAGCGTTTCGCTGCAGCGAAAAAAAAAGTCGGATTCATTTCGACTTTTTGCGAATCGCCATAAGCGAAAACCAATCAAGCTTTGAATATTATATCACGTAATGTCAACAGTAAAAAAAAGCAAAAGCATGTTGTTTTTACTTCTCTGAAAATTGGCAAGCACGAGTAAATTCTTCAAATAAGGAGCAAGAAAAAAAATGACAAGACTTATACATAAAACTAAATCGAGAATTTACAAATATAAATTTTCACACTGTCAATTACGAAAGTTACACTTAATAAGAATGTTTATCTTCAAGTGGCCACACGAAGATAAATCTTTTTTTGAAAAACCCTAGATATAGTTAAACCTGCTGTTCGTTCTTGCAGTTACAGTTATCAGAGTTTAGCATTTATTTTCTTATACTTTTTAAAAGAAGGCTTATATTAAATGATTGTATTACAAACTGATATCATGTCTTACATTTAAAAACATAAATGTTAATATTAATGCACGGAAAGAAATTTTCGCATGGTTCAAAGTAGAAACTATGCAAAAAAAGTAATAACTGCTTTTAGTTAAACATACAGCGTAAACTTATTGTTGCCATTTTTATTGTTGACAACGAAAAAAAAGTAAGGCGAAAGAAAGTAAATGGTAATCAAAACAGCGTTTCGTCGTAGCGAAAAAATTCGCTTCGCGCAAATATTTCGTCTTGTGGAAAACGGCCTTAACGTATAAAAATTCAAAAATATGTCATAAGGTGAGAAAATGATTTCTTTGAGCACATTCGTGAATTGAGAAGTAACGACTAATCAAAATGTTTGAAACCATTTTATTTTAAACGAAAGCTTAAAACCAAAATTAGTTTTTAGTAAACGATTCTTAAGTTAATTGTAATTTCTTAAACCGTATTTATTTTTTATCTTTTAATGTATTTAAAGTTATGAAAACAAACTAGAAAGGGAGTTTGACTTTTGTACATAAAACAAAGAATATTAAAACAATAAAATTAATAAGACCCGATGTATAAACAGTTGCTGTTTACATTTTACGGCACTACAGCAAGCAATACATTGTTTAAATGACAATTCATAAATGAGAAACATTTTATAAGATATATTAATGTGAGAATATAAAAATATAATTCTGTATCTAAGTTAGGTTATAGTTTCGGTTTTGATGAGAAAACATTACATGTTATATTATATAATATTAATATATAACTTATATATCAATGTGAGAATATAGAAACATAATCCTGTATTTAAGTTAGTGGATAGTTTCGGTTTTGATGAGAAAACATTTTTTATTTTCATAGCAGAAACACTTATTTTATCAAAAATAATTAAGTCAACATTTATTTTCATATTTACATTTACATATGCACCACTTTGTAGAATTTTATATCTACGTAGAATTTTGTAGAATTTACGTAGAAATTTGTAGAATTTTATATCTATGTAGAAGTTTATATCTACGAAACTTGATTCCATTGTTGCATTGCTTATATTTTCGTATTACCATTATTTTCAAACAATTACTTCTCTACACAAAATTTTAATTTCTTTTAATTCATTGTTTAACTCAAGTCTTAGTCATTATAAAGGCTAATTGTGAGCATTTCAAGGATTGTTTTGAAAAATGGAAAATACAATTACTTGATAACTTGTTTTTTTAGTATATTTTTCTTATGAAAAAATAAAAGTTTTCGATAATTTTTATATGTAGTGCTTATGTATATATATTTCGATAATTTTTATATGTAGTGCTTATGTATAAAATATATTTTATAAATGTAGTTGCAATAGAATTTGTTATGGCAACGCAAAAAAACCACGTTAAATTGAATAGTTTTTAAATATTTAAATATTTTTCCGGGAATTTTTGAATGGCCGTTGCTACTTGAAGCGCAATGCGCTCTAAGCAGCCATATGCTGCTCGGAGCGCATTTTTTTGAACGCGTGTTTTAAATCTTGTTGATGTTTTGTACAATTTTGATGTGATTTGTTTTTATTTTGCGATAATTTTCTCGTTTTCTTTTCGTTCAAAATAATGTCGCTAAAAATTTACTTTCTTATCCTGGGATGAATTTTTTCAAGCAGTTGAAATACATTGTAATAAAACATTCCAACCCATGGTTAAACATGGTTGCAAGCTAACGGTAACAGCTAATGCTAAGATCAAGCTCGACCAAAGACCTTATCCTGAAATGTTTAAATACGTGTACTATAATTTAATTTGCACACATGGTGGATTCAATTCAAGCCAAGGAATAGGGAAAAGAAATTTAGGGTATATTTTACTTGGGTATATTTTTACTTTTAGTACAGGGTATATTTTTACTTTTTCAGGGTATATTTTAAATGCTTGCAATCTTAACTATAACATACCTATATTGTAAATATATTTTATCAATGAACAAATACTTTACAATGTTCTTGTTAAAAACAGGGTGGCCACTGGTCATAGATTCATGGAAATGTCATTGATTTTTATTTGGTCATGGAATTCCTAAATTTCCATTGAAATGTATGGAAAATTTATGGAAATTTTTAAAATTATCTTTATTTTTTTCTACTTGTGATATTTTTAGGATATTTGCAAAGAAAAGTACAAATATGTCTAGTCTAAGTCTTTTTTAAAAAGATAATTTTGTAATGTTAGCTATAGATTATTATTTTATTGCAAACAGGTCATTTCAATCTTTTCAAATTTGAGTATTTATTAAAATATCATTTTAATAAATAAAAGCACACTTTTAAATTTTTTACTGGTTTAAGTGTGTTGTTTAAAGTTAAGTTTTTTAAAGTTAAGACTTTGTGTACACCTATAAATATGCATTATTATCTGTTTTAAAAATACAAAAAAACTGTTATATTAGTTACTTTTATGATGATGACTTTTAGATCAAAAACATATAATGATGATGTTGATGACTTTTAGATCAAAAACGTATAAAATTAAAAAGTTCAAGAGCATTTGAACTTTTTTAGTTGTTGTCATTTTAGATTAGCAAAAAATAACTGTCCAGCTAAAACTTATGCTGCTTTAACAAAAGATAGAACAAAAATAGTTATTAAACAAATGATAGAAACGCACAATCATGTTATTGGTAAAATTATTTATCTATTATTGGTAAAATATTTAAAATTTGAAATGAATGTTATTTTATCATTTTTTATATATTTAGTTTTGAAAATCTGTTATTAAAGTTCAGCTTTTCACAGTGTACTGTTTAATTTACAAAAAACTTTAATTTAAAATTTTTTAAAATCGCTTAAATAGAATGAATAAATAAAATGTTGTACAATGAAAGACTAATGTGAATGAAAAGTATGCTGTGAAAAGTTTTTTTTAAAAACCTTAAAGTTAGATATTTAAATGAATTATGAAAAAGTAATTTTTAGTATCATACAACCTGATTAAATAAATTATTTTGCTTTACAGATCAAGATCTTTACAAATACTATGTCCAAAATAGAAAGCTATCAAATGAAGAAAAGGCCAAAGTTAAAGAACTGAGTCGTCTTGATGTTACTACTAAAGTAATTGCTGATGAAATGAGAAAGAGTACAAAGAAAAAGCATTGTTATTATTAACTATTCTCTATTTAACTAATGCAAAATAAACATAAATGTAAATCATGCTTATCTCCTAAGCACACATCATGAAAATATCTGACACATTTGGTGCATTTCAACCATTTTGTTTTAAATCCCTTCCCTAAATTCTTATCAGGATGACACTTTTTTGCAAAAGCAGCATTTCCTTTTTACTGTTTTCTTAGTTAACCCTAATGCTGTTTGGCCAGAACCTCTAGGCCTGCCTCTTTTAGCAACTTTAAGTGGTGGTTTAATAAGTTTTAACCTTTGGACATCAAAATCCATAGTAAATAAGAAAATCCATAGTAAATAAGGAATCCATAGTAAATAAGGACATTTGGAACATTAAGGATAAAATTCGTCAAAAAGTAAAATCTATTATTTCATTGCATAAATTGTTATTTTCATAATTAAATAAATGAATGTTTATATATATAAATTAAATAAATGAATATTTATATGGAATCTTCTAATAAAAATACAATTATGAATGAATATTAACATATTGATTTCTTTGCCAAAAATAATGAAAGTCTATATATTGATGACAATGTAAAAGATGAAGTCACTGGAGTACAGGATGATCATATTGATTTTACGACTGAAAGTATGTATCAACAAGAACAGATAAATGAATCTTTTGATGTCCAAAGGTTAAAACTTATTAAACCACCACTTAAAGTTGCTAAAAGAGGCAGGCCTAGAGGTTCTGGCCAAACAGCATTAGGGTTAACTAAGAAAACAGTAAAAAGGAAATGCTGCTTTTGCAAAAAAGTGTCATCCTGATAAGAATTTAGGGAAGGGATTTAAAACAAAATGGTTGAAATGCACCAAATGTGTCAGATATTTTCATGATGTGTGCTTAGGAGATAAGCATGATTTACATTTATGTTTATTTTGCATTAGTTAAATAGAGAATAGTTAATAATAACAATGCTTTTTCTTTGTGTTTTTATATAACATTTTTCAATAAAGTTTCATTAAAGTTTAGAAGTAAAACCCTTATATATAATCCTCATTTTCATGTGAAGAGTTTATTTTCAAGATGTAGTATAAGTAAAAAGTAAGAAATAACTAATAATAACAAGTAACTTTAAATTCAAACAACTTAAAATAAAATTTATTATTGTAAATTTGCTAAACAATAATAAATTGCAAATTGCGTAAAAATTATTTTGTAAAGTAAACAATATTTAAAGTGGTACATTAAAACAAAGTTGCTCATACTTTTTTTTTTTAAATAAACTGATTATGTAGTCAAGAATAGTTTGAACTCCAAAATCTTCCAATTGTAAATGTTTACGTTAAATTTCCCATTATTTAAGAAATTGTTCAATTTAGTATTATCTAAACCACACAATTGTGGTTTAGATAATACTAAATATATGTGGTTTAGATAATACTAACTATAAACATTAAATTTAAAGTTTCACTTATTTTATTTTAGATATCGATAACAACATATGGTTGCCATATAATTTGAATATAATATTTAAGATTAGTACTGACAAACCATTATGGTATGCCAGCATTGATCTAAAATATTTATGAACAAGACTTTAACATTTCAAACAGATTTTGCAATCTACATAAATGTAAGCAAGTATCTTTCATTAATTTACTTAAAATAATTTTATCTTGTTCATATTTAAAAAAATGATCAGATAGTTGTTTAATGTGACTCTAAAAGGTAAAAATATAAGAAGCTTTTAAAAAGATTTTTTTTATATTAAAAAGTGATTAATAGTGGTAAGCGTACCTGCTAGGATGTGTTGTGAAAGATTTTAGTTTTTAAACTTTGGTTTTATTCACTAATGTGCAATTAAATACTTACAATACATCAAAGTGTTATAGGGACATTCAGATATCTATTATTGATGTTTTTAGTTTAATGTAAATGAATATATCAAGTTTTCGTGAAGAAGGTTTTAACATTTTCAAAAGCTAGACATAATATTGTTTTTATCAGTAACATTATTTCAGTCAACTTTTATTATTTAAAAGTTAAATGATTTTTTACTATAAAAGTTCTTGCGGTATAAATTATGACTGTGTGGTTATCACAAATAATTTGTTTAACTTACAAAGTTAGAGTTTCCTCACGGTTCTGTTCTTGGTCGTCTATTGTTTTTAATTTACATTAATGATCTAAATAACTCTGTTCACTTCTCGTTGGTTCATCTATTTGCAGATGATACCAATCTCTTGCATGTCAACAAATCATACTATTCTCTAAGTAAAAATATAAATTCAGATCTTAAAGGTATAGTTCATTGGTTAAATGCCAACCTAATATGTCTCAACACCGAAAAGACTAAACTAATTTTTTTTCATCTCTTAAAAAAAACTGTAACAACAACAAAAAAACTGTAACAACGTTGAAATTAAAATCACAAAAAAAAATAATTAACAACTATATCCCACGAGAGTTATTAAATATCTTGGTTTGTTAATTGATTGCAATCTTTCGTGGAAATTCCATATTGATGAGCTGCGCAAGAAACTTTATCAAGTTATCAAGTTTGGGGTCAAACTGGCAACTATCATGTTAACAAATTAATGTCATCTCAATGCCAATCCATTAGAATAATAAACTTTCAACCTTTCAAATCAGGTACATCAGATTCTTTTAAAAAACTTAAAATTCCAACCTTTCATTTGCTAGTAAAATTTGCTAATACTCTTTTTGTTTTTAACTCTCTAAATAAAAATTTACCTTCTTCTATTGCAAATTCTTTTATAGAAAGTAGACTAATTCATACACACTCTATGCAAAATATAAATAATAGAAAACCTATTTTACCATCATATAAAACTCAAAAGTATGGTAAGAATTTTGTTGTGTATCAGTACCTCTGTGAATGGAACAAGAGCCTTGTGTACATTGTGAATGAGTTCAATAAACTCTAACTCCAAACTCTTTTGTCATCTTTTCTTAATCTTAATCAAAATCAGTTTAAAAAAATTCTGAAAAATATTTTGTTATAATTTTTTTCTATTACTATAATAATTATCTTTATTTTTTGTTTGTTTTTCTTCTCTCTTTTATTATTACCTACATATATGATTTTTAAAAAGTTTACTTTATGTGTGTTTATGTTGTATGTCTTAATGTTTATTATTAGTCATATTATTTTTAAAAATGGTGTCACTTCTTTGATCAGACTTCTGTATGAGTGACACCATCCATACTAATCATTAGCTTATTATAATAAGAAATAACATATTATTTTACTTATTATAGTAATTATTATTATTTATAATTTTATTTTGTTATTATCACTATTATTGTTAAAAATTTTTACTATTGCTTATTATTTTATAATTATTGTTATTATTATTTAAAATATTACCTAATGTAATATTTCCTAAAATTGTATCATTGATAATCAAATTTGGTCTGTCAAGACATGGCTCATTATCTTGTTTTTTTCTTTGAAAAATCTTATTGTTATTATTATTTTGAAAAATAGCGAATTTATGTTTATTTCAAAACAAAAAAAAAAAAAAAATTTACTCTAATAATTAAGTTAGTTGCACCCATTTTTGGTTATGGCTTGTGAGGTTTTATATACTTAATAATATAAGAAATATTATTAATACACAAGTTTTTCTCTTATATAGTTAATACAGATAGTTTATAGTAATAAATAGTAAATAACCTAGATTAACTACTTTACCTTAATAAAAACAAGAACACATATAAAATTGCATGTAGATATCTATCATGTAATCTAGAGACAACTATAAACGAAAAAAGTTACCTTAGTTTATTTATGCACATGAACTAGAATTTTTTTCTCAATAAATTGTTCAAAAAACAATTACTTTTAAAGTAATTCATTCATGATTATTTTAGATAGATGCTGGCAAGCCATAATGGATTGCTTAGAACTTATCTAAAACATTTCAATCAAATAAACGCTGCATTAAACTGATGAAATTAATGACTCCCCAAATAAATGCTGTCGTTGTATTTTGATGGAAACAGAATGTTCTAATATAAAACATTTACTTTAAAAATTGCTCAAAATGTTTCTTTAGTAAATAATTTTCGATTTCGATTCAACTGCCAACTAGCTTTATTAAATTTAACTGATCCAACCAGCTTTATTGTGAAATATAAATCGAACTCTTATTATAAAATACTTGCGCATGCGTGTACAATATTACGCTCTGCTACGTAAAGCGCATTGCGCTCTACAAAGACACTGCGTTTTTGAATATTAAATATTTTGAGTATTAATTTTTAAATATTAAAACATTTTTCCGGGAATTTTTGAATATTAAATATTTTGAATATTAATTTTTAAATATTAAAATATTTTTCCGGGAATTTTTGAATATTAAATATTTTGAATATTAATTTTTAAATATTAAAATATTTTTCCGGGAATTTTTTTGAATTGTGTGTTTAATCAATTTTAAAAAATGTATTCTGATTTTTTATATTTTTTTCTGATGAGTCTTTATTAATGAAACAGTGTAAAATAAAAAAATTTTGTTAAGTGATTTTCTACTAATTTATATATATATATATATATATATATATATATATATATATATATATATATATATATATATATATATATATATATATATATATATATATATATATATATATATATATATATATATATATATATATATATATATATATATATAATTTGAAATGTGTTAATAACCAATATAAATAAAATTGTGGTTAAACACTGCATAAAAAACATTTATTTCTTTTATTGTTATTATTAAGTAAGATGCACTAAATTTAAGTTTAATATTTTTTAGCACTAGAGGCTTTTCAAAATCTACTAGTGTTTTTTTGAAAGGTCTTTAGTGCTAAAAAATATTAAATATTTAAATTTAGTGTATCTTAATAACAACAATAAAAGAAATAAATATTTTTTATGCAGTTTTAATTTGTTTGACCACTACTTTATATATATATATATAAAATTATTATTTTTTTAAATTGCAGCAAGTAGTTGGTTCTTAAAATGAAACAAAATGAAAGTTACGAAACCTTAGAGATTTCAGAAAGTTTAAACATGGATGAATCAATAAACTACTTGTTTTTAGATGAGGTCAGTGATGCTCTTCTATATAATGTATCATCATCCTCAGAATTGATTAGAATCTTAGAATTAAATGGATTTTATGGAGTTGATTTAGATGACTTTATGAGTTTACTCATTGAACGTGGAAGAATCAATCTTGTTGAAGCTATTATAGAAACTTTTCATGAGTCTGCAACCGGTGTGTATAAAATTAGTTATTTTTAATAAAATTTGAAAATGAGTTCGTTTTAAAAACATTTTAATTTTTTTTACTTTATTATTTTTTTATTTAGACACCTAAATTATGCATAAAAAGATTTTTTTTGGTCCAATCACAAAAAAAATCTTGAATACATTTTATAAAACTCTAACCCTAGAATGAGTTTTAAATAAATCTTCAAGTCATTTAAGGATAGGGATTTTTATAAAGTGAGTTTGAATTTTCTGACTCAAAATTTTAAACAATAGTTTTATATAACTTAAGAAAACAAACAAATTACTTTTCTGTTATTTATAGTTATAAACCTTGGAAAAGTAATTTGTTTGTTTGTATTATATTACTATGTTATGTATCATATTAATATATTAATAAGTTGTAGATGTATAAATTGATATTATTGTTATTAGTGTCATTTAATACTAAAGTTTAATAATAATATATTTTGATCCCTTTAATTTCATAATAGTCTTGAAACAGTCATCTGTCATATATATATATATATATATATATATATATATATATATATATATATATATATATATATATATATATATATATATATATATATATATATATATATATATATATATATATATATATATATATATATATATATATGTATATATATATATATATATACATACATACATATATATATATATATATGTATATATATATATATATATATATACATACATATATATATATATATATATATATATATATATATATATATATATATATATATATATATATATATATATATATATATATAAATATATATATAAATATATATATATATATATAATATATATATATATATATATATATATATATATATATATATATATATATATATATATATATATATATATATATATATATATATATATATATATATATATATATATATATATATATATATATAGGCACTTGACAATTTTAAGACATCTAAAACAGGCATTAAAATTGTATTAAAATTTTTATTAAATCTCTAAATCATGTTTTGTGCCGACTGAGGGTGAACACACGTTGACTGAGGGTGAGCACACAACAAATCACAAGTACATCAAAAGTTGTTGATAACAAAAAGACCTAAGTAACCTGAATTGAATTGAATAAAAGGTTTTAAATGAAAAAAAGTTTTTAACAATATTTAGAATCTACTAACAAGAGCATAAATTTGCAAATGTCAAGTTCTCTTTTAACTCCACCTTCTGGGTATGTAACTAATTTTATTTTATTTTTGAAGTAAAATTAATCTGCCAATGTTTTACAGTATTTTATTTTTAGATATATTTGTCGATAAGCACATTAATAACATAAAAACTCAGCATTATATTGGTTTAATAGTTTGTTTCACATTTGCAAAATACACACCTTTTTGTTGTGTCGTTAATAAAACACTGTACTACACTTAAATATATATATTCTTATAAGTAAGCCATCTTTAATATACATTTTTTATAGCCACGTATGTTTATATATCAAAACATTGTTCCTATTTGCCCGCATATGACTAAGGTTCACGGCTTCACATCCCTGAAACGTATTGGCTTTTGCCCCCTTGTCGACCGAGTACTTCTTCGATTCTGGTTAGGTTCTTCTTTAGTAACATGTAGTTCGGACATATCAGATTTATCACTATTGCATGGATCGATTTTTTCATTATTGGTATGATCATACCGCATACTGTCTTCATTATTCATAAGTATACTAGGCTCATTTAGGCGTTTGTTTATTTGGTCACAGTGTGCTAACGTACCCGAAGAGTTATTCCTTAATATGATTGCAGTGTTTAGACCTGCCTGAGAGATGAATGAGGCAGGTTCAGGTTTGGAATCTGGTTTTTGACGGTACCATAAAGGTGTCCCACTTTCGAAACTCATGGTGAGAGGGGATCTCAACTGCCTTCCCATCATCTTGGAAGGACTCCTTGATCTTCCTGCATGAGGTATTGTTCTGTAACTTAAAAGCATTCTGCTTAAATATCCACATAATAAACCTTTGTCCGGTGATTAAGCTCTTAAACCCATCTTAACTGTCTCTACCATTCTTTCAGCTGCTCCGTTAGATTGAGCCATCCTCAATCTAACGGAGTATGATAGTAAAATGATATGTGACACCATTTTAAAAAATAATATGACTAAGATAAGGTGGAGTCTTTTAAGGTACGCAACCTACTTTCTTTAGCCACTGGTGTAAGGTGGTATCATGAAATTCCGTAGCATTGTCGGATACTAAAACCTCTGGAACTCCATTTCTTGAAAAAACACTTTGTAGTACTGCCTTTACAGTGGTCGCTTCACGGTTATTTACCTTAATAACTTCCGGCCATCCAGAAAAAGAATCTACTAAAATCAAAAACAGTCCGATACCCTGTACATGTGCATGATCCATATGTACTCTACACCAAGGTTTATTTTCACTTGGCCATGTATGTAATGTCCTTTCCTTCTTCACTTTTATTTCGGCACATTTTTCACAGTTTTTCACATATTCTTCAACATCTTGACAGTAGCCAGGCCACCAGGCTTCTAATTTTAATCTACATCGCGTTTGCATTATGCCACAATGTATATTATCATGGATTGATTTGATGAAGATCTTTCTCATTGTCTTAGGAGGTACAATGAGGTCACCATTACACACAAAACCCTTTTTCGATAGTCAGTTTATTCCTAATAGATTTATAGGGTCTTTCTGTTACCGAGCATCTGCTCCAATTATTCTTCCTAATTCTGGTTTTGATGTCCATCAATACCCTATCATTTTCTGTTTCTTTTATTATTTGCTCAAGGTTCACTATATCTGACTCGACTAAGTGTATAAATGTTTCTTGGTCTTTCTCTTCATTTTGTGGTAGAAAGGACAATCTCGATAATGCGTCAGCATGAGGAATGTTTTCTCCCTTCTTGTAGCTTATTTCGTAGTCAAATGCCATCATTTGTATGGCCCATCTTAAAATTCTAGCGGATGTGACTTTGGGCAATTCTTTGTTACTATCAAATATAAATTCTAATGGCCTGTGATCTGATATTAATTTGAAATTTCTACCCAACAGAAAATGCCTAGCTCTGTGAGCAGACCATACAATAGCTAAAGCTTCTCTCTCAATATTAGAATATCTTGTCTCAGCGTCTGATAAAGTTCGTGAGAGATACAATACCGGATGGCCATTCTGTGAAAGTATTCCAGATATAGCTTTCTCGCTAGCATCTGTTGTTAACTCTAGATCTTGGTTGATGTCATAAACCTTCACTACGGGTTCTTCACAAAGGTTTCTTTTTAGCAATTCAAATGCCTGTTGATGCTCCTTCCTCCATTCGAATGTAACTCCTTTCTTTCTTAAATTGTTTAAAGGTAAAATTTTTTCAGCATATTTATCAATGTGTCGACCATAAAAGTTTATTAATCCTATAAATGACTCGAGTTCCTTTTTATTATTAGGAGGACTTATTCCAAGTATTTTGCTGACTAAATTACAATCTGGGGTAACTCCTTTTTCTGACAGTTCATATCCTAAAAATGAAAGACTTTTTGTTTCATTCACTGACTTTCGTTTATTTATGCTCATTCCCGATTCCTTCAATTTGCTCAATATTTTGTTTAAATTCGATTTGAGTTCTTCAGCATTTTTAGCACCGACACATATATCGTCTTGAAATATAATCATATTGGGAATAATATCGCCAACAACAGATTCTATCGCTCTTTGAATTATCGCACTTGCAGTCTTAATTCCGAAAGGTAAACAGGTCCATCTTAATAATCCAATAGGGGTATTAACTGTTGTTATTTCTTGTGCCTCTTTGTCCATCTCAATTTGATGATAAGCTCCCTTGAGATCAATTTTAGCAAAATATTTCATCCCTGCCATTTTATGAAATACGGTCTCAATGTTTGGGATGGGATATGAGTCTGAGCATATTTTTTGGTTAACACCTATTTTGTAATCCGCACAAATGCGTAAATCTATGTCTGTTTTTCTAACAACCACAAGCGGTGAAGCCCATCTGCTTCCACCAGGAGGAACCCTTTGAAGCAACCTTTGCTGTATTATTCCATTAAGTTTATCTACCACTAGTGGTCTTATATGGATAGGAAGAGGTCGAGCTTCAAAATAAGTTGGTTGTACGCCGTTTTTTAACAGAATATTTGCTTTGTAATTAATTAAATGCCCATGAACAAGAGGTTTTATACTATTTACTAATTTTGTGGCGTTGATATTTAATACATCCATACCAATTAGACCATGATTTTTTGTACAGTCTGCAACAATAATTCGTACGATATTCATTTTTAATTCGGTTTCCAAAGTTGCCTCAAATTCGCCTAGGACTTTTATAACTGTGCCATCAAACTGTTTCAGGCGAAGGTAGCATTTTTGTAATTTCGGTTTAGACATTAGTTCCCAAAAATTTTTTGGAATAATTGTGACTTGACTTCCGGTGTCAACTTGCATTTTTATATTGTAGTCATTAATTTTTACACTAATCTCTGAGTTTGTATCATTCATGTTAATGGAATACACACTAGCATCATCGTTCTCTATTTCCTCTACTATTTTTTCATATTTAGTGTTTGCTTTGCATACGTTTTTAAAGTGGTTCAGCTTTCCACATTTTTTACAACTCTTCCCAAATGCTGGGCATTTCCTAGGTGGGTGTTGAAGGCCACAATACTTGCATTTAATCATTCTTTCTTTATTTTTATCAATGTAATTAACTGAAGGAAGGTCTATGCTGTTTTCAATGTTGTTTTGTATACAAAACAGGATATTTGCTCCAGTTGCCTGATAAAATCAATACATGCTCCTAGTTTAGGCGATTTTCCACTCTGTATAATTTCTAGAGCTTTAACTCTCTGATCAAAAGATTGGAGACCATCAATCAATCTCATTTGAATCAAATCATCTTCTGCACTTTGGCCATCTCTTCCCAATTTTTCGAAGTTGCAAAAGCGTGAAGCTTCGCGTAATCTTTGTGCATATGATACGATGTTTTCATTGTTTTGCTGTTTTAATGCTAAAAATCGAATTCTTTCAGCAATTATTAGTCGTTTTTGAGGTCTCAAATGGGACATAACAACAGTTTTAATATCATCGAACATCATATTTTCTAATTCTTCTGGATATACCATAAGAGAAATCTTTTTAACTGCTTCAATCCCTGCTTTTGCCATAAATAAATCTGTTATCTCGTAGCTACCGTTTATCTCATCTTTTAATTTCTTTGAACGTGCGGAAGCTGAAAAGCATCTAATTTATGCTTCTGCATTATCTGGGTCATCTAAAGTCAAATCGTCCCTTACTCGTAGCGCCATTGTTGTGTCGTTAAAAAAACACTGTACTACACTTAAATATATATATTCTTATAAGTAAGCCATCTTTAATATACATTTTTTATAGCCACGTATGTTTATATATATCAAAACATTGTTCCTATTTGTCCGCATATGACTAAGGTTCACGGCTTCACACTTTTCAAGCCTGACAACAATGTTTTGAACAAATAAGACATGATTTTATTATTGTTATTTGGCAGTTTTTGATTAATATTTTGGACAAACATATATTTGACAAGTTAAAAGAAGTACTAGAAAATTTAGGAGTTAACTTTGAGTTGTTTGATAATATTTTATAATTTTTAAAAAATATTGTTGAAAAATATCATACTAGGTACGTGAGTAAAAATTTCAAATTGTTTAAATATTCTACTGCTATATATCATTATAAAGAGGACCAATACAGTATTTTAAAGGTGAAAAAATTATCAAAAACGAACAATCGGTTCAAAAGTTATGACAGTTTAAGTACCGATTTTTCGATATATGGAATTGTTGAAGAAACTGTGGTCAAAATTATGTTTTTCTTCATTTAAATTGTCATAACTTTATTTATTCTTATCGAAATACAAATACCTTGGTGTCAAAAGATAGGTGTAAGAGTGGGCTACAAATTTTTGTTAAACTCTAACCACCGGGTGTATCGGATGGACAGAGGGGGCACCAAACCACCACCTTACCCGTATGAAACTAAACATTTTTTCTTGAAAAAAGACTTTTTTTTCACACAAAAAAGTCTTTTTTCAAGACATAAGTATTTTAAATATACAAAAACATAGTTATAAATTATATTTAAGCACCAGAGTATATGAGAAGCGTATGTTAACGTTGGAGGTAGGTGTGGTGGTGATGGTTTGATACACCCTAGTATCAAAAAAGACTTGTTTTCATAAATATTTTTATCTTTACTAAAATGAATTCAATTAGTATAAAATATAAAATTATGTTCTACAAGAATTTACGTGGTGGTACTATTACGAAATTAAGCCGTGTTTACATCGATGTATGGGAGGGGCGAATAACTCTTCCTCCCCCCCCCCCAACCTAAAAAAAAAAAATACTTAAAGTACTTTTGTTAAGCAAATCACAACACTTGCAGTACTCTTTTTTAGCAAGTCACAACACTTGCGCTACTTTTTTTTAGCAAGTCACAACACTAGCAGTACTTTTTTTTTAAACAAGTCACAGTACTTGCAGTTTTTTAATCTATAAATTTCAAATTTATATATTTGCAGTGTTTTAACAAAATAATATCTAGTCAACTCTCTGGAAACAATATCTGCAACAAGCTAAAACTTTTTCATGTTCTACAGCTTTGATATCCATTTTATTAACCAACCTTTAATAATTTTTAAATCTTTCAAATAACACTTTGACTGTTTCAAACTAAAAAACAAATAAAATGTTATTAAAAAGAAAAATAATGTTTTTTTTTTTTGTTTTTTTATCTCATATAGTTTTGTCTTGGCTTTTAGTGAATGATTACAATAATAAATTTCTTTTAGCTAGTCACAACACTGGTAGTATTTTTTAGCAATTCATTTGTAGTACTTTTTTAGCTTAAATTTCAAGCTTGTACTTTCACAGTGTTTTATTAATATAATATAAAATTAATAAAATTAATAAAATTGTAACTCTTCTGAAATAACATCTGCAACAAGCTGGATCTTTTTCATGCAATGGTCAACAGCTTCCATATACGTTTCATCATCTTTCCAGTAAGAAATAGTGTAAACTAAGTCATTTTTTCAACTAAATACTTTTTCTACTCTGCCATTATACAAAACAGGCTTGGATGTTTAGGATCATATCATTCATGATATAGTTTTTTGCCTAAAATTCTTTAATACATGACATCTTCTAAATTATAAAGTTGGTCATAGACAAATTTTTGTATGAACCTATAATTTCATCATAACTCAATTTGGATAGCTAACGCTCTAACTTTTTTTGCTCTAACTTTTTTCTTTTTCATCGGTTTTTTGGCACTTGGATGCCTGTCTTTGGGAAATATTGGCTCTAATTTTAGCCTGATGCAATCGATTGCTAACTCTATTTATACGCGTTACATGAACTTGCATATAATTACTTTATCTCTCAAATTAATAATATAGAAACCTTACCAGCTGCAACAGATGACAAGGATATTAAAGATTAAATAATACAATGACACAAAAGATTAAATGGTACATGTAAATATTACATATTAAATATACATATATAGTACATATTAAATATACAATAACATAGTACATATTAAATAGTATAATACTGCATAATCCACAAAATCAGACTATATTTCTCAATACATACACATAAAAATACACATTAATCTCTTACTAATTAATGAAGTAAGTGTTGCTAAAGAATTAAAAAGAAATAAGTAATAACAATAGTAATATAATGTTTACTAACATAAACTTAATCTCAAGTTACAATTTTCCCTACAACATCTTTAGTTAGTGTGTATCAATAAATTAAAAACCTTTAGCTTGTGTATCAATTCAGTAATAATCTTTAGTTAGCATGTACCATTAAACTATACTATTGAAATTATTAAAATTTACTAAAATTACAAATCTGCAGTCTAAATTCACCTAAAAGCCAACTTTAAATTACTTACTTTATTATAAGATTAATTTATAACACTAACATTACAAAAAAAAAAGTTTAAATGACTAAATAACTAAAATATTTCAAACTTTACTTACTTATAATTTGTTCTAAATTGCCTGTAGAAAAAACATAACAATGATTCAATAAAAAGCATGAAACAATCAGAAATATATAAATAAACAACTTTAAAAAAAATTTGTGGATGCTCAAAAATCTGCACAAAAAACATAGCATAATAAAGATATATAATAGAATATTGAGAGTAAAAGACTAATTACTAAAATAATAAATCGCAAAAAAAAAACTGACTTAACCTCTTAAAAGCATCATCTTAAAAACAAATGAAAAACTTTTTTTAACAAAAAAATAAAAGCATTTGTCTAGACGAAATCTATTGATCTTAAGTTAAAAAAAACTAATGAATATTGAATGTGTAAAATAACTAACTGATATATATCAGTAAATATATATATATATATATATATATATATATATATATATATATATATATATATATATATATATATATATATATATATATATATATATATATATATATATATATATATATATATATTATACATAAAAGTTGAATAAGGTTGCTAACATATATTAGTTATATATGACTATATTATATCTGTATCAACTGTAATAAATAATATAAATACTATTTATTACAGTAGGAAGATTAACAGTTAATCATTAAAAAAAAAGTCTAGTTTTTACCTAGACTTTTTTAGAAAAAGATGCATGATACAACAAGTAGTAGCATATTGCAATTGTTATTGGAGAGACTTACAATGTAAGATAAAATATGTTATAATATTACAAATGTCAGTTACATTTTTAAAAAATTTAACTTTAAAGTAGGAAACATAACAACTTTACATTGAAGGCAAATAATTTATAAATAATTTAATAAATAGGAAACAATATTAAAAACTTTTATCAATATCTCTACTTTCCATTTTATTTAATCTAAAAAAAAAAATGAAAATTTTATTTAATTAAAAGCAAATATAAGCAATGTTTATTTAACCCCTCTGTCTCCCGCGACCACTTCAGCAAAGTGAAAATTAGGTACCAAAAGTGCGACAAAAAATAGACACCCTGCTACAACTTTTTTTTCAATGAAATTTTCCAGGTGCATAGATAAATGAAAAACTTAAAAAAAAGAATAGTATAGAAAAAAAAAATGAGCATATCTTCGACATTAATTTCATTCCCAAAGTACAACAAAGTTTTAGACATCAAAAAACTCCATAAAAAAGTCATCTAGTAAAATAATAAACCTCACAGTAATAAAGTTTAACTATTCTAGTTTCTAAAAATAATCTATATTGATATCAAATTCTAAAAGGTTTTTTAACTAAACACGTCTTCCCTACGCTAGCTAAAAACAAATCTAAAAAGCGTGGCACAGTTTTTTAGCACAATATTCGGTTCCGTAAAACGGATATTTCCGCGTACCTAATCATACCAAAAAATACTGCTGTTTACTAATGCTAATAATTTAGGTAACTTTAGTACTCTTCATTATTTCAATTAGATGTCCAAAAAAATTATTTTTTGAGGTTTGTAATATTAAAAACAGTTCTGAATATTTTGACACCTTAAAAAAGAAAAAAATATTTTACAAATTTTATATTTGTAATTTTATTCTATGTATTTTTATTACTATTAATTATGATAATTAAAATATAATTATGCTAGAAGTCACAAGAAGTTAATCATCTGTTTATTGTTTCAAAGTATATCAATTATTAAAAATTATAAAAAATTAAAATATGAGTTAATAAAATGAAATATATAAATACTACATACTACTATACATTTTTGATATTTAAGTTTACTTTTCTAAAGTTAAGAGGAACTTATGAACCCCTCTATAAATATATTCTTTCAATCTGTTTCTATTCATATCAATCAGCATAATTTTGCTTGTTAATTAAAATATTTTTTTAATTAAGTTCTTGTGAAATTAAGGATGCTATCTCAAACTTGTTACAAAAGTTCACAGTATTCAAAGTATTTTGCTATTTTGATACTCTGAATTGATTTTTATTTTTTTATTTTTTTTATTTTACTTCACCTCCTTAAGGCCGAGAAGGCCACTACAAACGAGGAGGCTACTTATTTTGTGGCTATAACCCTCTCTCAACTCTATAACTCTGAAACACGAACCTTGACGAACAAGGCCGCTGCGCGGAGAAACGAGTTGAGCGCGGTACTACCAGGGACGTGGTGGGGATCGAACTCAGAACCACTCGTTTATGAAGCGAGCGCTCTACCACTACACCACTACCTCATAATTTGCTAGTGACTTAAAAGTCTTAGGAGCACCTTCGTCATTCTTTTTTTCCACTGTGTGTAAAATGATGAGGAACACACTTTATTTACTTACATCTATAGTGTATATAACTAAGCAATGTGACCTGTAACATTAAGGTAGGTGTTTACATTAATGTTAACATTAAGCTGGTATATTTACAATCTTCTAAAAATTTTCTTTATCTCCATCATCATTCCAAATACCCCCATCAATCAGGAAGATTATTATTTACTTTCAAGTTCAATACAGTTTCACTTCTTATCTGCTTATTGGTTATTGTTTTTTTTATACTTTAACAGAAAGACTGTTGAAAAAGTTTAAAATTTGAAAAACCTCCAGTTTCAAGTTTTATGTTTGGACTGTCACCAACAACAAATATTTTGTTTATAGCACAACAAATAACTTTACCATTTCTTTGATTAATTTGATAATAAAGATTTTGAACAGTTTTTTTGTTTATTGTAAGGGTGCAAAATTGCAGAACTAGGTATTAGACAGCAATCTGTGCAAAATGATTGTTTATAAATGTTTTTTACTTTTTTAGGTTCAAGTTCACAAAATCATATACAACTTTTTCAAGCATCCTGCTCTAGGCAGAAAATAGCTCAAAAACCAGTTGTTATCTTTTTTTTTATATTCTTTACCATTAGATGACAAAATCTCTATAGCTTTATCAATAACCCTACTTTTATGTATTAGTTTTTAATGGTTTTTTACTGGTCGTATCAATTTCAATGTTTTTTTTTACTGGTTGAATTAAGGAACCAGTCTTTTCCAAAGATAGATTTTTTGTTTTTAATGACATTACTGAAACATATCTATATCCTATTTTCTGAATAAAATCTTGTTTTTTGATCATTTTGAAAAAAAATTGATTGGTTCAGTTGTTTCTGTATATTTTTTTTAGTTAAAATCAAAGATCTGACGAATTATTTTAATTATAAAGTTATAATTAAATTGCTTCATAATTTTAAAATTGAAATGATTTTAAAAAATCAAATAATTTAATATTTAAGACTAATTTGTCAGTCTTTTGACATTTTTGTCTTCTTTTGACATATTGTTGTCAATCTTTTGTTGTTTTTTTGTTAATCTTTTGATATATTTTTGTCATTCTTTTAATATAATTTCTTTAAACTTTTTGAACTAGCCTTTAGGTAAAAAACTTTTGAAGCACATACCAATATTGGTATTTTTGGTGATTTGAAAACTGACACAAATATACTCTCAAAAAACACCTTTACTTTAAATCATTAGATTTATATAGATTTAAAATTTCATTATATTTTGATGCTTGATATGACCATATAACGTTTAGAACTACTAAATTTTTTGAACTCTCACAGTTTTAAAAAATGTCAAAAATTAAAAAAAATCCTGGTTTTTAATGCATTTGCATTAGTTTTTATTTAATGTTAAACTTAAAAAATAATTTAAAAAATAATTAAAAATATTGCTTCAATACAAAACCTCTAAAATTGATAGTATAAAAATAGATAGTAAAAACAATATATATGATGAAGTTATTTTTGTCTACTCTTGAACTATATATTTCTCACAAAATTTTGGCATTTTATTCAAGTTATATGTGATACATATAATTGATCTGCTATTGATTTGAGAATACTCCTTCATCTGCTTTTGAATTTATTTTATTCATTTAAAACTACTTTTAATTTTTTGTGGTTTCCATTGTTACATTATCTTTTACAAAAACTTTAAACATACCTTGTATGTTATTTAAATTTTCAAAATAAAATAATTTCTTTTTTTTTTTCTATTACTAATGTCGTTATTTTTTGATTAGAGAGTTGAGCAACGCAGCTTTAAACAATAATGACATTGAAGATTGGCATAAAAAAGTTACAGAAAATCAACGGAATGAACTTTCAGATAAACTGTATTATTATTATTTTCTTTTTTTTTATAAATTTTTTTGTAATTTGTATTGATGTACTGCTTTTAAGCTTGTCTTTCTTTGAGTTTTCTTTTTGATTCCAAAATACTGCTGTAAGTTTTTTTTTCAAATAAAAAATCTTTTTATCTAGAATATGTTGCTAGTTTGAAAAAATGACAACACGCATTTACACTAATATTGCTTGAGATTCTTTTAAAAGCGATCTTTTGCCACTAATCTAACTATGGATTATGTTTATTTAATTTATATGTGACTTTGTGAAGTTATTTAGAACTGTCCTTTTTTTATAAATGTAATTTGTTTTTATTTTATAATATCTGTTAGAGAATCATCAATTAAAATCACATTAAAAACTGATTTTCTAAATAATAAAGACAATTACATTGAAAATCTTAAAGTCTATATAAATGAAGCGGAAGTTGCAGCATATATTAATGCAAGAAGCAAGGTATTTTTTAGTGATATTTGTTGTAATGTTCATAAATGTTATTAAATGAAATGTTTAATAAAATAGTTTTTTCTTGTTGCACAAAATTATAAAAACTATATTGTTTCTAATTATCTAAATTATTTAATTATCTACCAAATTATTATCTATGCAACAATTTTAAGATGACTGTTAATACAAAATGTATGTTTTCATATTATCTACTAATTACGGTTAGTTTATGAATTTATTTCAGGTTGAATATATTTAGCTTTTAAACGGAAAAATTTTGGAAATACAGATAAAACTCAAAGATCACATGCAAAAAAACTATGAAGTACAAATAGACCCTATAGAAATATGTATAGAAAAAATACTTGAAACAGATGAATAAGATAAAGTAGACAATGAAAGTGCACATAAAATCGAGGAAGAGCTTACAAAAATACACATTCAAAATATGTGTGTAAAAGAAATACTTATTAAAAAAACATTCAAAATTCAAAAAATTGATGAAGAATTTGAGTAAATAATGCTTAAACCACAAGAAACATATAAAAGTATGGACATTCAGATAATGCATGAAATACAGAAAAACTTTAAAGAATCATATATGGAAAATATATGAAAAGCTACTACTACTACTACTACTACTACTACTACTACTACTACTACTACTACTACTACTACTACTACTACTACTACTACTACTACTACTACTACTACTACTACTACTGCTACTACTACTACTAATAATAATAATAATAATAATAATACTACTACTACTACTACTACTACTACTACTACTACTACTACTACTACTACTACTACTACTACTATAATCTCTATGAACGGCTAGTAAGCCGTGAAAATTTAAAATGTTGTTTTTAGTGAGACAAAAGTTAAAGCCGATATGTTTTGAAATTTATTTAAATGAAATTATATTAAGTAAATGTCTATTTAACAAAAAATTTTATTAAAATTGTAATATGTGAGCTGTAGTAAGATATATATGCATGCGCAAGTAGCAAAAGGTAACAAGAGGGCTTTTTGGGTTATTTTGGGAATTTCGTGTTTTAGGAAAAAAAGTTTAATATTTTCTGAAAAAGGAACAAATTCCCCCAATATATAATGATATTCCATCATTTTTTGATAATTGTAACTTTTACTACTACTGAAAAATCATTTTTTTGACAATCCGATAAATCCACGGTAATCTATTAAAAGTGATGGTTAACTTTTTTTTGCATTATAAAATTTTTGTATGTTAAATTACCACCTACAATGAAGTTATAAAAGTTGGCGGTAGTAAGCCATTCTATGAATACAACTTTTATTGTTTCATTTTTTAGTTTACAAAAATATAAAACTTGACAAAAAATAAAAATAACTAATGTGCTTAAAATCATTTTTTGTCTTAAATTTTCGGTAACATGCGGGCTACACATTTTCAAATTTTTGAACGATTCAACTTTTTAAGCCAACTTTGAATATAAAACGAGGACGCTTTTTATTGTCAAGTATGAGTGTTCATAAGCAATCGTATTTAATCATTGACTATTTTTTTCACAAAACAAATAAAAAAAACTTATATTTTTATGCAAAAAGAACGAGTAGACTCTTGCAAAAATAGTCTCTCTGCTTAGAAAACCCGAGACAACTACAAGGATCCCTGGGATATCACAACAAGGTTTTATTTCATAAAACTTTAAAATAGTAAGCACGTGAACTGTTACATAAAAGTACTTTTATGTTAGATCTATCTCGACTGGTATATAATGATTTATTTATTTCCCTACATTATTAAAATTAGAGATTAAAGAATAGATAGGGATCGACCGTCCCCAGTCACCCTTCATATGTAAAAAAAGGTATTCGCATATATTTTCAGAAAATAAGTTCTACATAAAAAAAAAAAAAGATAATGACTGACAATTGTATATTTTTTAGTCTTGGTGTGCGGGTTACTTTGTAAGGGTGCAGAAAAACGAGAAGATCAGTAACAGACGAAAAGTTATTAAGCCCGTAAGCTAATTGAAAAAAAAATTTTAAAGCTTAAAAAAATTTTAAAATGGGGACTTATAAAGATTTTACGGGATTTTTGGGGTTCTTTAACCTATTTGCTTCTGACTTAAATGGTCAAACCCATTAGTATCATTTTGTGCTCTTTTCTGACTACGTCAGAAATATAAGTTGTAAACGAAGTTACAACTTCGTCATAAGTATTTTAAATTGCTCTAAGTCCTCTACGCATGTTTACATCTTTTATACTAGTTTGCAACTTTAATAATACCATATGGTCTTTGAGAATCTCTTATGGCAGATATGACTCCTTA
>NC_061163.1:37890143-38007643 GCF_022113875.1 Hydra vulgaris
GTTTGCACACTCAGTGCACCGCTACAAGAATTTCTTGTAAATCGGCTGCTAATTGCACTGCGTTGAGTAAACCATTCATCAAATATAGGAGGCAGTTTTTTATTAAGGCAGCTGTGAATAAATAAGCAATTTTCAATTTTAATTAAATCATGTACTTTTAAGATATGTAATGTGTTAAAAGATGTCGATGTATGTGAATTTTTTGGAAGAAATTCAATAATTCTGACTGCTTTTTTCTGCATGATAAATATGCGATTAATAATACTCATATTTTTACTCCATGATAAAAGGCAATATGTGAGGTGAGAGTGAAATAAAGTATAGTAAATAGATTTTAAAGTTTTTTGTTGAATGAAATGTTTTAGCTTTGATAGAATGGCAAGGGATCTATTCAACTTATTAGAGATATCGCTATAATGATAAGCCCAGTTTAAGTTTTCGTCTAGCTTTATACCCAAGTAGTTAACAAATTTTTTACTATAAAGTTTTTTCCCATTTAATTTAACTTTGATCTGTTGGTTTAATTTTTTGTGGGGACTTTTAAATAATATTAAATCAGTTTTTTTGGAGTTGAGGGATATTTTGTTTGCATTAAGCCAATTGCATAGTTTCTTAAGGTCATAGTTAACATATTTGTTGATTTTTTTTACAGATTTATTAAAGTAGAGAATGTTTGTGTCATCTGCAAAGTGTTGGACTCGACAAAATTTTAATGCTTTAGACATGTCATTTATATAATAAGAAACAGCAAAGGGCCAAGGACAGATCCCTGAGGAACACCTACATTGATATCGTTTAAGTTTGAGTTCACTCCACCAATAGATACTAATTGAGTTCTATTAGTAAGAAAAGATTTAAACCAGGAGTTTGAAACTCCTCTAATACCATAGTAGGATAGTTTATAGAGTAGAATGTCAACATCTACAGTGTCAAATGCCTTTTGAAGATCAATAAATATACCACATCCAAACATTCCTTCATCTAGAGAATTTTTAATTTTTTCTGTTAGACTTAGTAAAGCAAGTGATGTAGAGTATTTTGTTCGAAAACCAAATTGTAGATCACAAAACAGTTTATTTTCATTAAAGTATTCGTATAAGCGGTTAAACATTAGCCTTTCAAGAATTTTATCAATGTTGGAGAGAAGGGAAATTGGCCTATAGTTTGACATTATTAGTTTTGAATCATTTTTAAAAATAGGTATAACTTCGGCAGTTTTTAAGTTTTCTGGGAAAATACCGCTTGAGAATGAGGTATTAAAAATGTTAGAAAGAATTCTTGAAAGTTCAGTTTTTAATAGTTTTAGAATTTTAACTGGTAGACCATTTGGTCCAGAAGCTTTATTTGAGTCTAAAGAGTCGATAATTTTTAAGATTTCATGTTCGTCAGTAGGTTTTATAAAAAAAGATTTTTGAGCAGGATTTGATAAGTAATATGTGAAATGATTTATGGATGAAGGAATTATTGCCTGGACATCCTTACCAATGTTAGTAAAGTAGTTGTTGAAAGCATTACAAATATCAAAGGGGTTTGTTATTGTTATATTGTTATGTTCGATTACATTAGGAGTTGTGTGAGAGTTGCTTTTAATATTAATGATGTTTTTGATACCTTTCCAAGTTGCCTTTATATTTTTTATGTTTTCCGTAAAATAATTATCAAAGTAATTTTTTTTGCTTTCTTTGAGTTTAGATTGGAGTTTATTACGAAATACTTTATACTCATTGTGGAATATGGTTTTATTTGTTTGATTTTTAGACCTAATATATTTTTTGAAGAGCTTGTTTTTGTGCTCAACTCAAGAGAGTTGTTCTTTTGAAAAAGATGAAAAAAATGGTTACGATTGGATATAGCAGCCGCACAAGAAGGAGAAAACCATGGAGTAGAATGAGGCTTGACTTGAAACCGACGAGAAGGAATAAAAGCTTCCATTCTAGCCTGAATCCAGGAGGTTACGTAGGAGGTACATTTGTCAACTGAGAGAGAAAAAACATCAGCCCAAGGACCATCACGAAGAAAATCACGAAAGGAATCCCAGTCAGCTTTAGGGTAGTAGTAGGTGGTGCGATGATAAGGTGAGCCCAAAAAAGAAGTACGAGAAGAAAGATTTATAGAGATCATTGCATGGTCAGAACCACCTAAGGGAGAAAAGGGAGAAACTGAACATAAGCTAGGGTCAGAGACAAGACATAAGTCAAGGAGTGAAGGTAAATGATTAGGGTTGTCAGGAAAACGAGTCACAAAGTTAACTATCTGAGTAAGAGATTGAGAAACGCAGAAGTTAAAGGCTTTAGTGCCAGCAAGATCAGTGGTGTTAGAGCCAAGCCATTCAGTGTGATGGGCATTAAAATCACCAACAACAACAATATTGGCAGAGGGATAAAGAGAGAGGACATGGTCAATTTGATCAGAGATAACATCTAAAAGAGTGCAATCATGGGAAGAAGGAGAACGATAAAGAACAAAGAGAAAGGTGAAATAGAGTGAAGAGGTGCTAGGCGAAAGCACATAAAAGAATGGTCAAAGGATTCGAACCTGATTTCACGACAAATAGGGGAATTAATGCGTATGTATACCCCTAAACCTAGCATGTGACTATTGGAGTCTATACGAATCAAAGGATAGTACCCGTCAACACTGACATCTGAAGAAGGAATTGCAGAACTTAAATTTGTTTCACTGAGTGCAAGCAAGTCTGGTGAATTTTGCAGGAGGTAAGACTCAACTGATGGAAAGTTGCTTCGTAGACCGCGAATATTTGTAAAAGGTATATTAAAATATTTAGGTGGTGGGGATGGTTTTTTAGGTTTTAAATTTTTGGTTACTTTGGTCATGATTTGGGTTTAATGAGAACTTGACTCATTCATAGATAGAGCACAGCCTCCTAATCAATGAGCTATGCAGTTGTCTCAGTCCTGTTAATTAACCCTAAGCCGTGACATAGGGCTCCTTATGTGGCCTTGACAATGCACACCAAAAGCATTAACAGGGACACCATCCATGCGCAACATGGCACTGTTAATACTCTGATATTTTGCAGCTGTTGATGGAATCAGTCTCTCTGAGAGCTACCACAGAGTTCGGGAAACCTTACTACCAGCCGGCCTCAGAACCATTAAACTGAGTTTTAGAGCTGTACCCTCATATGGAGATAACAGGAAGAGTTGCATAGCCATTATCATAGAGGCATAAGCAAAATTCTATGAGTAGAGTCAAGGAGATCCAGCATTCATCATTCTAGGCAGGAAACAATGTAACACAGGTTACATCTACGCCAGCCTAATAGATGAAGAAGGGGTTCGAGGCTGGTTAGCAGAATTTTTCTGCTTACCCCTAAAGTCTTTGCCTAGGAGGCCTTCTACAAGACAGTAGCAGGATGCAGTTAACATCTGCCCAAGATGAGTATTTTTATCGAGACACCATCTCTAGCCTTTACTCAACCAAGAGCCCCAAGGCAGGGGAATTTTTAGTCGGAGTTTATTTCTCCTAGCCTTTGCATAAGAAGAGCACACTCTGCAAGGCAGCAGGGCTTGTGGCAGGTGGTACTGGGTTATGTGATACCAGTAGCAAGATTGATCTCGATTATCCTGACCTGACCTGGAGTAGTTAAAAGGAGCTACTTCCCGCAACAGTACTTTGAGAAAACCAGGCATGACATTTTGGAAAAGCATAAGGAAAAACACTGCATCTAACAAAATACAGGAGTCTAAGGTGAGTGTACGTTTTTTAGTTGGAGTAAGTAGTTAGTTACTGAGCTCACGCTGCATTAGAGTATAAACAGAACACAAACAAACATAAATCAACTTACGGGTGAGTCAACACCGCGCCAGAGGTTCAGACAAAACACAAACATACATAAAAAACATAAAGTAACTTACGGTTGAGCGAACACCGCGCCAGAGGTTCAGACAGAACACAAACATACATAAAAAAAAAACATAAAAAACATAAACATAAACATAAAGTAACTTACGGGTGAGCGAACACCGCGCCAGAGGTTCAGACAGAACACAAACATACATAAAAAAACATAAAAAACATAAACATAAACATAAAGTAACTTACGGGTGAGCGAACACCGCGCCAGAGGTTCAGACAGAACACAAACATACATAAAAAAACATAAAAAACATAAACATAAACATAAAGTAACTTACGGGTGAGCGAACACCGCGCCAGAGGTTCAGACAGAACACAAGCATACATAAAAAAACATCAAAAACATAAACATAAACATAAACATAAACATAAACATAAAGTAACTTACGGGTGAGCGAACACCGCGCCAGAGGTTCAGACAGAACACAGACATACATAAAGAACATAAAGTAACTTATGGGTGAGCGAACACCGCGCCAGAGGTTCAGACAGAACACAAACATACATATAACGTAGATTACAGGTGAGCTTATACAGTAACTAAGGCACCTCCAACTATATGGGGAAAAAAAAAAAAAAAAAAATTACTATAGGCATGACTGATATAAGATAGTACTGATGACAGGAAGAACACTCCTTCCAGCCTTTGCTTAGATAGCAAATCCTGCAAGGCAGCAGAACATGGAACAGGTTGCACTGGGTTACATGTTACCAGTAGCAGGATGATCATGAAGACCATACTCCTGACCTGATAAATATAAATAAATATATATATATATATATATATATATATATATATATATATATATATATATATATATATATATATATATATATATATACATATATATATATACATATATATATATATATATATATATATATATATATATATATATATATATATATATATATATATATATATATATATATATATATATATATATATATACATATATATATATATATAAAATTATATGTAATTAAATATAATACATACATACATGTTTCTAATTATATGTTTATATTCATAATATATAGATATAATACAAAAATAATTAACAGAAAAAATGATCTATTCTGAAATTGACAATGATTTATACAGTTTATTGAGAGTCTGGTATTACTTTCTTTCTCTCAGTTCGGATTTTGACAATTAACGAACTAATTCCAAATTTCTCTAACAATACTTTACATTCTGGAACAGTTTGCAGATAATGTAAAACTTCTTTTTTTATCAACGGTTCATTTGATTTTATAAACTTTGCCAAGTGCAAAAATACTAAATTTAAGTCAGTTGGACTAAACTCTTTACGTTCTCTTAGTTTGTTTATCACAGAAGAGTTTAAGCTTAAATCGCTTGGATTTTCGTCAGATTCGTCGATTACATTATATTCTTTATCATTATCATATAGTTTGTTTTTCTTTATAATGTAGCGAACGCTATCCAAAACTTTTTTAATACTTTTTGAACAAGATGCATCTCCCAGTGTTGGGTGTTCTTTAAACTTAACTTTGACATCTTCTAGAGTAATATTGCCTCTGGATATTTCATTCATAAATATGCTATTAAAAGAAGATTCTTGTTCCAACATTCTTTGTACATCATGAAGTTTTTTACTTGTTTCGCCAGCTTTTTTTCTGTTATCAAAAAGGACATAAGCTTGTTCCGTTTTTAAACTGTGGCATAGTAAATTAGCTGTGTTTTGTTTTAGCCGTTTTTAAACTGTGGCATAGTAAATTAGCTGTGTTTTGTTTTAACTCACTATGGTTTTCGTGAACAGTAGTTGTAATAAATTTTCTAACAATAGTTGGAGTCATTTTTGTAATTTTTCCTGGGGCTTTTTTCCAAAAATTAGAAAACTGTGTAGTCAGCATTGAGGAAGAAATAGCACCCCCATGCCAACTTACAAACACATAAGAGTCTTGTGATGTAGATACCCCATCTAAGGTATTTCTTAAAAAAGTTATATACTTTTGTACATGCAGATATAAGGTCTTTGACAATGCAATATGTGCTGGCCCTTTATAAGAAGGTTTATGTTTTTCAACGCTAACAACAAAACCATCTGTGTTCTCAAAAGCAACTGAAAATTCATTTAACGTCATATTGCATATTGCACCTGGTCTCGAAGCATTATCGAAAACAATGCAAGTTATTAAGTAATCTCTGACAAGACAAAAAGATGTTTGTTTACTTTAAAAAAACTTGTATTACTTGATTTTAGAACATTTGTTGCATCTTTAAAAATATCAGAATTATCTAATATTACTATTTCTTCTGCTGTAGGAAAGTTATTAAAGTCAATAATATCCTTGTCATACTGATTCTCCTTTATTGATTTTTGCAAAGATTTACCCCATTGCAAAATTAATGTAACAATTTTTGAATGTTCCTTGTGTCCTATGATATCAGTTCTATCTGTTGTTAGACAAAAATCTAAAAAATGTTTTATTGACCCTAAATATGTTTTTATTGTTCCTGGCTTTTTTCCTTTTTTATCTAGCTCTGTCATCCATGAGTTTAAAAAAGACTCTTTGGGGAGGTTAACATAATTTATATTCTTATTATCTTTATGTCTAACTATACCCATTATAATTCCTTTATGTTTTACTGCAGACCTTTTTGGTTTACGACCACCAGAAGAACTAACAAGCCATTCTACAAAGTTTTGCATTAAACTTTCTTCTATTGATGATGTCATATAAAATGTGTCATCTTCATCTTCATTGTCGGAGAACTCAGATAATGAATGTGATTTAGAAGAGGAGGAATTTTCAGAACCATTTATTATAAATATATAACTTTTTAATAAAGAGTAATTGACAGTTTAAATTAATCTTCTTAAAAAAATTTTAAAATAACATATTAAAAAAGCATAACTTGAAAAAAACATAACATTTTACAGACCTTTTTTCAAAAATCTAGATTGAACATATTCTGAAGCTAACCAGTCTTCATCACTGCTTGAATTTACTTCTAAAAAATTTTCACCTTGAACAAAAATTTCTTTATCAAAATGACACTCAAGTCTTGGGTTATCGCTAAAGTCACTTGAGGAGTTTGATTTCTCATCAGATTCACTTTCAAAATTTTCAAGAACACTTACACTTTTAGATAAATATTTTTTTGTCTCAAAATTAGACAATTTGTGGAACTGTCTCAGATGATTTCCGAGTCCAAGTAACTCTTTTGTGCAATGGAGCATAGAACAAATTTTTCTTTTATAAATTTTGCTCTTTGCTTTTATTTTGGTAGTGGTCAAAACTTTCCTTTTTGCGTTAAGCCCAAAATTAATCCCATTTGTGTTTGGTTATTAAGTGTCGTTTTAAGTTGAATATAAATCTTTAAAAAAAAAAAAAAAACCTAATGAATCTGTTAAAAATTATATCAATAAAAAAATTTACATTAAAAACTTTAATTTTGAAACTTACTTTCCACAAACAGGGCACTTTACTTTATTCCTCGACTTAACAACTTTTTTAAACAAAGGTACAACTGAAGAAAAAGTCTGTAAATTTTTTTTATTTCTTTAAATCAATTTTATTTTAAACACAATATTAAAAAAGGGAAATTAAGGCTAACCTTGGTTGTATCAATAACGGTACCCTTGTCAATTCCAATTGCTGGTTGATTTATTATACTACATAATAGGGGAGATAATTAAAATGATCAAGAAAGAGAATAAGGGCAGATGCATTATTTATGTATTGTTCCTATATTTGCATAAAAATCAAAAATACCTTTCTGTTTTAACATTAACACTATTGAGTGAACTCTCAACCAAATCATTAGAAACCTATGCAGAAAATATTTTGCAAAAATTATCCAAAAAATGTAAACTATATATATATATATATATATAATGAAGAAAAAACAACTTTTTCTACTGTACTTTAAGTTTAATGCCTAAATGGCAATCATTAGCCATTGATTACTTATTAAAAACATGGAATGGTATTCAATGATATATTTATATACTACCTTTTTTAAGTCTAATTACATAATTGAGAATAAAATGAATGCATACCTTTTCTTTTTCTAATGTAATATTTGTTTCTAAAGTAAAATAATAATATTTATACTATTATTAAAAAAGGATAATAATAGTTTACAATAATAATTTTTTATTACAAATATTATTAAGTCTTCTTTAACTGATTACCAAAACCTTGAATTAACTTTGAGAAAGCTTTATAAGGTTTTGTAAAAATATCTTCATAACTTGACAAACAATATAATTTATTACCAAAAATAAAATCATTATCTTCATCTGAGATTTTATTTAACAGTTCATTATTCCTGAAATAAGGACAACAATATTTATAGCAAAATAAATTAAAATAAATAAATAAATAAAGTAATCAAAATACACATAAAAAACTAAAAAATTTATTTTTATTCTAAATATCAACTATCTTTAGCCCTAAACCAATTTATGCGCTTAGAAGGTTGAACAGCATTGCAGTACAAATTCTGCCTGTTCAAATTCACTTAGTTTATGCAATACTAGCAAAAATAAAATAAAAATACAAAATTGTAAAATAAAACTCTAAGGTCAAAAATGCTAAAATGTTAAAATAAATATAAACTTAAATGTTTATACAAATAAAATGAAAAATTACAACAGCCGTGGCGCAGTGGTAGCGCACTTGTATCAGAGACTTAAGATCCGTGGTTCAAACCCCACCTCTGGGCAAGTTTTGCAACATTGGTTGGGAAGGAGGCGTGAACTTTCTATTAAATGCTTTTCCGCAGTGCTCTGTGATAAGACCGTAAGGACTTCTTTGGGCATCTAAATCTTAAAAAAAAAAAAAAATGCATACCTTTGCAAAGAATATGAACTTAACAATACTTCAGCCTATAACAAAATAGATTCATAAATGTATAATAAATTTTATATGTTTACATGTTATTGATTTAGTTTGCTTACTTAAATCAACTTAATTTTTATTTTGCAAGTTTATATTAAAACAAGCAATAATTTATATTAAATTGCAAACCAAAATATTATTATTAAAAATCATATAAGAACACATTAACAAACAACTGTTAACAAAAAAATTTTTAAATTGCAAATGAGAATATATAAAATAAATATTCTACAATTTATTTAAAAACATACTTTGATTCTTGAAATTCTTTGCACCTTTGCAAAAAGATACAGTATTGCTTCAGGAAGCAATACTTTAAAAGTATAATCATTAGACTAAATAAAAAATGTAACCTTTTTTATATATAATTATATAACACTGATTTTTTTAATCTATGTGTATGAATGTGTCAAATATATATGTGTATGAATGTGTCAAATATATATATGTATATATATATATATATATATATATATATATATATATATATATATATATATATATATATATATATATATATATATATATATATATATATATATATATATATATATATATATATATAGTCATTTGTTAGAAAAATGTCAAGATTAAAAATGTTGATAAGGGGAGGGGGTATAAAAACAAAAACTAAAGAGGCTAAATTCAAAAATATAATTTGAAAAAAAAATTTAAGTTAAAAAAAAATTTCAGGAGAGAATTGTTTTTGCCATCTCTTGATCCTACCAGTAAATATATGAAAACATAGGCTATTCTAGATCGTTTTTGACAGCACTGACCTTATTTGGGTGGCGCAGAAATTCAAAATTGAGAACTTTTTTATGGCAAATTGGCTTTTTTGCCAAAAAAAAAAAACACCTACATTCAGCAATATTTTCACTAAATTTTGCCAGGACAGAGGGTTACACTGCATAAATTTTTTTCCTAGAATAGCCTCTAGTATATTTAAATTATTTATATATTTATTTATTTGATAATAACTTTATATTTCATACCGTATGATTATTAAATGATTTTGAAAGAGCACAAAAAAAATAATCTTTTTTATCTTCCGGTAAAAGATACATTAGGTCTTCGTCTTTAAGGTTTCCTATAAAATACAAATCAAAAATAGTCTTATGACTTTTTTATAATCTATTAATTTTTATCTTAATATAAAGTGTTATTGTAATAAATTTTAAATAATATATATAAATTTTAATCAATGTTTACTTTTCCAATAGCTTTATATATATTGTGTCTGTAACTATAGAGCTGCAAAACAAAAATAATAAATAATAAATTTATTACCACACTCTCCAAAACACAACACAAAAATACTTGATTAGTAAAATCTAAATTTGCAAATTTATTTACACAATAATATTTATAAAGTACACATACTTGACCAGAATAAATAGACATCAACAATGATGAAGATATAACTTCTTCTATTGATTTTTGTGTAAAATTTTGGAAAAAATAAATAAAAATCAGGAATTTATTGAGCTTATTTTATTTATTTTAAAGAGCTGCATACAGGTTATAATTTAGTATATTATGTTAAAAATGTATATTATGTTATATAGCATGTTATATTAAAAATTTTATTATAAGTTATAAAATAAATTAAGACCTCACAACTCACAAGCAATGTGTCAGTTGAGTAAAAACAAACCTTTTTCAATTAATATAACGCCCTCATTGTAGGAAATACCACACGATGAATCTATACATAATGAATAAGTTTTTAAGTATTTTAGTAACTTTTTTAAGTAATAAATAAACATAAAAAACTTGAATAAATTAAAACAATGAAAAAAACCTGCGCAAGCCTTGCAAATTTTGTAAGCATCGTTTTCCCACAGTTGACTTTTACAACAATTATCTATTGGTCTTTTACATAGCACACACAGTATCAAAACATTTTCTTCCATTGTTTTAATATTTAAAACCTTTTGAAAATTAATACTTATTAGAAAGAATCATATTTACTTTACGATGCAAAACTTGCATGTTTATGATATACAAACAAATTTGCTATCTTTATAATACCCTATAAGAATAAGTAGCAAATTAATGCTTAAAAAGGATCACATTAACTCTCAATGGATAGTAAGACACTTATAATAATGTAAAAAACTATAATAACAGTTATTATTGTTAAATAACTGATTTAATAACATTATATGTAATAAATTTTAAAAATATGATCACTAACATTAAACTAAAGATTAAATTGATGAAAAAGATGACTTAACATCTAAAATTTAAATTTTGTAACTTCATGCTGAAACGCAAGTGAAAACTTACAATTAAATGAAAAAATCATGACTCTTATTTTATATCTTAATTTATATTGTTAAAAATATATTTCATATTACAAGTAAAATGTGAAATAAAATATTAGCAATATATTTCATATTACTAGTACAACATATTAGTAATATATAATAATATTACACATTTCTTTAAGAATTTAATGTGCTTTCTCGCACTCACAACAAAACTATCATTATTTTCTAAAGCTATTGCAAACTCATTTAAAGTCATGTTACATACTGCTCCTGGTTGTGAAGCAATCCAACTTTTTTCAAATTTGGATTGTCATTTTGATGGTGATAAGACTTTTTGTTATTCATTTAGACCAATATTAATGCGTGCTGATTTAGCTTCTGTTTCTTCATTTAACTTTATTCATCAACTCTAAAATTTTTTTTAAACATGGTTCAATTGAAGAACAAGTCTGTAAAAAATAAATTTAAAAAAACCTTTTTGCTTCAATACTGACAATTTTAATAGTAGATCCTTCTTTCGAATGATTAAAAACTTATACAAAAAACTTTTAAACAATTAAACATAATTACAATTACTTCTATAAAAACATACACGATAAAGCAATATCGATCAATGCAATACAAGCGAAACTCTACCATATTTAAATTTGCTCGTTTACACATTTGTTTTAGTTTTAAGGTAAGTGCCCTTATGTTACCTTTTAATGTAGTACCAGGGCTATTTTTGCCCTTACGCTACCGATTTGCGGTAACATAAGGGCTAAAAAATAACATAAGGGCTTCAGCGTAACATAAGGGCACTTTGAGTAACATAAGGGCTCAAAAGTAACGCCAAGGGTACGCGTTTTGTAACATAAGGGCTCGTAGAGATTACTACTACTACTACTACTACTACTACTACTACTACTACTACTACTACTACTACTACTACTACTACTCTACTACTACTACTACTACTACTACTACTACTACTACTACTGCTACTACTCGGACACCAGGCATATAATATTAGGTCACAAATTTATGACATTCGTGACCAATCAGACAATCTGAAATTTTAGTTTTCAATAAGAAATTTAATTTCCATAAAAAGGTATACAGGCAGAGGTGATTTTATGGTGGGGCGTGGGGGGATTTGGTGATTTTCAAGTTATAGTTGGTTTTTTATGGATTTAGTCGGCTTGTCGGGTATTTGAAACAATTCAGTTGGATAAATTTTAATTTGAGGACCTTTTTTTTTTTACAAAGCCAGCCGGCACTTTTTATGGATTCACCCCCCCCCTCCCCCCTTATTTTATTTGTAGAATCGCCTCTGTAAACAGGAACATAAAAATTATACAAAATAGAAACTATAATTAAATAGGTAAATGAATAGTAAATATAAAAATAATTATTGTTTTATAGTATTTTATAATTAGGTAATCATAACGATTGAGGCTAAAAAGATATTTAAAGAATGTTTTAGTGAATCTCAAATGTTTACTACGAATGATCAATCGATGAACAGCTTTAGGCTTTTAGAAAAGACACATAAGTTACTTCTTAGAAAACTTAATTTAGAAAATTAGTTTTTTGGTGTGGCGTTTGGTCTTCCATAGATTTTTTTGGCATTGATGCCATCTATTGTTGGAGCTTTTTGGCCAAAAATACATTATAAATAAATTTGATAATAATATAAAATACTTCATTATTTAGCATAATTTATTTTAGATGACTTTTACTTATACAGATTATATAAGACGAATTATAAAACATGTTTGTAAAGTTTATATATAAATGTATTAGATCGATAGGTATTATATATAAATGTATTAGATATGATAGCGGCTATCATCTAATTAAAACATAATATACTTGATTTTTGGTTTTATTAGATATGTAAAGTTATATTCTAATAACATAAATAATAAATTATAGTCTCATAACAAATACATTCAAAATGTTTAAACGTTGTTTTACAAATGTTTAAAGATTGTTTTACAAATGACTAATTTTATAGCAACATATTACAACCTTAAAGGAGATTAACCGATTGGATTATTAAATCTTATACTGGAAATCCAATTAAAGAAATATATTTAATTCGTGTTCCAATTAAGAACGAATTCATAAAATTCAATACCCAAATAACTAATTGATTCAGGGAACTATATTGAATCCTGTAAAGTTTTTATATATTATTGCATTTAATGTAGAGGCACCAGGACCCGAAAGAAATCAGTTTTTTTAAAAACAAGAATGTTAAAGGGTTTATAAAAATCTTACAAAAATAAACAATAAGAGAAAGGTATCCAATAAAAAATAGCACATTTGTAATAATCCCAGGGACGTTGTGCTTCTCTAAGTTATATATTAAAGAGTTTCAAAAAATAATGATAAGATTGCCCTAATAACGTCAACACAATTTTGATATCATTTAGGAAGTAACATTTTGTTTATTACTTTCATTTGATTCTATATTTTCATTTGATGTCATTCTGACATTTTTTTATAACATAATGCATTTTTAAGATAAAATATTTTCTTGATAATTTTGATATAGATTTAGGTAACTATGTGGTTTAGATATGCAGGTGCCTAAGGTAAGCTAGGTATATATATTTTGTATATATAAACAAAATATCAATAGTTATTTTTTAAATGATAAAATGTTTTTTTAATGGATTAATCGATGAATAACAAATAAAAAAGGCTAATCAGTAAATTCAATCATAGTTTCTATATTTAAAAAAACATATTTTGTAAAAAAAGTGTTATCTTACGATAAGAAGTTTCAAATGGATAAAGAGGTTTCAGTTAAAAGTTATTATGGTTATTTATAAATACATGATAAAGTATATTGTTCCGTTGATATTTCTGCATGCGGGGAGATCTGTGGTAAAAAATGTTCAATAAGGAAATTATTTTTAAAAAAAAAATAGAAATGCAGCAACCAAAATTTTAGGTTTCAATTTTATGTTCTAATCAAAAGTGAACAATATTTAAATGGATAAAAAAGTATATAAATGTTTTTTTCTCATTAGATTCATTTCGCTGTTTAATAGTTTTTATTAAATAAAAAAATAAACAGTGGCTTAAAGAAGATGAAGATGACAATACGTCATCTTTCCAAAGAAAAATCTTTTAAAAGATATGAAGTTACAATAAAATAACTATAATAAAAGATTCAATAAGCCTATAAGTGAATTAAAAAAACACCCTGAAAAAAACTGAAAAAAAGACGTTGACACAAATGATTCTCAAGTTAAAATTTTTTTTTCTATTAGAAACTTAAAAAAAACTTAACAATTTTGCCATACATTTAAATCCTTTTTGATAGGTATTCCATACCTAATATACATTGCTATGTACTTGCCCATGACATGTAAGTATATAAGCTAATGAAGAAATAAACAAGCCCAAAATATAATTCTTTGAGAATTTGTTTATTGGTGTAAAAGTTTCAGTGATTTTAGACCGGATATATTTTATTCGTAGAAATCAGGGTACATTTTTATCAAAAAGAATTGGTATAGGAATTCTTATGTTTATTTTTTTCTTTTTTAATGAAACTTTTTTAAATGTTTTGTAACGTTTTTTTTTAATAAACTCGATACATCTAACCAAAAGTTTCTTGATTTTAGACCGAATATATTTTAAAGTTAACCTTTGAAATTAAATGATAAATTAGTCAAAAATAAAGCCAGTTAATGATTCTTACAAGAATCTTAAACCGGGTTGCTTATTAACAAATTTATCATTAAAGATAAAATCAGGTAAGGTAAAATTAGGGAAATATGATCACCTTGGTAATATAACAATACTTAAAGATTTCTTAAACGTGCGCAGTGAAGTTGAAGTTGCTTTTTATTTTTTGAATCAACTTTATGTGGTAGTAACAGGAATCAGTACAATTAGCGTAAATTTATATACAGTAATTAGCGGCTATCATCTAATTAAAACGTTAAATTTTTTGCGATGTTAAAATAATGTAAACACGTATGAATAAATTTGTGGCGCGAAATTTTGGTGCTAAAATAATAAATTTAACTTTTTCATAAAGAAAAATATGTTAGATAAAAATCGAATCCATTTTCGTTTAAAAAACATTGCATAGTTTTGACTTTTTTCTAAGATGCAATTTTTGTGTAATTTATGTAATAGTGAGCATGCTCAAATTACCCAGTGTTTTTCATTGAAGTTACCTAGTTTAAAGTCCTAAAATAGCAGTGGTTTTAATTGCTTTTTGAATAAAACAAAACATAGTAGAAAATTTTAATATTTTATCTATGCTAAACATTTTTCTGTTATTTAAAATTAAAAAATTTGAATTTTTATCGTTCAAAGGTTTGAGTTAATTAAAATTGAAAAAATTACAAACTAATTTTTTTTGTTGCGGAAAACATAGTTGCATTGTTCAATAAAAAGTGGCTTTAAATTTGATTTTTTAATGATAAGTTTTGTTAATAACGAATCATTATATTCCAAACACTAGTTCAAATTCTTAGGTTGGTATTTTGTTACTTGATGTTTTTTTTTTGAGCTAATTTAAAGTGCTCATATTATCAAGTGATGAGGGTAATATGAGCAATTTTGCTACTTTTTTAAAACCTGTGCGCTTTTTAAAAAAATTTCGGGTGCCCAAATATCTATGTGGTTCATTAGTAGAGATCCCTAAAAATTGTTTATTTGCATAATTATTTTTGAAAATATCTCAATTTTCGCTTAATCTGCTCATATTACCCTTATGTACCCTTACTAAAAAGGAAGGTATTTTTTTTAATGAAAAAATATATAGTTCATTTTCTCAACTTTAAGTTTGGACTTGTTTTCTCAACTTCCCAGTGGACATATTTTAAAAGTTCAAAAGACGTCCAAACATTCAAAAGACGTTCAAAACTTTCAAAAGATGTTTAAAAAACATCTTTTTTACCTTTTTTAATTAATACATATATATATATATATATATATATATATATATATATATATATATATATATATATATATATATATATATATATATATATATATATATATATATATATATATATATATATATAAAACAAGAATAGAATTTTTGATAATTAAATTTAAAAAAATTGTTACTCAAGATTGAACATTATATACAAATTGCTTTTTATTGGTGGATATGTTTTTAATCCAACTATAAAATAATTTTGTTAATCTTGTAGTGCTTTAGTTTACCTAAAAGGATGCAGCGTTCTTCGGTATCAAATGCTTTTGATGTCAATAAAATATTCTAGAGTTTTTTTTGTTTAAAACCATGTTTTAATTTTTTGTTTAAAACCATGAGTTATTTATTTCAGTCAGTTGAAAGGTCCTTTTGAAATCAAAATTGATTTGTGTAAAACGATTTATTATTGAGAAGTTATGAATGATTCCATTATAAATCAAGGTTTGTCCAAATTACTATTACATTTGAACTTATTGAGAGCTTTAGTATAAAGATTAGAGTCTGCTTAGACTGATTTTGTTCGAAATAGCTATACCATTAAATATTTAATCAAATCCTTGAGTCTTAATAATAATATAATAATATGCAATACTGTTTAGATTTAACGCCATGTTGAATCTTTTACAGACATAACAAGAAAGTTAAATATACTCGATTAAGTCTCAATTAAGTCTAGTTTAGCTTTAAACAAGTTGGATTTTTAACTTCCACTGTTTCAATTGGGAGGTTGTGCTGAATTTGACTGTGCGATTTGTAAAAAAAACCCTCACAATTTTGATTTAAATATATCCTATCGTTGAATAAACGATGTTTGCTACCTCGAATATTTGGGGGTAGCCCCGAAGTAGTTGAGGAGCGGTAATATTTGGGGAGTATTTTCCAAGTAATTTTTTTTATTTCATAATACCATTTGTACATTTGTATGAGATCTCCATGAATTCTTCGTTGTTTTAAAGATGTCATTTTCATTTTTTCTAGTCTTTTATTGTATGAGAGACAGCTCAGGTATAGGTTTCGTTACTCGTTTTTGAATTTTAATATGTTTATATCTTTTTCAAGATAAGGACTCCATACCTGTATTGCAAATTAATACTTAAAAGATTTGCATATTATACCAAATTTATAGTTTAAAACAAGGTGAAGTTATCTGGGAACTTAAAAAATTGAAAAAGTCATTCCAGTTTTAAAATCACGAGATCCTTTAGATGTTTCTTATTATAGAACAATCTCAACTTTTTCTTGCTTTTCTAAAATATTTAAAATATTAGAGCGAATTATGTCAAAAAGACGATTTTTCTTTAACTGTTAGTAATATACCATAAACAGTTTAGATTAAAATCTGCCATTTCAATGATTCTGAAATCACTCACCTTGTTCTTGATATATTTAAAGCGTTTGATGAAATCAAGTATATCCTAGGTGTATTCATTGATTTAAGTAGAAGCTTTTGACACAGTCAATAACCAAGTAATTCTATCCAAGCTCAAAAGTTATGGTTTTGTAGATTATCAGATAATATCAATCAGATTTCTGCTGAAAATGAATTTAATTCTGAAGTAAAAAAAAGTACCGATTATGCAATTTTTAATTTAACTACCAAATCACCTATTGATATAGTAGAAAGATAAAATGGACCTAATGATTTAGTCAAAGAGGGTATAAACAGTGTTTCTCTTGTTTCAACGACTGAAATTTTTGTTTTGATCCTTTCAACTTCTTTGCTACACAGATTGTCTGATGTAGCAATAGAAGATTTACTAAAATTTTTACTCCTAGTTCAAATCAATATTCAAACTTATTAAATTATTCAATTGAATTAGAAGATACACATAACATTAACCTAACTAACTTTATCATCTTTTCAGAAGTGGTAGACATCCAGTAAATCATTCGAGTTTGGTAGAGTAACTTCTGAAACTCTAAACTCTTCAGATATGTCTGATCAACTTAATAATTTATTTAGCATAACAAGTAATGTCTTTAGAGACTTATTTCTAAATCGAATCTTACTAAAACTGTTAGTTCATCCATTTCAATCTGGAAAGAATCTAGCTATCCAGACGGAACTTGTAGAGTAAGACATTTCTATCTTAAACAATTTATAAATTTTATTCATTTATCTAATTTATTATACTTTTTCATGTTTACATTTACTTTGTTATTTAGAAACAATTAGTGTCATTGGTGGGAAACGATTTGAGCCGTGCCAATTTATCTGGAAAGCGAGGTAATGCTCACTATAACAGAGTAGCAAAACCCAAAATATGTCAAGACCTTGTTGTTGGTGTAGTTCGTAACTAATTATAGCAATTAAACTTCTATATATTTTACAAAATAAATCAATATACTATTGAACTCTTATGTATTTTTAGCTTGTGTCTGTCAGTTAATGGAGTGTCGTCAAAGGATGTGCAATCAGCAGTCAATATTAAATTAAACAATGCATCAAAAGTTTTAAAAAGATTTAAAACATGAAAGTGTTTTTCTGTTACTTTTGATTACTTATAAGTAATCAAAAAAGACAGAAATGCACTTTCATATTTTAAATTTTTTTAATTTTTGGTACATTGTTCAATTTAATATTGATATCAATAACAAAATAATATAACAGATAAAAAGGAGGAAAGAAAAAGGAGAGAAGTTAATAACTTGGAAAGAAGAGTTGAAGAAGTAGAATTCCTAGAAGAGTTTTTTTATGCATTAAAATTTTTAAACATAATTTTTTTTTTTTTTTTTTTTTTGTTATTTAGGTGCCCCAAGAAGACCTAACGGTCTTGTCACAGAGCACCGCAGAAGTGAATTTAATCAGGAAGTTCACTCCTCCTTCCTTACCTTGGCGCAAAAATATGCCCAGAGGTCGTTTCGAACCTGAATTTCCTGCTTTTAAAGCAAGCGCTGTAACCCTGCGCCACGGCCGCACAATATAGATATATGCATAAAAATAAAAAGAATTAAAAAAAAAAAAATTAGTTATAGAGAATAACTAAACAGAAGCGAGTGCATAGAAAATAGTTCATTGATTATTTTTTAATTACATGTTGCATTGTTTAATAACAATGCCATAAACTTTAAAGCCATTTATAAACTTTACAGGATGATGAAAATTTGATTGAGGCTAAATGAATATTTATATTTTTTTTTATGTTTTATTTTTCGAGTTTTATATTTACATTTTTATTTTATGAGTTTAATATTTTTATTTCTATTTTATAAGTTTTATATTTTTATTCATGAGTTTTATATTTTTATTTTATGAAAAAAACTTAGTTATAGAGAAATTTGTCATCTTACAATTATGATAAGACATATAAAAATCAAATTTTTCGTTTACTAAAATTCTTTTGCTTTTATTAAACCTTTTTTTCACTAAATCATTTATTCTTTTAGTGTTTTTATTTAAGATAAAGATAAGGCGATAAAGATATCTCGAACAAGAAGCAGACAAACTTAAAGTGAAGATACTAGGTTAAATTATGAAATTGGACTCTTTGTAAAATGTACTACGAAAATTCCTACTGATCTTACGTATTGCATGCAAACTGATTTTTACCAGTCTCATCCGTCTTACGATTTAAAAAGTGACATTTTAAAATACCTAGTATACTCAATGGTTATTTTTTTATTTATTTACACTTTTGCCAATAAAAAAAAATTACAGTCGTAACTTATAATAAATAATTACATGACAGGGGCTAGAAGAAGACAAATTTAGTCTTATCACCATGCCCCAAAAAATGCGCCCTTACTAGATAAAATATAGTTTAACAATAAAAAATAGTTTCAATCTATATATCTCTGAATTAATAATATAAAAGAAAATGTTTACATATCGTTTAGTGTTTAAAATTTATAGTTTTTTAAAGAATAAGGTTTAAAAATTATTTTGCAAAATAAAAGAACAAAATTTAATAAAATATTTAAATGACAAAAATAACATTTAATTGGTTTGAAGAAATAAGAAGATTTTATTTTATATAAAACACACTTCATTGTTAGAGCAATTTATAGTTTGACTTTAATTAAATTTGTAATACTTTTTATTGCCAATTCAGTAAAAGCAAATAAAAAGTAAAAAGTGAAAGTAAAGGATTAATTAACAAAGCAAAAAAAAAAAAAAATTTCTCAAAAAGAAGATTATTAAATAAAATAATAAAAATAGATGTACATTTGTTGATTAATTATAAATATATATTGATTAATTGTGAACTAATAATCTACTGTAATTAATTAATTAGCTATTAATTATTGATTTTTAATTTAAAGTAGCTTTATTTAATTAGAAGAAACTTAATTCATTTTCATTTAACGAAAGTAATTGCTTAAGTTTTGTTTTAAATTGGTTTAGAGAATAATTAGTTTTCAGTTCATTATTTAATATTATGTTCCACAACTTTGGTCCTTGGTTTACAATACAGATAATTTATATAAATGTTTTTATACATTTAGGATATTGAGCTCAGTAAGTAGTGTTTGTAATAAACGATTTACGTTTGAAACTATCCTTATAGCCTGTTTTTGATTGCCAAGCAATTTTTTTATTTTCGTCGGGTTAGTGCTGCACCATGCAACGTTTGCATAACTTAAGTTGCAATGAATAAAAGAAAAGTAAATCTTTTTTAAACAAAATTGATTTAATAACTGCTTAGCTTTGTACATTATACCTAAACTTTTCGATTTTTTATCTTTAACTTCACCTGTATGTTTCCCGGTTACATTTTTGTCTAGAAACACACCTAAAAACTTTATTGATTGCTCTCTCTTAATTTATTACCAATAAAAATGTCCGGAAGTTCTAAGGGAATATCTAAGTTTTTATGTAGACGATGGAAGAAAGTGCATTTTGTTTTAGTAATATTTAAAGATAATTTGTTTGATTTAAACCATTGGGTTAGCTTTTCTATTTCTTTGTTTACTGTTTGAAATAATATATTGATATCTTTATTGGAATAAAACAAGCTGGTATCATCTGCAAACAAAATTGTATTTAAAATTTTAAAAAATTTATTTAAATTGTTTATGTAAACGAGAAATAGAAGTAGACCTGAAATTGATTCTTGAGGAACAAGGATCAATTTCAATTTCAATTTATATAGTAATTATGACACATTTAATTGTCTCATAATTACTATATACTGCTTCCTATTAGTCAAATAACTCTCGAACCAGGACAAGTTAGTATTTTTTATACGAAAAAACGTCATTTTACTAACGTTATTACAACGATGTAAAATGACGTGGTGACAACGTTACATTTTAGCTAAATGACGTCGGAAAGACGTTAGAGCAACGTTAAATTTGAAGAAAAAAGACGTTATAAGGACGTTAGGCTAACGTTATATTTTAGCCAAAATGACGTTGAGCCAACGTCTTTTCTATCGTTTTATACACGTTGGAATAATGGCATAAATGAAAACATAGGTCAACGTTATATTAACAATGTTGCGAAACGTTGTAAGAAAAACGCCCTCCAACGTTTTTCTATCATTTTTAATGTTATTTCTACACTGCAAAAAACAATAAAGGACAATTTTACACTGTATAACTTTGCGCTGTCAAGCTATATTTCTTCTTATTTATTTAGGTTATACACGATTATTATATTAGTCCGGGCAAATAATTGAATACGGAAATTAGAAGACTAAAAATAAATAAACATTGCATCACTTCTATTCCAAAATTTTAAAATTATATACAATAACTTAGAATGAAACTAGTTTGATTTTTACTTTCTTTGCAAATTTCAATCATATCTCAAATAATTCGCGTATTCTTTGTTTGACACTAAAAGACAAATATATATGAAGAAACATAAAGTTACAAACAAATCCAATTAAAAGCATTTTTAAGAACTAAATAAAAAACATTCGGAATAAACAAATAGAAATACCACAAATACCAGAAATTGCGCTAACTTTCTATTTGATGCTAACCTGAGTTTTTCTGCTTTCGAAAGATTATCGACTGTAAATCCTTTAGCAACATTATCTGAAATAGAATAAACAATACCTCGATAAAATGCAAAACTAGTAAAATTGCCTCCAAAATAATTTTAATTGAATAAATAAACAAAATTAATTTAAAACACACAATCATGAAATAACGGGAAAAAAATATGTCTAGTTTTACCCTCAAAAGATATAAAATATCTTTGAGTTCAGATTTCTGGAAAGTTATTTTTTTACAAGTGTTATTTTGGCAATATATTTTTTTATAACATTAATTGCATGGTAAATAAAGAAACTGAATGGTACATTTTCACTAAGCAAAGAATCAAAAATTGTTTTTATAAATAGCTCTCTTTAAGACTAATGATTACTTTGTTAGGTGTTTTTTCTTCCAATCGGAACTACTTATATTTCACTTAAACCCTTGACCATTTGTGCAAGTGGCATCTTCTTACCAAAAGCCAATAATTTTTTAAATAAAAAGGCAGACATATCAAGAAGCAATCATTCAGAAAACTATAAAAAATGAATAATGTAAATTGTATGTTATGAATGTTGGACCATAATAACCCACAGCCTTAATAATCCAGTCATCCAAACCAATTTAATAGCATCAATGCATAACCAATGCATTGATTCTGCTAATTTAACTTGTATCTTCAGTGCATAGAGACTAGTATACAAAAGAAATTAACTGTATAGTCTTTTATTTTTTAAAACTCCACCTGTGATCTAGACTTTCTGTTTTTAACAAAATTTTGTTAAAATGATTTTGTTAAAAGTCATGAGACTTTTATTTTAATTATTAATTATTAAAGATAATTCAAAAACATGTTATAATAAATATAAAGTACTTATCAAGGTTTATTTAAGGTTTATTTCTATTTTAATTTTTAATCCCTTTTTAATCGAAAATAAATTTAGAAATCATAAATTATTACTTTACAAGTACTCTAACTTCCTCTTAACACTTTTACATATAAAGATTACATATATAGATTTAAAATATATTACATATATAAAAATATATTTACTTCATATATAAGAAAATAGTTAAATAGTATTTGTTTACAAATTTAATCTGTCATTTGTAAAAAGGACAAAAGCGGCATCACTTTTTGGATTGAAGTAAGACAACTAGTTTATATAAAATATCATTGGTTAATACACATGTGATCATTATGGAGCATACTTTTAACATCAATGGCTAGATGTGAAAACCAAGATAAATGTAATTACAATAATTTTTCAGTATTCACATGATTAGGTGTTTTAGTAACAATTATTTCCTATGCCCATGTTGCTGCATTCAGACAAGCAAATTATATAATGAAAAATGTGCAACTAAATGTTTAACTGACCATTGAACAAGGTCAAAAATTAAAAATCAGGACAAATACCAAAGGGTTTACTAAATGAGCACTTTTTATAGAGAGTTTAGTAAAATATAACATAGAATCACTTTCAAAAATATCAAAACTATTAGAATAGGCTTAAAGAAAAAATCACTAATTTAACTTCAATAATTATCATTTTCTAATAAACTGTTTATCAAACAATTAGACTTTCACAATATAATTGATCTTGATATCATCATACATTTATATTTGTTTATCTGTATGCACAAATATAAAAACTTATATATATTTATATATATACTAGCAGTAAGCAACCCATAATACACGTTGTTAGTAAATAAAATTAAAAAAAAAAACGCATATAGAAAAGCCTAGAAAATGACGTAATTCGACTAATAATATTAAATTAGCGTATTAATATTATCAGATATATATATATATATATATATATATATATATATATATATATATATATATATATATATATATATATATATAGTTACTTATAACAATTTATTCATATATTGTTAATAATATTTTTAATACTTTTGACATGGATACTTTATAGTATTATAAATACAAAAATTTTATAAAAATTTTGACAATTTTCATAATTCAAATTAGCATTTTTTAACTTTTAAGAAATGAACTTTTATAATAAAAATACTTCAAAATGTTCTATTGATATCATTTTTATAGCTATTTGTATTAGTTTGCTAATGTCTTATATAAATATTCACCTGCAATATGTATACTCATTTAAAGTAATATTAAAATAATAATCAACAAAATCTTTGCATTTATTCATAATGCCTGCAATGTTCTGAATATACATAAAACAAATAAAAATATAAATGAAGAAATACAAAAGTTACCTCTAAATTAAGTCCTTAACATATTTTGGTAACTTTCCGCCAACACGTGAGAGTTGGACTTTAAAAGAAAAAAATATAAAAAAGGCACATTGAAGTGTTTTACACATAAGATCTTATTTAAACATTTTTTACTGCATTCACCAAGGTCAAGCCTTAAAGACCCAAGCTTATTTAATAAACAGTTAGAACTGAATAAGTATTTTGCCATGATTTAATCAGAGCAATCATGGCAAACTCATAAATATAAAATATTTTTACTCACTAAATTTTGTAACGGAAATAAAATTTTAAAACATTAGAATTACTCAATATTGTTTTTTCACAATTTTGTTAGGCTGCATCCAATCTAAAATGTTTAAAAATATTTATAGGCTAAATAAATAGGATGAAATAATTTGTAACAGCAAATGATTTGGATTCATTTTAATAAAGTGATTGAAAATTTTTTGCTGTTTCAAAAGCTGGGCGTTAAAATATATTGTCCAGGTTTTGTTCTCTAAATCATGTTAAACATATTGAAATCAAACTCACAAACTGTTGAGCAAAACCTTTGTTACCAATTCTTAGTGTAAACTCGTTCAAATATTCTATTGTTAAGTTTAAGTTTAAGATTAAATAATGTGATTATGTATATTTAAGTCGACTTGTTCTGATTTTAAATACTTTGATAACTTAGTACTTTAACTCTGCACATAAAAATTGAAGAAAAATAATAACATTCAAAAAACATATATCTTAACTTGGCATGAGTTTTATTTAAATATAAGATTAAATAGTTTTTCGGTTAGAAAAATAAGAGAATAAGTAAATGATAGTATAATAAGAGAATAAGTAAATGACGATATATATATATATATATATATATTTATATATATATATATATATATATATATATATATATATATATATATATATATATATATATATATATATATATATATATATATATATATATATATGTATATATATATATATATATATATATATATATATATATATATATATATATATATATATATATATATATATATATATATATATATATATGTATGTATGTATGAATTTTGGTATAACATATTAACTTTAAAAACTATATCATATCACATATCATATACAAAAACTACACACAAATATATTTGACATGTACTTTATTGAAATACTTCGGAGTTATTGAATTGAGAGGGGGTTATAACCACAATTGAAATAAAAAGGAGCCTCCTCAACTGCAGCACCCTTTATGGCCTTTATGGCCAAAATCAGTTCTTTCTTTCAACTCTGAAATTAGGGAAACATGAGATTGTGATTCATTTTGAAAATTAAATACTGACTGAGTGTATATCATCTAACACTTTGTGTGTATTGATTTAAATAAATATTTTGTTTATTATGACTAAAATCTAGTGTAAAATTTAGATGTTCTGTTGCTGTTTCTGTAGGATATGTTTTTCGCTTGCTTCATAGTGAGAAGTTATGAGTTCTATCCTTACCATGTTCCTGGTAGTAACCCGGAGGTGAATAACAATTAAAAAAATAAAATAAAAATAACTTAATACAAATACATAAAAAATTGTTTACCCTTTTTCATGACTTGAGACTCAAACTTATGAGAGTCAGTGTTAGTTATAATATTGTAGGAAGAGCATGATATGATTATATCAATATACAAATTCGTAAAAGAAACACATTACACAAGTTATGAGAAGCTTATTAGGTAATTTCTAGTCTAGTTCCACAACAAACTAAAAAACTTTACATTCAAACAAATAAAATATATATTATGATTAAGAGATTGTCTTAATATAACTTAATTGTCTTAAATTTATACTTAATTTATTATGCACATTAAGTAAAAACCTTGTTTTAATACAACTTTCAATTGTCTTAGACAACTGAATTGAATGTCTTAAAAAAAAGGTTCTGTATTTTTATTGGCATTTAATTAAACTGCTAAATAGTTTAATAACGGGTATTTAAAAAACTTATCGTTGCATTATCTATTTGTAAATAAAATATTATGTGCAAATATTATATATGTTAGAAATTTTTACTATATAAGTAATGTTAAATATACAAAGTATACAAAAACAAAACAAAAATGTCAACAGTTTTTGAAAATCAAATAAAGTTTTAGTAACTTTTATTTATCATTAATATGATAAGAGTTTAATATCTAATTCGAATGTAGAATATAAAGAAATAATGTATTAATTATTAGTATCACAGAATATAATGCCTAAAAACCATTAAATTAAAATTAGATTAAAAATAACATCTTTTTCGATAACGGTTTTTCAACCATTTTAAAAATGCGCTAGTTTGTAAAATCAAGTTGTGTTTACGTTAGAAAGCTGACGTTGCTTTGATGTCAAAAGTAAAAACGTAAAAAAAACAACGTTGTCTTAAAGTCGTTCCAACGTTAATCAGACTAACGTTGGTTTTACGTTAAACATCCAACGTTGTTCCAACGTCGTTTTAATGTTAACATTTAAGACTTTAGATGATAACGTTTTTCCGACGTTGTTCCAACGTTTGATAGCAAACCTTAGAACAACACCGTAATGCCGACGTTGGAACATCGTTGGAATTTAGTTAACTTGCGTCGCGACCAAATTACACACGGCTGTTTCACTCAATATAAAAACAAGCGTGATGTCATGAGTTTATCAAAAAAAAAAAGTATTTCCGCATAAAAAGTATAAAAATTCAGAAACTTTAAATTAATAGTAACTTTTTTATATAAATGCTTTCATCTTGCAATTAAAAAAATATAAAAGATCTATCTTTCCTTGTTAAATAAATATTTACATTAATTGGTATAAAAATAAATATTGCCAAAATATTTTTAATAATTTAGAACCACTTTTCTAATTTTCGCATATTTTCCGGAAAACATGAATTGGGGCAACTAAGATTTCATAACATAGCTCAGTGCTTGAAAGTTGAAATTTAGAACACTTAATCCTAAATGCCCATTCTATCAGATTCCTGTGTCATCCTAGAGATTTTATCACAAAAAGACTGTTTTTAAAGCATTTATATTTTTTAATTAATCGTTTTTAAATCCAAAACGTAACTTTTTTGATGGATGACGTAAGTTATTTAAATTTCAACCTTTTATGCAAATGAAAATAAAAAGATTATTTTACTTGCCTTCAGCTATGTTATGAAATATGTTTTCAAAAATGTCATGTTTTACAACTAATCTTGTTAGTTTTAGGCGTACATTTGTGTTGACGTTTTTTTGCGATGACGTAACCTTCATGCATTACGTCCCAAACTATTTATTAACGAATATTCTCCAAACAACTGTTTCGGCGAGTCAATTTTTGAAGTATAAAGTAAACAAAGTTACGCGGAATTTTTCTCTTTGGATTATCAAACTAATATCAGATAAGTTGTTAAATCCACTTTTATCTAGTGCATATATTTATTAATTAATATTATTTTGCTTGTTTTTATTATATTGATTAATAAATTAATATTATTTTGATAACTATGTATTTAACTGAGAGGGAAATTCTAAAACAACATATTGGATGGAAAAATGGTTGGGAAGATAGGTGTAACTTTCCTTTTGTTAAGCGATTAATTAGAACAGATAAGATCAGTAACAATGTCATTTCCATTTTAATGACAGTCTTTAAAATAAGAAGTGATTTATTTAGTTTTATGAGTTTTCTTTTGCCAATTGATTTTGATATGCCTAGTAATGACGAGCCTGATAAAATGTGCCTAAAGTTAACACGACAAAAAAAGAAATATAAAAAAAATTTTAAAGCTATAAAAAACGAAGAACTTTTTAAAATGCAACTATCGCAAGCTCCACCCAAAAAAAAAAATCAGCAGATGCAGATGACTTTTTTACTTTAAGTAACAGTCAGGAGCTACTGAACCAAATTGATCAATTAACTTCTGAAAATAAAACAAATATGGAGCAAATAGAAAAATTTAAAATGCAAGTATTTAAGTTGTAAGCTGAAATTACAGATTTAAATTCTAAAAATAGGGCTCTCAACACACATTGTAACTCATTAAGTTCTCAATTAGAGACTATGAGTATTAGGCTAAAACAGGAGGAGCAGTTCCAACTTTAAAAAAAAAAAATTAAAACAGCACAGCGTAAATCTGCATCTGCTCATACCAAAAATGTAAGATTGCTAAAAAAAATTAATATTGAAAAAAGAATTGCAAAAATTAGTGATTTAAGCTAGAACAGTTGCCAAATTTGCAAATGTTTTGCTAGTAGCGATAAGAATTTAGTTGTCGTTGATTCTTATTTAGACTACGACAACATTGGTTCCTTTGAATTATTTTGTGGGTTTAAATTAAGTAATCCACAGAATATATCAGTTAAAAAGCCAATAGTTAGTCAAAAATATATTTACATTAAGTTAGGAAATGGTAAACCTTATTCTAAGTTAGGTAGGCCTGCTGCAGCTAAAAGATCTAAACTTGCTTTTATATTCCTTCGATTATTAGCTTGTTCAGATTTAGAAAGTGATTTGTCTATGTTGTTTTGTGATTCTATGTCTTGTGAAAAGTCAATATTTTGTTGTGTTGCAAATAAGTTGGGTTTAGTTAAGCAGTTAAGTGTTTCTGATGCTGTAGAGCTACAGAGCCAATTAAGGATACCCACGGCTGAATTCCGTAGACTAAGACGCATTCTGTGTAATCTTGGTGCAAGGATTCTCTCATCTGAGCCCAAGATGAGACAAGAACAAAAAAAGCGGACAATACATGTCAATAAAGAACATGTCACTGTGAAGTCCATGTTACTTTATCCATCTGCGAATGAAGCACCTTGTTTAGTATCTGTACTGATGGTCAAGAATTTGACAACTTATATTGAAGAGGTTTTTACTAATCTTTATGTACGCGACCACCTTAATTCGGATGTCGGTTTTGGCGAAGAAGTATGGCTCCTTTTTGCTGGTGTTAAGGGTGGGAAATATATGAAATTCCATTTTGAAGTTGTCAATTCTAAATCATCAGAGTCTGTATACGATGTTCACTTGTTTTGTATGTATCAGGGTTCAGACTGTCGTGAGAATATAGCCTTAATTCTCGGGCTTCATCAATATATAAATTTATTTGCTATTGAGTTTCATGCTTGCTTTCCAAATGAAAGTATCACACGAAATATGCATGAACTTATTTTTAATGTGCCACTATTTGTAAAATTCCATAAAACTATTGGGTTGCTAAGTGAAGAGGAGGGAGAGTGTTTGCATAATAGCGTAAATAAGGAATTAAGACAGTTGCATTCAGTAAGAAATCAGGAGCAAAAGCTGCATCTCGTTTTAAAACGCTTTGAATTGCACAGCAAAGCTGATAGGAAGCTTCAAGCCTCTAAGGTGAGAAAGTGTGATGTGTGTTCTGAGCGTGGCGAAAATTCATTTTATAGACAAGGTCTTTGTCTTGTTTGTGGTCATCAAATTTAGTTAAAATATTTAAAAAATTAAAAACAACAACAACAACAAAAAACTATTTACAAGTAAGATAAATTATATGAGATCTTTAATTTGTATATAAGATAATTTTATTCTGTTCTAATATCTGTGTTTAAAATATTGATATCTGTGTTTAAAATATTATTTTTTAATATATTGATTTTATATACTAGGTAGGTGCCCATTCTGTTCCTAGCTTCAGAAGTTATTTATACCTATGCATTACCTTCGCTCAGGTTAAAGAATGGAATGCTAGTCTCGCATCAAATGTATGTAAAAATCTAGCTTTTATATATTAACTTGTGATCAGAGCAACTGGTATGTTGGTTGGGTATGATCTTGTATGTTTGTGTATTTAGTTTAAAAAATGTATTGTCCTTTATAATATGTAACATTTTTTTATAGATATATTACATATCTATTCGATGTTTATCACCAGAAGTTAATTCTACCTTTGCAGTACCTCTGCTTTACAAACCTCCTTGCTGGTTAAAGAATGGAATATAAATCTCATATCAAGTTGGTGTAAAAATTTAGTTCAATAAATTAAGAATTTATAAACGTTATCAAAATTTTGAGTGGAGCAATTGTTTTTCTGGTTTAGCATGAGTATGAATCTGATATCAATTGGATGTACAAAGATAGTTTACTTCTTAAAGAATCTATCAGTAAACCAACTGATTATAGAACAGTTTTTAATGGGAATAAAAACAAATTTTCAAAAGATTTCAATTAGCTATTTGTATATTCAAACACTTTATTTACTGAGAGAAGAGACTATAGATTCAAGTGCTATAAAATAATTCTACTACCAAAAGCGAGGTTAATTCAAAAACTTAAACTCAAATTTGGTCATGAATTATTTTATTAGACTAGGTGAGTATTTATTTATTAACAACTTAACACCATATTATTAGAACTGTATGCACAGAAAAAAATAAATCTTTAGCTTTAAATGTTTTGACTAAATATTCCAAAATCGAAATCTGGCTTTTCATTGCAATGCAATGAACTTATTGGCTTAGGAAAATAGGTTTCTAAAACAAAAACTCCTAGGTTTAAAAATGTACTCTTTTAACAGCTAATCCCCCTTTTAACTACATTTTTCATAACTTTGCGAAAAGTGCGGTTTGCTTTCAGACCTCATTAAAGTCTGTTTTAGCTATCCTTAAACAATTAAGTAAGGTTTTTTTGTTTTTATAATAGTTAAAAAATGGGTATATTTGAGAATAACTATCAGAAATAAATTTTTCTGATTTTTTTTTGATAAAAAGTAACATCAAATTACTTGAATTCAGCCAACTTCATCATTTGTCGCGTTTTTTTTAAACTTAAAGAAGTTTTTTTACTTATGCATTAAATGTCTTAAGATGAAACATTTTATTGGTGTTATTCTTTTTACAAAACAAAATTATCTTTAATATTTTAAAAGTTATAGAAGTTTTAGTAACACCCCTTAAGTCAATATTTTCAAAAAATAACAAGAAGCCGTTAAGCTTGGTTTGAAACAGTCGTGTACAACTAAGGCTTGACGTCTTTTTCTTACTGGGTATGGATCTTGACTTCTCTGAGAGATGCTAAATTAAAAAATATAACTTAATAAAGTAAAATGTGCCTACTATTAACAAACATAAAGAACTTAAAATTATGACAAATTTACTATTATAAAATTTATGACAAGCTTTACTAACCTTTGCACGGTCTTTTGTGAACTAACAGTGGATCACAGGATTTATTCTGAAACACAGGGAACTTCTCAAGATAGAACTTTTGATGATGAAAACATAAGTCAATAATCAAAACAGAAGAAACACTAACACCTTAGCGCAACTAAGTTTTGCTCATCTGGAGCTAAATCTTGAAAAAAGTTTATTCCAATATGGTTTGTAAATGTTAACTTGCAACAATTTGATTTTAAAATCAATCCAACTGAGCATTGTGATGTTCCAGCTATTATAAAGATAGAATCCAAAAGTGAGTGAGATGAGTACAAAAAAGAAGTACAAGATGAAATATTTATAGAAAGGAAGAAAGAGGAGTAAACTAAGGAGTGTAGATAAATGATTAGAGCTGTCAGGAAAACAAATCACAAAGTTAATTATCTGAGTAAGCGATTGAGAAATGCAGAAGTTATAGACTTTAGTTCCAGCAAGATCAAAGGAGTTAGAGCCAAAGCATTTAGTGTGAGGAGCATTGAAATTACCAACAACAACAACAATTTGGGCAGAGGGATAAAGAAAGAGGGCATGGTCAATTTGATCAAAATTACATCTAAAAGAGGGCAAAGAAGGAGAGCAATTAGGAACAAAGAGAAAGATAATAGAGTGAAGAGGTACTGATAGGAAGCACCTAAAAGAATGGTAAAAGAATTCGTATTTCACGACAAATAAGTGAATGAATACGTATCTATACCCCCATGCTAAGCATGTAACTATTGGAGTCTTTGCAAATCAAAGGATAAAGCCCATAAACACAAAGATCTTATAAAGTAATAGCGGAAATTTGTATGTGAAGTTTTCAAAAATTAAGACTCAACTGATGAAAGATTGCTTTGCAGACCACGAATATTTGCGAGAGGTAAGATTCCACTAATGGACGGTTACTTTGCAGACCTCAAATATTTGTAAAAAGTATATTAAAACAGTTAGGTGGTGGGGATGGTTTTTTATGTTTAAAATTTTGGGTTACTTTTAGCATGATTTAAGTTTATTAAGAACTTGACACATTCATTGATAGGGCACAGCCCCCTGAGCAATGAGCTACGCAGTTGTCTCATCCCGTAATTAACCCTGTAATTAATCCTGTAATTAAGTCGTAACATAGAGCTCCTTATGTGGCCTTTAAATGATCTTATTGCACACCAGAAGCATTAACAGGGACACCATCCATGAGCAACATAGATTTGTTAATACTCTGATATTTTGCAGCTATTGGTGGAATCAGTTTCTCTGAGACCTATCACAGAGTTTGGGAAACTTTTTATCAGCCGGCCTCAGAACCATTAAAGCTGTACTCTTATTAGGAGATAACAGGAAGAGTTTTATAGCCACTATCAAGGAGACACAAGCAAAAACCTACGAGTAGAGTTAAGAAGATCCAGTTTCATCATCCTAGGCTTGAAACAATTAATGACCAAAAATAAAAATTATATAATTAAATGTATTAACCGTCCACCGTGTGGAGAAATCAGACTGTTTCAAAATTTTATTTAAAAATGTGTGTTTTGAAAATAAACAAAGAAAAAAAAAAACAATTATGTAAAACTGATTATATAAATTTAACGCGCTGAATTACTATAACTTTCCAAACACTAAATCGTTTTTTGATATATTGTTTAGATGCAATGTCTTGCCAGTAACCAATAATTTGTGAATAAAAATTCAAAAAATGCAACTGATAATATACTTATAAACAATTACTTAGAAGCGTCATTTCAGTCAGGCATTTTTAAAACAGATATAAGCGATGATTCCTCGATCTACATTAATATTAAGAAAAAATTTTAAGGATTCTTAGCCAAAGTTTTCCATTACTAATATAAATGAACTATCGAATAAATTAAATGTAGAAAATTTGAATGATGTCTATAAATTTCATTATACAAACAAAGCTTTTCGAACTTTTTTAACTAAATTTTTAGCAATATTTGACGAGGCTTGGATCCTTGGATGAATAAAACACTTTTAAAGTGTTCTAAAAACAAACAAAAACTGTACAACAAATTCTTAAAAAACAAAAGTACAGAGAATGAGAAAATATACAAAAATTGTAAGTATTTTTATGAACATCTTTTTAGAAAATAAAAAAAAAAGTGTTCTAGTAAACAAATTAGCAATTCCAAGTTTGAGGTTAAAAAAACATATTCTCTAATTATTGACGTAATGGGCTGAAGTCAAATAAAAAGTTCAGTTTTACCTCAAAGACTTAACATTAATAAACCAGATTTTGTCATATTAAAAGATCAAACGAATTTAATAAATACTTTACAAATGTTGGGATTAGTCTCGCAAATAAAATTATACTAACTTCTACGTCATTTAAAACATATCTAAAAAAATCAACAGATGCAACAATGTATGATAGCTTCTTAACTTTTCTTGAATTTGACGCAGCTTACTTTTCTTTAAAAAAAAGAAACCTCCAGAATTTGATGAAATTCCCAGTAATATCTTTATATCTAACAAAAAAAGCATTAAAATAAATTTTGTTCCGCATAGTAGACCTATATTTAAATCAAGGAATATTTCCTGATATACTTAAACTTTCAAGAGTATACCCAATTTATAAAAGTAATGATCGTGCCTAACTATAGAACCATATCGGTATTTTCTGTTTTCTCAAAAATTTTTAAACATGTGTTTATAATAGAACCTTTGATTATTTTACAAAAAATAAACTGTTTAATCCAAAACAATTCTAATTTCAGAAAAAACATTCAGTTAAACATGTCATTATTGAAAAAATTGACCAAATAACTGATGGTTTTGAAAATGATAAGTTTACTCTCGAAGTATTCATAAATTTATCCAAGGCATTCGGCACCGTTGATTACTTTATTCTATTAGAAAAAACTATAATGGTACGAAGTATACAATAAATTATATCATTAGATAAAAAAATAATCTACCTAATATCTTTAAAACAATATGTTCAAAACAAGAAACTTGGAATATTGAATATTCTGTATGCCTCAAGGATCAATCCTAGGACCGCTCTTATTTTTAATTTATGTTAAAGATTTTAATGCATCAGTAAAACTAAATGCTATCATGTTTGTAGACGATACAAATCTATTTTTATCAAATAGCAGTATTAATCAATTATATTGCTGACATGAAAACTGAATTAAAAAAAGTAAATTGGTTCAGATCAAGTAAACTTACTCTTAACGTCGAAAAAACACAATAGACAATTTTTCATAAAAAAACACAAATAGAAAACCTTCCTCTAGCTGCCAAAACCTATAGATCATAAACAAACTAAAAAACAAGACGCTTTAAAGTTTTTAGGAGTTATTGTGGATGATCAATTATCAAGGTTCCCACATATAAAGTATATATACAATCAAAAATTAATAAAACCATTAGTATTAGATAATGAATTCACACATATATAAGTTCGCCGAGTCTAAAGCTTATATACTTCTGCTTGATTCATTTCTACATTAAAGCTTATATACATCTAAAGCTTATATACTTCTGCTTGATTCATTTCTACATTACTTATTCAAATATTACGTGGGCAAGTTGTCAACTAACAAAACTTAAAAAACTCTTTGTTTACAAAAACATGCTTTTAGAATTATGTACATCAAAAAACAGAATTATATACATTATTGGACAAAACATTTACAACCAACATCGAACAATACTTAAAAGTGGTCCTAATTTTACAAGTCTTAAAAACGAGACGAACTATACTACCACAGCGAACAGTTCAGGAGTCTAGAGTTATAGCATGCCATGACATGAGCAATCAGCTGACAGGTGACAGCACACAGGCAGAATTTCGTTGACAAGTGCTAATTTGCAGCGGACAAAACAAGTGCAACTTTTTTAGTTTGTTTCATTTTCTTAAGCCTGGACCGTGTTAAAGTCACGGATGTTTTTTAATAGTTAAAGGAAGTATTCAGAAGTTTCCAGATGTTTCCAGAAGTATGCAGAAGCTTCCAGAAGTTTACAGAAGAGCATCCAGAAGCATCCAGAAGCATCCAGAAGTATCCAAAAATGCAGAAGCTTCCAGAAGGATTGAAAAGAAGCATCTAGAATCTTCTAGAACTGGTTAACACAGGTTCATTTTACTAGATAAGAGACATGTAAACCCATATGTAATTCAGTCAGTATATGGAAGTCAATCAGTCATTATTATCAAGACAGCTTATCGAAGTGAGTTTTATCAAAGTGTTTTATCAAAGAACATCAATACAAGAAGTAAAATACAACAAGTGTTTTATTACATCAATATAGTACACATCCAACCAAGACGTTGTGTTCCACAGAGCATTATTGTATCATCACAAGGTAAATGTAACACGGTAAGCCTTGAGAAGCGTGATTATTTATTTTTATTATTTTTATGATTTCAAGTGCAAAAATGGCTCCCGACAGTTTTGGGTTGGAACTAAGAAAGAAAATTATTGGCGATTACATAAGTGGAATGTCACAAAAAAGTATTTGTGATAAATATCGCGTCAAAAAATGGACCGTATCAAGACTATGTTCCAAATATCGTTCTACGGGGAAGTTGGCAGCAGATAATAAAGGGGGAAGATCGCATTTCACCACTTCTAGAGAGGATTCTATGATCGTCAGATTCGTCAAGAAGGATCCCTGGATATCATTAGTTGAGACACAAAAGCAATTAGAGCTGCCTGTATCGGACCGAACAATCAGACGACTATGTGACTATAATGGAATAATGGACCGTTTCAAGTATAAATATATCCTGAAAGATGTTATGTTACCTCAGAACTAGTTTTTAACTTATATAGTTAAAAACTAGTTAAATAAAAAAACAAGCAACCAAAAAATTCAACAGCGATATTAATAAATAAAAGCAAGCGTAAGTTAAATTAATTTAAAAAAAACAATGATTTAGCTATAATAAACAAAATAAAAAAACAAAAAATAAATATGAAAATACTCAACTATTAACAATAATAAAAATAAATAACAACAACATAGGGATGGCAAAAATCTCAGAAATTTTCAATCCCGGGATTTCGGGATTGAGAAATTTGTCCCCGGGAAATCCCGGGATTGAATAGAAAAAAAACGCAAACGCGATTGAACACTTTTTAAGCACTCATCAAACACTTAAAAATGATTAATTTAATGATAATATAACTAAAATATTAAATACATTAATGAACCTCTAAAATTAAGTTGAATCATGTTTCAACTTAATTTTGTATTAAAACTTATCTAAGACTTTTGAAAATTAATAAACCTTAGTATTATAAATTATAAAACATTACCTTAAAATGGTAACACAGTATAAATAAAAATAAAAATTAAAAAACAATATAAATATACATCAGGGGCGTTTACAGGAAATTTTTTGGGTAAGTCCAAAAAAATATATATATATTTCCCCCTCTGCCTTCCTTTTTTTTTAGAGAGAGAGGAGGAGGGGGACCGAATTTTGACCGGATTGAGTGTATTTTATAAAAATTTTTTAATTCTTTAAATGACTTGTAACATTGATAAAATGGAAACTAAAGCTCAAAATATGATTTTTGCAAACTAAAAAAATTATTTTTTGAAAATACTCAGTTGTCGTAATGTATAATATATACATGTTAAAATTTTTTTCAAGATTTGTGAAAACAATTTACAAGATTAATATAAGATTTTGCTGTGTAAATTTTTTTTATATAACTTTATAAATAACTTTTAATTATAAATAAACTTTATAAATACTTAGAGTCTAATAACTTATTGGAATAACTGTACAATGCTAAATGTTTTTACAAAAATGTCTGGTTATGAAAATAGCTGTTTAACAAAAAGCAGCTAAAACATTTAAAGTTATACTTTTATCGTATTTGAATTTTATTTAAAACACAACTTATAAGTATTTATAACAAACTTGAAAAGGTTTGTTGCTTGTAATGTTTCAGTATTATTAGATTAAAGTTCATTTATGAAATTCAGACAGTTGAGTGAAATTCAACTAAACTTCCCACAGATCAAATTTGAGTAATAAAGCCTTTGGTTTGGAAATAATAAATAAACCTAACAAAGCCTTTGGTTAAACAAGACACTAAAAAAAAGATTCGGTTTTCTCAACTAGTATAAAAAAACATTGAATTTCTGCAATTGTTTTTAGAAGAAACTGAATATTAGAAAGAAGAAATTAAAGTACAGGTGCTTTATAACACTTCAAAATTGTATCAACCAACCATTGTGTTAATCTCAGTAATCTAGATAAAACTCAGATAGTCTAGCAAAGAAACCGCGATAACCAAGTTAAAATAATTTGAAATGCAATTTTTAGGCTTGTTAAGAGGTGTTGATTAATAATATTTCAAACTATAGAGACAAAATCTTTTAATGCTTAAATAAGATTTAAACTATAAAAATTATCATTATTACTTGCTTGCAAAATTATGTAATTAAAAAAGTTATATTAAAAACATGTCTTGTTATACAGAGTGCAACAATAAAATCAAAGTTTGTTATAAATTCAAAAGAAGAAGCAGTAGCAGAGGCTGCAACATTAATGACATTCTTTGTGACAGAAAACCACAGGTATAAAAAACTTTCGTAAAGTATCCATGCCACAATTTCACATTTCATAACACCCAAAGAAAAATCAGTAATAGCTTTTATGAAAATACTAAGTAAACAAGTTTTTTCTTTAATGTGGTTCATCATAGTTCCTATTTCGATTATCATGAATCTCATAAAGGATAAACAATATGGCTAATTAAAACTTTACTTAATAAGTCTAAAATCTTCTTCTTGATTATAAAGGAAAACCAAGGAACAAATACTAGTTTTTATCAATGCAACTATAAACAGCTTCTACTTGTAATAACTCTCTGTCTTCCTTTCTTGTATCCAAAGGATATCGTGATATCAAAAGTTCTACACAATTAAAGTAATATTCGGTCGCCTAACTTTAAAGGAAATGATGCTTTTCTTTAACATTCTTATGATGCATTTTCTTTAACAACTAACTTTTTCTTTAAAATGCTATGTAAACTTGTAAATTAAGCGACATTTTGAACTAATCATCGGCCATGTTATATGTTTAATAAAATTAATTAATTTAATAAAACACAAATTTAGCAGGGTGTAGATCAAAGGGGAAGTCCGAAATTTATTTTCAACATTTGAAACCTTTTTTCTCCTTATTTATTACTTAAAATGCAAGTTATTAAAATGATACACAGTCTAGTGTAATAAAACTAGGAATGTCTATTGATATATTTTGATATATACTAGTTGTTACTAACTAATTTTACCACCTGGTGATAGTTAAACAATAAAACTTAATAAAAATTCTACTCATGGTGTATGTCAAAAGGGAAGCCCAAAGTTTGTTCTAACTGAAATAATCATTTTGATTTTTTTTAAACCAATGAAAGAAAAAATTCAAAAAATAGAGTTCTGTATAACAAAATAAAATAATGTCAATTCAAGTTTTTAATTAAGTTATTTAACTCAAAAGTTAGTTTAACCTGTAGCTGTAGTTTGGTTTTAATAGTTATATATAGTAAGACTTTTTTCAACAATATAATCAAGTTGAAAAACTTTTATTTAATTTTTTCGGGTACGTCCAACGACGTAGCGGACATCCCCTCGACACGCCCCTGTACATGACGTTAAAAAAACTTTCATAAATCACTCATTTGAAAATTGAAATGAATAGATATAAAAATGGAATTAAAATCGCGCATACTTTTGGAAGCAGAAAATTCAAAATCAAATTAATGTATACCTTTTATTAAAAAACTTGCTTTTTTTGCTAAATTTATAACCATACATATAAACATATATATATATATATATATATATATATATATATATATATATATATATATATATATATATATATATATATATATATATATATTAGGGTACTTGCTTTTGAGGAAATTTTTGAATTTCAATAAACGACCCCTTCAAATGTGGGACATTGGTGATAAAAATAACTTTGGAAAAAAATTAGCCTGACCTAACCTATATATATATATATATATATATATATATATATATATATATATTATATATATATATATATATATATATATATATATATATATATATATATATATATATATATATATATATAATATATATATATATATATATATATATATACCTGCATTTTTACCTGCTTTTGAGGAAATTTTTGAATTTCAATAAACGACCCCTTCAAATGTGGGACATTGGTGATAAAAATAACTTTGGAAAAAAATTAGCCTGATTGGACCACTCTTGAGCCTCCCCCAAAGCCCATTTATTAAAAAAAAAGGTTTGAAGGGCTAGGGGGAGGTGATAATATAAATAATTTTTACTGATTTTTTTTCATAATACAAGTATTGATCTATATTTTCAAATAAAAAGGGTAGTTAAGACAGATTATGACTATTTTTTCTGTTTTATTGTGTTAAAAAGTGTTAAAAAAGCGCAAAAAAAAAAGAATTATTTTGCCGCGAATAGGTATAATCAAATAATACAATTAAAAGTGTGTTATAAATCTTTAATTAATTAATAATTATTTAAAACAATATTAAAGTTTGTTTAAAAAATTTGGCTTTCAATTTTTTCTTTTCAATCATTTTTTCCTTTATAGAAAGTGAGTCGATCAACCTCTTTTTAGACAAGTCTGAAGATTTTCCCCCCGGCTTTTTTGTAGCCAATCTAGTTTCATCAACAGTAAGCAGTCTGTTCTGAATTTCTTCTTCTTCATTGTATCTGTGCACAAATTGTTGCATCATTCCTACTGCTCTTTTAGCCGGATCATTTACAACAACTAGAGATTTAGCAAAAGCTTTGAAGATTCTAAAGCTTGATTGTGTATACCAATACTGAGGCGGGAGGGTAAGCCAATCTCTAATCCTTTGTTTATCCAACCCAATTCTATCAAACATCAAGTAGAAGAACTGATCAACTAATAATGATAAACTTGGGGGATCATTGTAAACTCTCGTTTCAACCTTAATCTTGTTTTCCACGATTTGTTGTCGATTTTAAAATAATCAGAGTTCGGCATGTCTTATTGAAGCATAGCTGAAGCAATCTTACTTTTTTTTTTATTAGAAACGTCTTTATCCAACAAAGAAAGAGGTACAATTGTAGAATCTAGATACCAGGAATGTTTGTAAAATGATTTCAATACTGCTTCAATTGCGTCTGGTTTTGCACAAACATCTTTATATAGATGCATTTTGTGTATTGATAAAATATTTAGATATGGTGCTTTGATAGCTTTGTCAGATTGCAAATACCATTTTGCATAAAAGCATGCTATGAATTCCGCCATGATATTAATTTCTTCTAAAAGTAGTTTATCTTCTTGAACAAATTTAATTTGATTACAAAGCAATTGCAATTTTAGATAATAAATGGCATTGCCAAGGAACCTTGCATGGTGGACAGCACCTGGTTTTCTAATTTTTACACCACCAGGAGACAAATAAGCAACAACTAGCTCAGCTAGTTCTTTTCTATCGTCTCTTAAAGTGTTTTCATTTTTAATACATTCTTTGCAAAAATAAAGAGACTCAACTGCAGCACATTCGATCAGTTCCTTTTGTTTTCTCCCAAAATAATTGTGTAACATCATTTGTATCATAATGAAAATCAGGAGTTTCAAATATGTCTTTCAGTTTTTTAAATAAAAGATTATCTGGTCCAGATGTCTTTCTTTGTGTCACAACATTACAAAAGTGAACAATCTTCAGCTCTGATATGTGGTGTCTGCAAGCAAGAAATAATGGAAAGATATCTAGATTGTTTGCTATTCTAAAAAGGCAACCCTTTTTAGTTCCAGTATTACTGGAAGTTGTATCAAAGCAAAGCCCTCCAATATTTCCTTCGGTTTCATATTCTTTAAGGAGATTCATTATGCCTTTATACTGATCATCCCCTAAAGATAGAGAAGGTACTCCGAAGGTACTCCTAAGGTACTGGAAGAAGATAGAGAAGGTACTCCGAGAAGATAAACCTCTCCATCAATGTTTAAAAGAGCGGCTAATCTGTCATTTTTGAATCGCTTGCCTTTTTTTAACTCAAATAAGGTTTTACCATCAAAATGAATGATAGGCGGATATTTGGAGGCTTTTAAAGCAACTTTAATGTCATTTCTGGCTTGTTTACTTATTATTAGGTTCACCTTTTTCATTTGTGATGAAGCAGTTGAAATGCTGCAGTGTAATTTACCTACATCCACGCCAGCCTTATGAACAACAGAAGTGACAACTTTCTGGAGAACTGCAGGAGATATATCATTGATTGATGCTGCAAGAGCAACACTACCACTGTAAATATCTTTAGGAATTATGCACGTAATTGGTTTTTCTTTTTCTTTTCTCCTTGTCCAGTTTCCAGGTTCAAAGTCTAAATCATTCAACATTTCTGTATCATTTTCATCAAAATTTGGTTCCTGATCCAAATTTGCTGTAACTTCTAGAGTGCTGTGTTTTCTTTTGAATGTTTTCTTTCGAATACTCTCTCTAGATATTTGACTATATTTTTTCTCCTCGGTTCCGAGAAAAAACTTTCTATTGCTTTTTTGGTCATCTAAAAACTTCAAATCTTCAACTTTGTCTTTATCGAATCTTTTCTTGTCAATCATTATGGCATGTCTAAAATTCGGTGTACCAATCCAGAACACTTTCTTCATCTTCTGTATAAAATTATTTTGTTTTTTTAAAATCTGTAGGCGATCCTCTCTTTTCATGCTTTTTTAAACTGTAGTATTCTTTTTCTAGATTACCTAGATGCTTTCTAAGGGTTTTGTCAGAAACTATTGGAAATCCAGCTTTATTCCAAGAAGTTTTAATCAAAGATAATATGCACTTTCATTTTATTAGGCATGCAATATAGTATTGATAACTTTTTCGCATTTGTTTCCAATGTTGATTTCATGTGGTTAAAGTTTTTCAGTATCTCCATTCCAGTTAGAAGTTGTTTACCTTAATAATATAAAAAAAGTATTTATTTATGTTAATAATGTACATACTTCAATACTTGATTACTTATTTTAAAAGTACTTATTTTTTTTAAAAAAGATGTTAATATAAACCATAGTTTTATCTTTTTTTATAAAGTACACATGTGTGCATTAAATTATTCATAAAAAATAATGTTTGAATGCAAAATAAAGAGTATATAACCATCAATCGACATAATTACTTAATATCGCCTGATTAATTATATAATATCACCTGGTATAGCTGGATTAGCTTCTCCAATAATTCTCCAATAAGAAAAAAAACTTTTTTTCTTGACCTAAGCTCTATTTCTTCATCTCTTTTTTTAATTTCTTTAATGTTCATTATAAAACCTAAAACACCATAAGTCATAAAATATTATTAGTTAATTAATAGTACTTTCAAAAATAAATACTGAAAAAAAATTAGTAAGAAAAACAACTAGTTCAAACATACCTGTAAATTCAAGAAAACTGCAAATTCATAAGTTTCTCTCAATATCTGCAATAAAACATCGATAGGGTAACAAGTATTTTATTTTATTTATTATAATCTAAACAAGTATAATTGTTATGGTCCCACAAACATAATAGAGAAAATAAGTAAATGATAAAAAACAAAAAAGTGAAAAACAAAGCGTTTATTCATTCTTAAAATTCGCGGCAAAATAATTCTTTTTTTTTGCGCTTTTTTAACACTTTTTAATTCAATAAAACAGAAAAAATAGTCATAATCTGCCTTAACTACCCTTTTTATTTGAAAATATAGATCAATACCTGTATTATGAAAAAAAATCAGTTAAAACTATTTATATTATCACCTCCCCCTAGCCCTTCAAACATAGTCGTTTTTGGCGTTTTTTTGACCTTTTTTTTTTAATAAATGGGCTTTGGGGGAGGCTCAAGAGTGGTCCAATTAGGCTAATTTTTTTCCAAAGTTATTTTTATCACCAATGTCCCACATTTGAAGGGGCCGTTTATTGAAATTCAAAAATTTCCTCAAAAGCAAGTACCCAAATATATATATATATAAATATATATATATATATATATATATATATATATATATATATATATATATATATATATATATATATATATATATATATATATACAGGGCCGCCGCGTGGGGGGGGGTCACTGGGTACTTTTTACCTGGGCGCAGGATCATAAGGGGCGCTCAAATGATAATTTTTTTTTAAAAAAATCGATACACAGGGCTTCAATGAAAAACTTTTCAAACTGCTAATTTTAAAATATAAGTTTCAAATGTATTGTTAACTTAACAATACAGTATTAGTCGAACTCATATGCGGGAGTCTGAGTCTAGTCAAAATTGATGCGGGAAAATATTCGTAAGAGCTGCTTTGTTTATGAAGAACATATATATATATATATATATATATATATATATATATATATTATATATATATATATATATATATATATATATATATATATATATATATATATATATATATAGATATATATATAGATATATAATATATAATATATAATATATATATATATATATATATATAATATATATATATATATATATATATATGTATATATATATATATATATATATATATATATATATATATATATATATATATATATATATATATATATATATATATATATATATATATATAGATAGATAGATAGATAGATAGATAGATAGATAGATAAATAGATAGATAGATAGATAGATAGATAAATAAGGTTAAAGTACATTGTATAATTGAGATTCTTACATTTAATATAGTTTTACTAAGTATCATAAAAATAGTTTTCAATCAAATTCAAAACTTTCTTAAAAACAAAACATGTTCACTTTCAAGAAAAAAGATTCTGGCTGTCAAAACAGAAAAAATGCGGCAAATAGGACAGCAAATGAGCAAAAAAATAAACGTACGCTCGAAGATTGTGGTATCCAAGTTAAAAAAAATGACGGGGATAGGCCTACAGTTTCCAGATTTATATCTATAAATTCCTCTCAATCACGTCAAGCTTTTGGAATAGTAAGTTCATTTATCTAAACATAACCTTCTTTTTTATATATCTTTTCTATTATACTATTATTATAAAAATCAAGATATTTTTGAATATTTTACTTTATTTTCTATAGGATAGCTTTGAAAACGATTCTTGTAAAATTTTGTTGAACTCAGAAGAACCACTTCCTCCTTCGAGTGGCACGTTGGCAATATTGGCAACAAGAGTTGAAAATGAAAACAATATTTTGGTAAAATTTGCTTCGCAAAGATTTTTTAATTATTTTTGTGAATTTGTGAAAATTATATACTTATTAAAATCTTTATTTAAATTATTAGCATAAAGATAAATTGGATGAGGCAATTACTGCAAAGGATCCTGCTTTGTGGGCTGAAAATATGTCCAAAGTAGAACGCGATGCAGTTGTTCTTCAGGGGCCCCCTAAAAATCCTTTATCTTTTCCGAGAGACTCAAACAAGATTAAGGTTCCTGAATCAGTTTTCCACGAAATAACTCGTAATGGGGAGAAAATAAACAGAGATTGACTTGTTTTGAGTGCAACTTCAAAATCATTTCTTTGCTTTCCGTGCTCACTTTTCGGAAGCAAACAAGCCTGCGGGGCTGGTAATAATTCACATCTTCTACGTTGGAATGGTGGCATCAATGGAAACTGGAGAAAGCTAGCTGAAAAAGTAAAAGGCCACCAAAACAATCCTCATCATCGAGACAATTACATTAAGTGGAAAACAGCGCTGGAAAGCTTGGGAAATCAATGTGGGATTGATTCAAGTTTAGAAAAATTGATAAGAAATGAGGCAGCCAGGTGGCGTGAAATTTTAAAGTGCATTTTAGATGTAATTCTCTTCTTAGTATCACGCAACCTTAGCTTCAGAGGTATATTTGTGAACATTAATTATTATATTTATGTTTACGTTATAATTTATTTTTACTATAATTAAACAGAAAGTCATGATTTATATGTGTAATTAAAATCGATATTTTAGGCTCATCAAAAATGATCGGTGATGACGATAACGGCAACTTTCTTGCAACTCTAGAGCTACTTGCAAAGCACAACAAGACTCTTCAGTTACATCTAGAAGAGGTTTCTCGCTGCCAACAAGAAGGTAAACAAATTATTGCGCATTATTTGGGTTGGAGTTCTCAAAATGAATTTATAAAAGAGTGCGGAAGAATCGTCTACGGTGCCATCATTAAAACGGCGCATATGGCAATTTACTATTCTATTCTTGTCGACGGAACGCCTGACGTCTCTCATACAGAGCAAATTGCATTTGTTCTCCGCTTTGTCTACTATGGTATTGATAAAAAATGGGTAGTTAAGGAGCGCTTTCTTGGGGTCGAAAGTCTCGATAAAAAGAAAGGTGTGGATATTGCTAAGCTAATTATAGATGTCTTAAATCAAAATGACATTGATTTGAAGAACTTTCGAGGTCAAGTATATGACAACGGTGCTAATATGTCTGGTGTGTACAAAGGAGTACAAGCGATCATTCTTCAGAGAAATCCTCAAGCTTTCTACATGCCATGCAGCACTCATAACCTTAATTTAGTTGGTGTTCATTCACTTGAATCTTCTGTAGAAATGAAGAACTATTTTGGTCGTATTCAGTTACTCTACAATCTTTTTAGTGGAAGCCCTATACGATAGAAAATCTTGACCGAGACAACTGGTTTGTCTCTACATCAAACTTCACAAACCCGATGGAGTGCACGCATTGAGGCTGTGAAGCCTTTGGTTAAGCGACCTAGAGAAATTCTTTTTTCTTTGCTTTTTCTTTTCGTGATCTTGATTTTACTGCTGATCTATTGATTGACGTAATATCTTTAGAGAAATGGATTCAGTCATTTGAGTTTATTATCATGACAACCTTCTGGTTCAAAGCGCTGCAAGCAATAAACTATGTCAGCGTGTCATTTCAATCAGAAAACATTACTTTAGATGATGAGATGAAACTTATGAAGATTCTTATTGAGGATCTTACTAGACTTAGATCTTCTTGGCCCGAATTAATTAATGAAGCACATTTAGTTGCCTCCGATCTAGCTAGTTATGGGTTTCAGTCAAAACTAGTTCAAAAAAGGACAAGAAAGAGGAAAACTTTTTACGAAGAAACAAGGAACGAAGTTCATTTCTTAGAAAACGATGAAAAACAGTTTGAGGTGAATGTATTCAACACCGCTCTCGAAACATTAATTCAACAAATAAAAGACAGATTTCAAGCTGCAGAAAAGACAACTAACAGTTTTTTCTTTTCTATGGCTCTCAGAATCTAATAGTAGGTCGAGTGAGGAAAAAGAAATTGAACAACCTAGCCTGGAGGAAAAATGTAAAACTTTGGCGCAAATGTATGTGAACGATGTAGATGAAGACAAACTTATTTTAGAGGTCCGTCATCTGGATACTCTAAAGCGTGCCAATCTTTTCGGTCCAAAAGAATATCTCACTTCAATGAAACTATTAAATGGAATTTATCAAAAAGGTCTAGAGTCTATCTTCGAATCAACATGCATTTTATTACGTATTTTTAACACAATTCCCGTTTCCATCGCCGAAGGAGAGCGGTCTTTCAGCAAGCTTGGTCTAGTCAAGACAACACTAAGATCTACAATGAGTCAAGACCGGCTTACCAATCTCTTAGTTATATCTATTGAGCACGATCTAGCAAAAAGTCTGTGCTACGACGAGGTCATTGAAAATTTTGCTTTAAATAAAGCACGGAGAGTCAAATTCTTATAAAGCATTTAAAATATCTATTACATTTAAAATTTACAGTTGCTCGCAATATAATAAAGTTAATTTGTCAACTTGTGCTTCTTTTTTTACCTTTTTTCAAACTTATTTAAAATATATATAGAAGCCTTCTCGACTGTATTTACCTTCTCGGCCTCTTAAAGTGAGTTTTAAAAAGTAAAACTTAGAAAAAAACTTAGCATTTGGACAGTATCTAAATTTTTTTTGATTAGGTCAATATGACAGGGCGCTAGATAAATTTTGACCCCAGGCGTCATAAAGGGACGCGGCGGGCCTATATATATATATATATATATATATATATATATATATATATATATATATATATATATATATATATATATATATATATATATATATATATATATATATATATATATATATATATATATATATATATATATATATATATATATATATATATATATATATATATATATATATATATATATATATATATATATATATATATATATATATATATAAATATATATATATATATATATAATATATATATATATATATATATATATATATATATATATATATATTTTGCAGACAAGCAATAATGTTTTGAGTTTTTTTTAAATAAAATACGAAAAAGTAGAGTTTTAAAAAGAAAACATTGCAAAGAGAATAAATAATTACAGAACCAAACAGCTACTATACCAAAGACGATATAAAAATTACTAAACTACAATTATAAGCTTGAACTTTATTAACTATTCTTTTTTTTTTGACGATCCCGAATTTCGGAGGCTAATCCCGGGATTTTAGGATGAACAATTTGTACGAAATTCCGGGATGCATATTTTGAAACCCTATACAGGCTCAGTATAGTCAGAAATATGAGCAATCTGATTCGCTAATTTTGAAAGAGAGGCAAGTGCGCTTTATTTTAAAATATATTTAAAATTTAAATAGATAGTGAAATAAATTTCATAGTAATGATAAACTAAGTTTATCAACACAAGTCTTGTGTTACTATCAACATAGAAAATTTGTTTTATTTTATTATTCTTTAAAATATTTAAAAGGTATCCTAATCTATTTGTAACAGAGAATTTTCGCTCGTAAAAATCTCAAAGTTTCAATAAAGTTTATCTTGGTGATGGAGGTTTTATCTGTTGTTAATTTAAAGAAATGGAAAAAAGTGTAATTCGAAAAGATCTTGTGCTGAATTTTATAATTATTATTATCCTTGTTGAATTTAATTATGTGTATACTAAAACTAACCTGTTTTTATATTTTAGTTTACATATTATATGAAGAATAAAGCCTTCTATGTTGGTTGAAAATTAATTATAGACCATTTAATTTACTACACTACAGATCTATAAATGTATTTCTGGCAAAATATGTTTTTGACCTTAAAGAATACTTAAATACAAAGTTTATATTCAGTTGTACAAGACTACTTGTGAAGTACTTTTGCATATAAAGATTATATGCAGTTTTACCAGACTGCTGATGAAGAACTTTATTTATAAATTGATTTATATCAACTATTGTTTGGAAGAGACTGATTTATTTTTTATTGCATAACTCTAATAAAACATCATCTTAAACCATTAAACACTTTTTAAAAATTTAGAAAAATTTTGGCAGGCTATATTAACTGTATGTATAAAATATTATTTGAAAATTTAACAACATAAGTGAAATTTATATGTTTGTCTACTCAACAGTAATTTTTTGTGCAGTTACATATAAACAATGAAATTAAAAGCTAGAAAAAGTATTGAAGTCAAATATGTTAACCAAATAAAAAAAAGAACAAAATCAGTTGTCATGCTATGATTATTTTTGTTATAATAAAATGTGTTTTGTATATATAAACTCTTGAAATATTTAACAAGATTTCTAAGTGTGTTTTTTGTCAAATGTAATGTCTATGTTCTATAAAGCATGGTCAATACAAAGTTTATATACAGTTGCACCAAACTAATGGTAACATACTTAATGTATGCAAAGTATAAATTTTCAGCTTTCAACTGAGGCAGAGGTTGTTCTAAGCTTGTTACTGCATCTTACACCGTCTTGTTAATTAGAAATAGTTAAACATTTAAATTTAAAAAAATAAAAAATTACAGATATTTTACCAAAATAGCTTACATATTCCATATAAATCTACAAACTCTGAAGAAGTTACTGTTTAACCTAAATATTGAGAAGGCTGACAAGACATACATCATTATTTTTCTTTACTTAACTTTAATAAACATTATCCTTAAACCTTCATACACTTTCTGAAAAATCAAAAAAGGTTTGGCAGGGTATTTTAACTTAAATATATAAATAGGATGAAAATTGTATATTAATAATCTATTGGAAAATTTAACAAAAAAAAGTGATATTTATTTTTCTGAACAGTTCTTTTGTTCAGTTACATTTAAGCGTTGATAATACAAGCTAACAAAGAGAATTGAAGTTAAACAATTTAACCAAATTAAAGTGAATAATGGCAATTATTGTAATAAAAAAAACTTGATCAAAACAAGTTTTTAAATTTGAAGAAGCAAGTTTTCAGTTAATTATAAATTAACAATATTACTTCAAGATAAAACGTAACACATCTCTATTTTTAAATTATTATACAAGAGGTATTCACAGAAATTCAAAAAAAGCACACTTGATTTTATTGGTTATTCCTAAGATTACATAATAAAACTATTAATAAAATTTGGAAATATGAAAGATAAATATTTCTGCCTTGAAAAATGAAAAATATGTTAATTTTTTTTAATTTTTCAGAGAAGACATTTTTTTTTCTTCAGGAGTATGTAATGTAAAATAAATTAATAGCATAATAAAAAAAATTTATCAATGTTTGTTGCTTTATATAATTTTATTTACCATCAGTTGCTATTAAAAAGTAAACGTTTTTTACCAATTATAGAATACAATAACCAATATTTTGTTCAGGTTAAAAGCTATATATCAACAAACATGTGCTTTATATGTATTTTCTTTTGAAATTGTTATAAACAACAACATGAACTTGTATTTTTGCAATTTTTCTTGTTTTTACCTTTTTACACTTAGCTCTGCTTAAAAGTGTGGTAAGTTAAGAGTTGTTTATTTTTGTAACCAGTTTACTATATCAAAACACACTTGTGGACATCAGGTTATAAATTTTTTCTTATAGCTTATTATGCTACAATGCTTTGTAATCTTTTATTACTATACATTACCAAAGCCAATATTCTCAAACTTAAAATGTTTTATTGATGTATACAATTTATAAATGGGAGTAATAAGTGTAAAAATTCTGAAAAAAAATTAAGTATTTTTTATTATAATAATATTTTAATGATATTACTTGGTAAAATTTTAAAACTGTTTTAAAAAATCTATCGTAGAAGAATCACAGTATAGTAAAGTTTTACCATCTTGTTTATAGTTTGTTACAATCGTTGTTATTTTTATATTTTAGAGTTATAAAAACCATAAGGAAAACAAACTAATTTTTTTATATCGTTATTTTTTAAGAAAATAAATGTACTATATTGTATGTACTAGATGTACAAAATTGGATAGAAAAATCTTTCTTTTTTTTTGTCATTATTATTTGGCAATTACTCTATTTTTCTTTTATTATTCAATACGTTTTTTGACATTTGTTATTATTTAAACTCAAGCCCAAAAGCCTCTTTTTCAAAATTGGCGAATCAGATTGCGCCTATTCTGAGCCTGTTTAGGGTTTCAAAATATGCTTCCGGGATCCCAGGATTGCTCTACAACAACAGCACAAATAATAACATAAATATTTGTAGCGAAAAAACCCAGACCGTGGAATCTTTTTTTTTTTTTTTAAATCATCTTAAAATCACAATCGCTCGTCCAAATTTAAATAAGATTTAATATTAATACGTTTTTTAGGTGAAATGAACATTATAGTTTAACAATATGATCTGTTCTGATCGTTTATTGGCAATTATTTATAATTATAAGCTCTTTGTTGGTGGGAATTCCAGTATTTTTTGTAGAACTAGGATCAGTAGTAAATTAAGTAACTTTTTAAAAAGATTTTAACTAAATTCATCTTAATGTCAATGAGCGAAATTGATCTAAAGACTCCAAAATAGTGTTCTTTAGATACATTATTACGGGTTGTAAAAATATTTTAAAAATTATATATAAAAAAGAAAACTTTCTTCAAATATTATAAAAACCTTAAGCAAAAAAAATTATAACATTTAAAGATCTTGTTTGGGCATAATATGCTGACAAAACCATGCTAATTCCAAATAAAAGTATTCAAATATTTTGTAAATCGCCTTAACTTCACCGAGTAGTGTGAGTGGTGGGGGGAGGAGAAGGGGACACAATTGTCTATTTCTAAAAAAAGTTCTCTATATCTAGAATTTTCTATAATAAAAAAAAAGTTCTCTTATTAAACGGCCCCCTCGGCGTCGACGGCCCTGATTTCTTTCTTCTCTTTTTGCCCTTTTCACCGTTAAATAAACGCTTCCGCAATTTGCGATGTCATTGAAAAGTCAATATCATATTATATATTCAATTGGAAATTTAAATATATAATATGATATTGATTGGAAAGTTGCCGTAAGGGATCGTCCATAAAGTATGTAAGCTCGGAGGAAGAGGGGGTCTGCAAATGGCGTGGGAGGGCGGTGAGTTAGTTATAAAAAAAGAGACACTAAATTAAATAAAATTTTATAAAATGTTAGATAAATGTTAAAAATGTTAAAAGCGTAGGTACCATTAGGGAGGTTGAGGGTACTCAAAAAAGCAAATTGCAAAATGCGGGATAGGAAGGAGGGAGGGAGGGGGTGGACGATAAAAAAGCGTACGTAGTTTATGGACGACTAATTGGAACAACACCTTAATTGGAACACTTACATTTATTTTTGAAAAAAAAAAAGATTAATTGCTTAATTTTGCATTTTTTTAGTAAAACGCCTCGTTTTCTACGTATTGACTCACATAGAAAGTTATTTTTCAAAAAATGGATGTGCGCCATTGATTTAAAGTTTTTTTGCGTCATTTTTTTTCGGTGATCTAATTTTGTGTTCACGCTATTTTGATTGCGCTGGGTAAACTATACTGCTATATGTTATACAGTTTTTGTGTTTTAATTCGATGAGATTTAAAATGAAAAATAACAATATAAACTTACTATAACAATATAACTGCTGCAAGGATGTTATTGCAGTGATATAAAAAAATAGTGCAAAGTTTCGATGATTGAAACTTTTTCCTTAATGAGTTATAAAATCGAAGGGTTGTAGAAATATTTCAAGTGAAATTTAAAAATATATAGTAACAATCATAAACTTTAAAAATAATACTTTATTTAGTGATTTTTAATCAATAAATTAAGAGAACGTCATGATAGTTGAAGCTTTAATACAATTTTTTTTTTGTAGACTTTCAGTTTGTCAGGGTAATATTAATCCTATTTTAAATTTTCACTGTAAAAATAAAAATCATTTTTAATCAATTATTGTTGTAAAAAAAAATAATAACCTGTTCTCAAGGAAACAAAGTGTTCCAATTTAGGGAACCAGTTACCTTGATTGAAACAAAATGGTAGCTTTGCAAAAGCAAATTTATTTCCAATTATAGTGCAATCAATTAAGTCAATTTATGGTTAAAAGTATAGTTGGGTTGTCTGTTTGTATTAATCAAATCATTTATTTTTTTATAGTTAAGCCATCTTCGGTTACTAAATAATTATTCCTAAAGTGTTCCAATTTAGGTAACTCTTCCCTATATATACTCAGGGGTGGCGATAGCATTTTTGGTCTTCGAGATATCTAACTTCCAGACAATGAACAAGCACAAAACATTTATATATTTATACTTATGTCAAATAAGGATGTTTTGCAAAAAATTACAATGATTGGAGCCTGGGAACAAAAAAGCCCCAAACTTTTAGCCCCACCCTGCCTCAAATGTGAGAGCAACAAGTTGATAAACTTTTTTTGTACTATTTTCAACTAGGTTAATATTCATCGAGAAATATTAAGTTTTATAGTATAATTTTTCAGCGTTCAAATAATATGACCATATAAAATTTGTAGCCCCTCAAATTGAGAGGGGTTTAAACTTTATATAGTCATATTTTACTATGAAATTTAAAATTTCTTGATAAATGTAAGTCTAGCTGAAAATAGTTCTTAACTTGTTGCTATCACGTTTAGGGCAGGGTTTTGGACAAATTTTAGGGTTTTTTGTTCCCAGGCTCCAATCATCGCAATTTTTTGCAAAGCATCCTTACTTGACATAAGTATAAATATATAAATGTTTTGTGTTTGTTCATTGTCTGGAAGTTAGATATCTCGAAGACCAAAAAATGCTATATATATATATATATATATATATATATATTAATATTTTGTATCTTCTTTTTTACTTTTTTTTTTTTTTTTTTGGTATATTTTTTTATCATATTTAGCTATTATTGTTATGACCTATAGGGGCTTAATGAAAAGATTAGGTTGGTATATTTTGCCATCCATGTCTTCTTTGAGCTCCCGTCTGCTTATTATTTATATAATTGTAATTAAATTTAATTTTATATATATATATATATATATATATATATATATATATATATATATATATATATATATCATGTCTCATATATATATATCAGGTCTTATGCTATATATATATATATATATATATATATATATATATATATATATATATATATATATATATATATATATATATATATATATATATATATATATATATATATATATATTTACTTTATATATTTTACTTTATATATTTTACTTTATGTATTTTACTTTATATATTTTACTTTTATCTGAGTGTAAAAAGATTTTAATATTTTGTATCTTCTTTTTTACTTTTTTTTTTTTTTTTTTTGTTATATTTTTTATCATATTTAGCTATTATTGTTATGACCTATTGGGGCTCAATTAAAAGATTAGGTTAGTATATTTTGCCATCCATGTCTTCTTTGAGCTCCTGTTTGCTTATTATTTATATAATTGTAATTAAATTTAAATTTTTGTAAAAGAGAATTGTAGTTTATATAAACAGCAAAATAAAAAGTTATTCAGATAGTATCACCTGATACTATCTGATGAACCATACAACTCGAGTAATTTATACACTAGGGATGTGACTTTTTGGTAAATTATTGGTACTTCCAGTTTCCAATATAAAAAATAGATGAACTTTGGTTTACAAGTAACTAAAAAGTTATTGGTTTTACTTAATTTTTGATAAAGATCATTCACCATGACCCTTGATTACATACTGGCTCCCATGTATCAGTGAACTGTTTTTTCTTTAAAAGAAAAAACAGTTCACTGATACATGGGAGCCATACACTGATACATTTTCTCTAAAAATTTTTTTTTCAAAAGTATATCAACTTGGGTCTCAAAAGAACCAGAACTTCATAGTGATTTCAAAATTCATAATATTTTCTATTGAAATATTTAAAAAAAAAAATGCAAACAAGATGTCATTAAAACGACTTTTTCAAATTTTAGTTAGAAACTGTTATTTTTTGTATATAAAATTTAATTAATTCATTTTTATTTAAAACCATTATTATTTCTGAAATCTCTAAGAAATTCTGGTTCTTTTGAGACCCAAGTTGATATACTTTTGAAAAAAAAAATTTTTTTTAATTTATTATTTAGGCGCCCCAAGAAGACCTAACGGTCTTGTCACAGAGTACCGCGGAAGTGTATTTAACTAGGAAGTTCATGCCTCCATCCTTACCGTGACGCGAATTGTCCAAAGCTCGATTCGAACCTAGATCTTCTGCTTATAAAACAAGCGCTCTAACCACTGCGCAACGGCCGCTTCACTGATAACTTCACTGATAAATGGGAGCCAGTGTGTAATCAAGGGTCATGGTTGGTTACCTTTTTCAAAAATTAAATAAACCAATGACTTTTTAGTTACTTTCAAATCAAAGTTCATCTGTTTTTTATATTGGAAACTGGAGTTACCAAAAAGTCACATCCTTATTACACACACTTTTATTATGTAAACCTTAGGCAAACCATATTGGCCTATCAAATAATACGCGATTAACAATATCTGATAAAAAAAATATTAATTAGGGCAAAGAGAGAGAGATTATAGAGCAATTATAAACCAGTTAGAGCAATTATAAACCAATTAGAGTAATTAAAAACCAGTTATTGTTGCTAGGAAACGGTATCAGGTAAAATGTTTCGACTAAGCTTAAATAAAGTAGAATAACTCATAATAAACAAAAATTTTGTCAAAATAGATTTCAAAAACATTAACAGGTATGTTGAATTAATGTTAAAGAAATTCAAAAAAACAAATTGATAAAAATCAATTTAGTAGTGAGCCACCTTGATGATGGGTTTAAAGAATATTTCTTTCAATATTACGGATTTCCAAACAATTTCGGTAAATACACGTTTGAATATGTGTTTATTTAGTATATCTGTTTTCTAAATTTCTTATTCATTATCTATGAAAAAATTGTAGAAAGTTTTAAAATTAATTGAAATGCTTAACGCTTAATTATCAAGAATGCTGGGCAAAATGAATTCCGGATATTTTTCTGCATTTCATAGGATGAGCGGATGATCATTGAAATAAACGAGGCGGTCAGAAAAAGCCTAACAAGCTTGGACTTTAACGTTTAAATTTAATGTCAATCGTAACCTCAAGGCCAGAATCATTACGATCATTTTATAAAATCTAATAAAACGAATAAAGAATAAGTGGTAGGCGCGAAATAGACCTACCACTTACTTTTTATTCAAGATTGTTAATAATGAAAAGAGTTTAGTTGTTTTATGTTTTTTTAGTATAATTAATGGGTGGAACTATCGGATTGTTTTTATATACACCCTTTCAAAATGTTTATACTAAAATCTATGTTTATTATGGATATTAAAATAGTTTTGCTTAGTGTTATAAAATTTACTTCTAGACTTGTGTGTACTCAAAATACTCAAAAGATACTTAGAATATATATAAAAATACTGTTTTTCATTAACTGTGATAAAATTAAGTTACAACTATAATAATATTTGCATGAAGATTAAAACATATTTAAAATATTTGCATTTGTAATACTTATATTACAAATATTTGTATTTGAATTTGTAATTTGTTTTAGTATTTGACCAAACGTCCTACAACTAATAAAGTTTAAATTACAAACAAGTAAAGTTTAAATTACAATAATATTAAATCATATTTAAGATTAAAAAGATTATAGATCAAAAAGCGAAAGATTAAAAATGATGCACACGAAAAGCAAGTTCGTGTACATCACACACGAAAAGTTTGTAATATAAATTATATTATAATGGATTTAAATTATAAATAAAAAAAAAGAAATAACTTTGTTTTAAAGAAGATATTTTTTTTATCTAAGTTAATAAATCTTTAGTTTAGCTTTTGCAATAAAAATAGTTTAACCATTATGACTTAAGTCATTCAGACTATCAGTATGAATGACTAAGGTCAAAATCACTGTAGTGCACAAGCTGACAACATAAAACCTGAAACGATTGTAAGTTATAAAAACATTTTAAATAAATGAATAAAAACAGACAGTAATGATAACCCTCTCCTCATTTTATTCCTTAAACTGTCTGCGTAAAAAAATAGAAAATTTTAGGTTGTTTTTATCCATGCCTTCACGATAATACATTTTAAAAAATCGCAAACGAGTTCCTATTTCTAAAACATAAAAAGGAGACAAACTGCCACAATTTTAATAAGGAAGTTATTTTTTTTTATTATTTTAGAGTGCACAACATCATAAACTAACATATTGAGCAAAATTTAAAATTTTTTGTTTTTCTAATTAATTAAAATGATGTCGTTTTAAATCTGTTCGTGACAAAAAATTCTGACGCGCGGTTCGAATTGTAAAGGACCCAAAAAGGAACCCATAAAATATCTTTTTCCAGAAAAAAAAAATCTCTTATTAAACATTTTTTGTTTTTATTTTCTTTTCTTTTCGTTCTGTAGAAGTAACATTAAAAAAAAAAAAAATTCATGTATTTTTCGAATAATTATAAGTATAATAATTTTCAGCCCTGAAAAAATACATGCTAAAAACTAATGACTTTCAACAAATTCATTACATCTTCCGAATAAACCTAAAACTGCACCATTAAGCTTAATGACAAAGTTGACAATACATTTAAATAAACATTTATATGCAAAATGCTATGTTTAAAAAAAAAACGATTATAAATATAAGCTTTTTGGCGATTATATAATAAATATGCAATCTTCAAATTACGTGAATAGATTTTTTTGATTGCTATTTGAAGTATAGTCATCATTAAAAAAATCATTTCGGTCTTTAAATTCTATTTTAAATGGCTCTTCTAAATAAGCGTAATGAACATCTTTATTAAACGAAGATAAAGTTATTCTTACTAGAATTCATAAAATAGGGTACAAATCTAAAAAAATTCTCAAAAAAAGTAATAAAAAATTTTCGATTTGGAGAAAAATTTTCAATTTGGAGAAAGAAGAACACAATATTGAAGATTTTAAGTGAATTTCATCTCTTTATGGTTACAAATGCTATGCAAGAAAGAAACTTGGGATCTAAAATGGAACGATTATTAGTCTTACAATTTTTATGTTTTTTTTATGTTTTCGTTTTTGTTTTTTTGTTTTTTTGTTGTTGTTTTTTTTTTTTTGGGGGGGGGGGGGGGTTACACCAATTGAGTATACGAACATTAACTTATACAACTGCACAGAAACACTGTTTTAAATTGATTAATCAAGAAGAACCCGTGACCCGATGAGCAGCCGTGGCGCAGCAGTAGCGCACTTGACTCAGAAAAAAAAGATCCCTGGTTCAAACCCCACCTCTTGACAAGTTTTGTGACATCGGTTAGGAAGGAGGCGTGGACTTCTTATTAAATGCTTATCCGCGGTGCTCAGTGATAAGACCGTAAAGACTTCTTGAAGCACCTAAAATAAATTAAAAAAAAAAAGAAAAGATTCTATTTTCTGACAATCGAATTAAACACCATCACAGTTCAATACTTAAAAAAAAATTAAATTTAAAAGAACATATTTACACTTTCATCTTTGATAAAGTTTCTCAGAAAAATATTCGATTTAGCATTGATATCATCCTAAAAGAAATTGATGCATTTTTAGAAGGGTCAAAATCAAAAGATTCTCTGACGATAAAAATTGAACAAAAGAATAACTAAGAATAACAAAAAGTTATAACTCATGGTAAACGCACGGTGCGCTCTGGCGATACTTAATCATTTAAATGGCTTCATGCTTTCTTTAGCCCAATGTTTAATAAAGGTACAGGAATCAGTAGAATGTTAAGTGATTTTATAGTGTGCCATCTAAAATTAACAACTTTTTCTTTTAATGAATGTGAATGGAAAAAATCTGTAAGTGAGGAACTGCAACAAATAAACAAAACTTTTGACAAAGAAGCATTTTTACTCAGTTCACTCGAGTCTCACTCGACGTATAAATGAGGTTAGTAATATATTATTGCGTATATTATTATAGCGTAATAAATAAGTCAATAAACTTTTGAATTAATATTTCCGTCGACAATGCAACCACACATACAAAAGCGTTATTAGATGTAAGTATGTTTAGTAAATCACCTGGTACAACTTGTCCAATAAAATAACTAAAACTAAGACTTAAAAATAATTAATATTCCTAAGTCTCATAGTTAGCTCAACCAAATAGAAATGTATTGGGCTCAACTGAAAAACTATTTTAGAAAAATCAAAGATGAAAACAATAACGAGTGTTAATAGTACAAAGACTGCTTGAGTCCAAAAAAAATTACAAAAAAAGTGACATTCACGATAAACTTTGGGGTCGTTTTTTTAGAATTGTAATTGATTATAAAGCAGATATAAGTAATAAATAAAATTTCAAAAAATTACTTTAAATGTGGAGATCACATAGGAAAACTACTTTATATTTAAAAGTAATCTACTTAAAATCGAAGTTAGTGTTTAATTTATAGCTTTATTCAAATTTTATTGAACCAATTATTAGTCATTAAATTATAGTTTGCTAACTTTCTTTATTGAACATAGCTTTATGAATACTATTTTTTTTTTTTTTTTTTTGATTTTGTTCAAATTATTAAAAAAGCTAAAACGACGACTGCAACCCATTGACGTTTAAGTTCGGCAACAACAGATTTTTTTTTTATTATAACGTTTTACAGTTTTTCGATGTTTTACAGTTTTTTGGCCTTAAAATAAAAACTATAATATTTTATTAAAATATTGCTTCATATCTTTATTATTGGTAACCTTTATCCAATAAATTCTTTTTTTTTTACTTCTTCTAAAAATGAATAAAAAAATTAAATTTTTTTTTTTTTTGGTAAACCAATTATTATAGAACTAAAAGAAAACAAATATAAAGTTCAAAACATTTAATCATGATTTTTTTCTATTTTAATTAATTCAGTTGTACAGGTTTTTGGCCGTAAAATAAGAAATAAATTTTTTATGTAAAAACTACTTCATAATTTTTTTGCTAGTACCATTGCAGCCGTTTAGAGCTTATGGAATTTTTCATAAATATCTAGCGGTCCCTGATAGACACGAGGTGAGCTGCTGCCCCAAAATTATAATTATTCAAAAAATGCATGATTTTTTTATTTTAATTTTTCACAACTCCTAAAGAACAAAAAGAAAAGAAAACAAAAACAAAAAGATTTAATAAGAATTATGTTTTTTCTGGAAAAAAAGTTTTTTTATGGGTTCCTATTAGGGTCCTTTACAAATCTAACCACGCGTTAGACTTTTGTATTACCAACAGATTCGGAACGATATCATTTTAATTAATTAGAAAGAAAAAAGTTATAAATTTTGCTCAATATGTGAATTTATGATGCTGTGCACTCTAAAATAAAAAATCTTTTGCCTTCTTTTAAAAATCCTGACCATTACGCTCTGCATATATTTATTATGTTGATTTTTTTATTCAAATTTTTTTTTTATTAATTTTAAATAAATAATGTTAGCTAAACTAATAAAAAAATATTTAAGTTTTAAGTTTCATAGATGTTTTTATTGCACACGTTTTAAGTTTCACGTTTTGTTTCGGTCCTAAGTTATATTTTGTTAGCTTACCAACGGTAAAATGTTCATTAAATAACTTTGCGTATCTTTGACGAGTCGTAAAAAGTCTTTATTGTTTCCGGCCAAAGATCGACGTTTCCGCATCGAATGTATTTTTAATTTAATTGACGACTTTATTTTTACTTGAGACAGCAAAACTGTGTTTGAATCCTATATACTTTAAATTTTTTTCTTTAATTCAATATTTTTTACATTTATCTCAAAAAAAAGTTAAAAAAAAAATACTAGTTAGAAAATCGTTAAATATATAGAACACATGTTTTAATATTAAATGTAGTTACTTTGTTGCGTAAACAACATAGAAAACTTTATACTGTATTAGTTTTATGTTATTGACTTTTAACAAGTAACATCAAGTTCACAAACAAATGTCGGAAATTTTTTTTTATATATAATCCTATCAAAAAGAATAAGGAACAATGGTCGTTTGATGACAAAACCTTAAATTTAGTAACGCAAAGAATTTTGTTTAAGAACCCACGTTTCATTTTTTTATTTAAAATAAAAAGTTAAAAAAAGCTTTGCATTACAAAAAAGCTGTTTACTTTCTGGAGGAAAGTTTTTTCTTAAACATTAATATTTAAAAGTGGAATTTAAAATATGGCAAACCAAGGTGAACCTGTGAAAGCAGAAACGATAGTAGTTGTAGGCAGACGACCCTCACTGTTGCAAGGTATTTAAATTTCTGATTAAAAAGTTTTTATAAAAACAAACAAAGTTACTTTTGAAGACTGAATATTTTATAAATTGATATTAAGTTGTGTTTATTATATTCTATTTTGCCGAGCAAATATAGCTACGTAAAAAAATATTTTAAATATATAAAGATGGCAAAACTAGTTAAAAAATGGTAAAATATTTACTTAAGACTCTGAAGTAAACATTATACCATATTTTACCAAAAATATATGATTGTAATAAACGAACTAATAATAATAATAAAAAATTTTTTTTAAAAAAAAAAAAAAAAGTTTTTTAAAAACAACATTAAAGCGTCCATTTTGTTTATTATTTGCGTAGTATAATAAACACTTTTTATTATTTTTGCTAAGTATTTTGGGTTGAGATTTTGAATTTTAAAAAACATTGTCTGCATAGAGATCCGAAAACGAAGAAACTTAAAAAGTCTTTCTCCGTTCTTGAAATTTAGCGAAAAATTACACGTTTTAGACCACAATCTATGATATAAAAAAATACTTTAAAGTTAACTTTCGAGGTGCAGTCGTGAGACCTAAAGAACTACAATGTAAATAAAATAAATTTCTAATGGTTTAAAGAGTTTAAAAAAAAAAAAATTAATTAATTATTGACGAAGGTTAATCATATTAACGTGTTGTTATCGTGTGAAAAATACCGACTTTATCGATTTAGACAATAAAATTAACATTTTACAATATTTTTTTTTTCTTTAAATAAGCGTTTCAAAATATTTGTAAATATTAAATCTAAAAACTATTAGTTAAAAGAATTTTTTAAAAAATAAAAATTTTTTAAAAAATAAAAAAAAAATTTGTATTTTTTTGTATTAATTTTGTATTAATGTTGTAATTTTTTAAAAGCATTTAAATTTTTTTAAAAGAATTTATTACAAATTTTATTTATTGTAAGTCTTCTGATAAGTCTTCTTAATATTTGTCATAATCATCAACACCATCATCGTAAACAACGTTGTCAGCAGCAGAATCAGTGTTCTTTTATTTTGTTCAGTTACATAGATCTCAATACATAAAAGTTAATTTTATATACGAGCAGCGTTTAGTTTCACAACCAGTTGTATAGTTACACTTTACGAAGTTCAGTACACTTTCTAGCGCTAACTAGGGTTAGCGCAAGATTCATAAACAATTCATATGCGATTCATCATTCACTAATTAACCTAAATTTCACATACGGGTAATTTCATTTTGACCATTATTTCATTGCTCAGTAGCATAAAAAAGTAATTCTGCATCTTTTGCTTATGTCAGACTTAGATGTTGCACTAACCATTTTTATAGCATCTTATAGAAGTATAGAGTGCAGTGAAGATGATAGTGGCTGACACAACCAGTGTAACACTGATCAAAAGAATGATGTTTTTGTAAGACTTTAGCGAATATTTTCAAGAAAGGGATTTGACAAACCGTTGTTTATTTCTTGCCAGAATCACGTGCTTGATAGGATTCTACGTGTGGTGATGGATGATGAAATTAGAGGAATAACCCAAACATTGAATATCTTTTTGTACCTCAGTTGATGAACAGTTATGAGAAATTGTAAGCAAAATTTGTGAATAGAACAAAATTTTTTTTAAGTTAGGCTGGAGAGATGACATGAAATTATTGTTTTTTGTAAAAAAGAATAAATCCCTAACATATATATATATATATATATATATATATATATATATATATATATATATATATATATATATATATATATATATATATATATATATATATATATATATATATTCATTCTTTTATTGATTTTATTGATAACATTTTAATTAACAATGAATGGATAATGAGTGCTTCCTGCATGTGTAATTGTATACTTAATGTTTTTTTTTTTTTATGACCTTTTTTTTTTTTTTAGTTTTTTTTACTTTATTAGTTTATTTCGCCGTTAAAAATATTCACAAAGTACAACAATATAAAAAGTACAATTAAAATATAGTAATAAAAATGACAAAAATTTTCTGTTTTTGGTTATAAACTGAACGTGATTCGATATATATATTGTATATATTATTTTCTTTCAAAATAATTCAAAATTCAAATAAAATTTCTATTCCAATATCATAAAGTATATCAAGAAAATTGTTGATAACTTCAAGAGTATATATTTTCAATGAAAGTATCATAAAGACATTGAAATTCTTAATATTGTTAAATGGTCTAGATTTTTAAATTTATGGTGCTAATTTAGTTCAATAAATTTTAAAAGTGACATAGAAAATCTGCTATATTAAAATCCGTAAGTACTAAATAACATCTTAATTTAGATTTGAATAGCGGAAATGTTTTTTCTTTAATACTAACAATATGCTGAAAGTTTTTCCACAAATTGGTCCCTGGTACTGAATAGAATAAGAACATAACTTTAGATTAAATTTTTGAGTTACAAAGTTATTTTCTGAGAACTTGGTGGGGTATTTATGGCTTACTTCTCTAAAATAAGGATAGAATATTGTTGGAGACAATATGTCTCCAACAATATTCTATCCTTATTTTACAGTCCATGTATTAATTGATACATGATTTGTATGACGAGAAATATGTTGATTTTAAGCACATTTAATGCATTGAGTTTACTTAGAAGTGACTCACAAGGCACAGTTCTTTTTATTCCAAATACAATTCTACATGCATGTTTTTGTTTAGGATAAATTTTCTTTAACTTAGCGTAGCTGGTGCTTGCACATACGATATTGCCGTAAGTTAGATGGCTATGTATAAAGAAAAAATATAAACTTTTTAAAAATCTTATATCCAAAAATGTTTTTGCTTTACACATCGTTGCAATGTTTATTGAAAGTTTTCTTTCAAGAGTTCTTATATGTTTCCTCCATATTAAATTTTCGTCCAAAATAACACCTAAAAAGTTTACAGTTTTTTGTCTAGTAATATTTATATTATTGATTTTAATATTGGATAATTTTAAAAGAAGGTTTCCTGTTTTGGTTGGTTTGTAAAATAGAATAAACTTAGTTTTGTTAACGTTAAGTGAAAGTTTATTACAAATAAACCATTCGTTTACTTTGTTTACTTATTTATTAACTACTTTAAAGAGGGTTTTAATATCCCTATGAGAATAAAATAGATTGGATTCATCCACAAACAAAATAAAATTTAATACGTTCAAGGTAAGAGATAGATCATTTGTATAAAGAGAAAACAGTAATGGTCTTAAGATTGAGCCTTGAGGAACTCCACATTTTATTATACTTTTTGTCGTTTTAATATTTCCACATTGAATGTATTGCTGTCTGTTTAATAAGTATTTTTTTTTTTTTTTTAGTCCGCAAAAGTATAATGGCACCCCCTCCCCCTACGTGACACCTAAAAAATTTTAAAATACGGAGGACTTTTTTTGGAAGTTGACAACTGTAGTTTAAAAACCCTGTTGCCGGCCCTGGAACGAAAGAGAATATTTTTATGTTACCTTATCTTTTTTTTACATTGTTTTGTAGTTTCTGCTGACTTTTGGTTTTTGATTTTTCAACTTTTGATATCTAACTGATATTCATGTTAACCTCCCTTTCCTCTCAAAATACTTCAAAACACTCAATAATCTTTGATAACCATCTTTATATCGTGTTTGACGGGATTAAGACGTAAATCCAAAAACACGTTAACTTCATAAAAAGTTTTACTCAAGTTTAACACGTGTTTATCAGGTTTTCAAGTAAAATTTAAGAGCTCCGATTTTTAAATACTGGTTTCACTTTCGCTGAAAAAAACTCAGTATAATATTATACTACTCTTCCCTAGCAGTGAAACCATTAACAAAATTTAAACTGTTTTGACTAAACCCATCATTTGCCACACGTATCACTATGATCGGTTGGAATTTGGACAATTTTAAATTGAGTTTTCTCAAAAACCACTTAATTAATTGATATATTTTTTTTTTTAAATGATGCTAACATAATTTGTTTTCTTGTGTGTGAGTGTAGTTTTGTCTACTTTTCATTACTTTTTGCAATGTTGAGTAAAGAGCCACAAAATCGAAAAAAAAATTTGAAGTTTTACATAGAAAATCCATCGTTCTCATTTTCCATGATTTCAAAGACATGTAAAGTTCCAAAATCAACTGTTGGAATTATTATAAAATGTTATAAGAAAAAAAAACTGTAAAATAAAACCAGGAAGTGGTGGAAAATGAAGATTTGTTTCCAAAACGAAGGCAAAATCAATCCCTTTCATAACAAATCAATATTTGACACCAGATCTGTATGCGAGGGAATGCTTGAAAAAACGACTTCTTCCTCTAATTAAAAAGCACAAACAACCAACCTTATTTTGGCCAGATCTGGCATTGATCCACTATTCCAAAAAAGTAATTCAGTGGTATAAGGAAAAAAGAGTTAATTTTGTTTCAAAGAATGCTAACCCACCAAACTGTCATGAGCAGCGAGTTATCAAATCTTACTGAGCAATTGTGAAGGGAATATTGAGGAAAAGAGACAAATGTGAAAATAAAAATAAAAATTTCCGAGATTTATCGATTAATGCTAAAAAAAAGTGGCGCAAAATAAAATTGTGTAGGTGATGGAGGGTACTTTACAAAAAATTAATTTACTTGCACGTCGTAAAGTTTAGGCTATATTTATTTTTATTAAAATAAAATTAGTTATGTAAGCTGCGTTCACATTATAAAAAGAAAATCATTACAACTGGTTAAGTTGTCTTTGAGAAAACTTAATTTAAAATTGTCCAAATTTCAACCGATTATAGTGATATACATTGAATGTTGTCTGTCACATGTAATATTTTTGTAGCTGCAGCTGCCTTGTTTGTTTCAGCAACAGATTTGTATACCGTAGCTTGTTTGTTATTAATTTGATACGCATTCTTAGAAATATAATTTATATTTATTGTAGAAGAGAGATTTTTATAGCTGCATATTTACCCCAACTTCCCAGAAACCAATTATTGCGAAAACAATAAAAAGGCACAAGCCACTCTTTTTTGTATTTACACTAGTTATTTTTTCCTCGGAAAGTGTTAAAATATTTTTTACCATAAACAAGAATTGGTATAGCGAGTAATGCTCAACCAATGATTAATTTAATAATTGTCAATGAATAATTTAATAATAGCCAGTAACTATTTTATTACCCATACCTAATTAACATAATGAGCAGCTTATACTGTACACAATAAATATGCATTATAACCCTAATCAAAAATTCTTTCACGATCCTATAAAAGTTTAAAAGCAAAAAAAGTTTTTAGATTTGACATGCATTAAATTAAAATACGTAAAAAATATTAGTTATCAAAGTTTTTACATATTTTGTATGTTTCAAATTCCAATAAGACTCAATTATAAACTCTATATAAGACTCTGATTCTATAGGGCTTTTCGACTATGCAAGATTTTTTTTTTAAAGTTTTTTTCACAAATAAATAAAAAGTTGGTTTAACATCTCCTTTAGCTTCTACTTTTTAAAAGCTTATAAGATTCAAACCAAAACCAAAGTTACTCAATATAAATTTATGTTTAAGAATTCATATATAAATTTATTAATCTATAGACTCATATAAAATTTGTATATACATATATATATAAATAAATATATAAATATATATATTGGGACCCTGCGGATTAGCATTTTTAACATTAAGTCTAGTCTCACATCAAGTATCTACTTAGCAATACCCTTATTCACGCCACCTATATAGGTATTGCTAAGCAGCACCTGCTTTTTATTGGGGGAGGAGGGCAAACCGAGGGGGAACTGAAATTAATTTTCGTACCTTACATGACGTTAAATACCACCTGACATGTTACGCATTTTTATGCAGCTTTTTATAGGAAATTGTCAAACTAACATATATAATTAATAAGGCAATTATGAATAACAGTGGGAATGAAAGGAAAGTAGAACAGAAATCCATTAAAAAGTTGAGAAAACATTTTATTACTTTGTATTCTTTACAAAATAAATTAAACTATAAATTAAACTAATTTATTGTAAAAAAAAAATCGCGTGATGTAAACTTGTTATTGATATGTAAGTTGTAGAAATAGTTTTCATGTCGTACAAAAAAATATGTTTTAAGGAAATATTGTTGGTTTTTCATGTTATATTACTGCGTCTATTTTTTTTTTTTTTTCTTTGAAAGCGCTCTATACAAGTTAAATATATTTAGGTAGTTAATTAATACGAAAAGTTCGAAAAAAATAACTTAACGAAAATTATAGACAGAAAGTGTCACTATATGCAGAATGTGTTTTATAGTTTTAAATAACGAGTTTTATGGTGCTAAATAACGTGTTTTATAGTGCTAAATAACGTATTTTATGGTGCTAAATAACGTGTTTTATAGCACAACATAAAGAGTTATATAGCGCACGTTTTTATTTTAACAAAAGAGGATTTTTTTTGTTTTTAAACTTGAATTAAAATTTTATTACTAACAGTAGTTTGCTACGTCGTTGCTGCGCAACGTTTGCAAAGATTTTATTAATGAAATAAAAGTCCAACTTTTTAAATATTATTCAGTCGTATGCGGATTACGTTTTGTTGAGATGTTCGATATTGAGCTCTGCTATGTGGACTTTGAGCCACTTTTTCCAAACAATCCTAACCCAAACAAAGGCTTTAACAAAAAATATTTGAGATATATGATCATATTAGCGATTAGTAACACAAACAAGTAAATGTAAAAGATATAAACACCAACTTACCTTTAATAATGCAATGCTCAATACAAAATTAAACAAAGTTGATAGACACAATGTTGTTTATGAAACATTTGTTTACTGTCATACTTTGTTGGAAATGCTTATCAAGTTTGATAAAAAAAAACTATTAAAAACTTTTTAATTGCTCTGGCTCTTGAACAGGCAGTATAATGGCAGTGAACAGGCATTATGATGCAATATACCCATGTGAGAAACTTAATTAACAAGTTAAAATAAGAAGGTTTTTTTTTAGTTAAATGCTAACCCGGTCCGTTGTTTGACCTTGACTTTTGTTGATGGAACTTACATAATTTTAATAAGAAAACTAATTTTGAAGCGATTCGATTTCGATAATGTCTGATTAATAATGTTCAACTATCGATAATGTTCTTTATTATTTTATCAATACTCTAGTTATTAATCTCTAATTTGTAATTGGTATTTATTAGTATCAATACTAATTGTAATTAGTATTGACTCTGACAAATGATTAGAAAAATTTTGAAACATGTTGTTTTTGGCAATGCGGCATTTTGAGTTTGTGTTTATGGATTAGCAATGGAGAGACGTTTGGTAGTTTTGGCAGTTTGATAACATGGTACGATAATAATAATAAGATAGATAGATGCAAGCTAAATTTTTTTTTTAATAAAAAATTTCTTCATAGCCTCTAAAGGCTTTTAGTTTTTATTGCATATTCAAGATTAAAAATTAATCTTCGTAAATCTAAAGAGGTATAGCTTCACATGGTTTTAATTTTAATCCAAATATCTTTTAATACAATGTTCTCATGTCTTGTGGAATTTTGATTTTTCGGTAGAGGTTGTAAACTAAATGATTAATTTTTTTTTTTTTGTTACTTTTTTTTAAAAACTTGTCTATCAAGAATTTATATTCCAACCCCATTTTTGCACCTTAATGAAAACGAAATGTTGGTCAAAACAACCCAGAAAAAGTTATTCATGTTTGTAAGTGAAATTAACTTTTAATTAAAAATTTTTAAAAATTTTTATAAAATTTTAAATATATTTTTATAAAATTTGTTTTATAAAACATAACGTCCCTAAGACGTTAAATATTAAATTAGCTATGGAGCAAATTAAAACAGGTCTTATACTAAGTTAGGCTAAGAATTGCATTTTTATAAAATTTTAAATATATTTTATAAAAATTCGTTTTACAAAATATAGTATCTTCCTAAAACGTTTATTAAAACAGATTTGATACAAAATACAACAGGTTTTAAACTAAGTTGTGCTAAATAAATTACTTATGTTTTACTAGAATATTTGAAAATCTTGAATAAATCATTTACTTAAGTTTAAGTTATGTAACGCAAATCAGTAATTTTATATTGATAGAGTGGTTAGTTTTAACGGATATTTGTTGGAGTGTATTAAATTTTATTTGAACTAATTATTAGCACAAAAATATTTTACAATTTATTTTTAAGTATAAAAACAGCGATCATTATTTTTTTAAAGCTATGCAAAAATGGCGACTTTTAAAGCATTTAAAAAAACTTTTACAACTTTTATCATAACATACAATGCACAAACGTGGATTTATGAAAAGATACAAAACCTTATAGGAAAAACAAATCAAATAAAAAAAATGTTTGAAGATTTTTTATTAAAGCAAACTTCTCTAAATTCAGAACTAATTTATTAATCGTTAGTTTTTGAACAAAAGAAACCGCACAATTTAGCTCCTAAAATTAAAAAAATAAGTGCAATAGAATACTTTTCAATGATGTCTACCAAGCTCTCCATAACACACTTTTAACACATTTCTTTTTGAAGGCATTAAATTTGTTAGAACGCAACTCTCCAAACCCAATTCCATTTCTCACCAAAGCATCTTTTGCAAAAATTTAGAGGGAGCACTATAAAATAAAATAAAAATATCCATTTTTTAAAAAATTAGTTTTAGTAAAAAAAAAGTAATGATAGTTGAGAGGGTAGTAATAATAAATAAATAAATAACATGTCCGTACCGTGGGGTCAAGGGTGGGAGAGGATTGAATGGAGGGTGTCGGATGCGATCGACCTCGTTTTTTTAAAAAAACCCGTTTGTTACACGCAAGTTTTATAATAAAAATTGAACAAAGATTTTGTTGGGACTTTTAAACTGCCTTTTTTTTTCAAAAACGACCCCTATTCCCCTAAAAATTTTCACGGTACGGTCTTAATATTAAAAATATAAAAATTATAACTTTATTTATTATTTATAAAAAAAAACACATTTGAATATTATAAATTAGAAATGTATATTTATTTATATGTGCTAAAAGAAATTACTTTATATTATTAAACAAATAACAAAATTTAAGTGATGTTACCCACTGAGTTTTTGAATGGCTATAAAGCTCATTACATTACAAAGCAATAATTTTTTTTTTCTTTTTTTTTGTCAATCACATAACACAATAAAACTTCAAGCATCGACTCAATTTACAAAGAATAATATATACAAATAAATTTTAGGAATTCGGCGATGATTATTAAAAAGTTGTTGATGTAGTACTGTTATTGCGAGACTAATAAACATCCGAACAAATCTCAAACAAAGTTTTTCTGATAAAGCGCAACGATTAATTATGGCAAATAATTTTACATTTTTCATGGTAATTGACAGAATAAAATAGCGTATAGAATTATGTTAGGTTTTTCTATAAAATCATTTTGATTTTTAAATCAATTTGCATTAAAAATTTGACGTCACATAAAGTTTTCTTAAATTTCAAATTTAATTGAAAAAGTATTTGGCTTGAGCGTAAAGTATTAATTTTTGATGAAAAATTTTTCAATAATGGTGTAGTTTTTTTAATATTGTGAACATTTGTGAAATGGGCAACTGTTGTTCTTTTAATGGGTTTCAAAAAGTTGGAAATGATGAAGATAGCAACGATAGTGAGTAATTTAAAGATAAAGTTTTTTTTTTTTTAATCAAATATGAAAAATGCTACAGACTAAAACGGAGCAAGTTTTTTTGTAAAGCTTTGCAATGCACAATTAAATATTCTTTTATCCGTTGTATGAATAATATATATGAAATAAATTTCACGGAAATACGAGTACGGCAGTTCAAATTGAAGGAGTAAAACGTAAAATAACTTTACTTTGGAAGGTTTTCCATAAGATTTGAAAGATAAAAAAGCTTTGAATTTTTATCTTTCAAAATAAATAGATAAACAATAAAAAATTAACTACAGCAATATTGTTTGTAAATATAATTTAGTAGATAAAGTATCGTAATTATCGTTATTATTTAGTTTTTGATTTGACAAAAAAGGACTTAAACTATTTTATTGTTTTTATTCTAGTTTTTATATTATTAAAACATTTTATAACTAATCTCATTTAGTTAATTTAATTATGCTTAAACAAACCGACAGACAAGATATATTTTATTTTTTGTTATGTTTTATGCAAACAAGTTTATTTTGTTCTAGTTTTATGAGCAATCAATATTTGCTAAATTGCATAAATGTTAATCGCATAATAAGGCAGTATTGATCTGTTAAAATGTGTCGTCTAGTTTCAGCTTAATGTATGTATATTTGTTATATTTGTTAAAACTAAATAAAACAGAAAAAACAAAAAAAATTTAATAATGTTTTTTAAAATAAAAGATCTAAAAAGTTTACATCAATTAAAAAGAATATGTTTGAAAATTTGTGGTGTCCAAAAGTTTTGAAAAATAGTTCTTAATTTAGGAGCTTTTGTTGTCGTACAGGTATTCAAAGAAATTGTGAACTAATTCTTATTTGAAATGAGTTAACAAAAATGAGATAAATGGCAACACTAGTAAGATCTTTAGAAAAATTTTCTAAATAACACAAATTATACATCTCTACTAGGCGTGGAAGCAAACCTACATTTTGTGAATGTTATAGTCACAATAATTTTAATTCACCTTTATTTGCCATTGGTGTTCCCAGAACGGTTTTGCAAAGGTTATAGACTTCATAGGATAGTTTTAAGACGTGTTAGATCTGTCGAAAACGCTCTTGGACGGACATCTTAACCAGTTTAACGAATATGCTTTAGTCTAAATAATGCATTCACATCATATTAACTGCGATTTTACACTCGTATTTTTCGCAATGTTTAAAATCTTTAGAACTGAATGCTACCTAGTGGGCACGGGACATAAAAAATAACGTCTTTTGAGCGTTTTGGACGTCTTTTGAACTTCAAAAGACGTCCAAAACGCTCTTTCGTCTTTTTTCAGGTCCTGTGCCCACTAGGTATTGATTACTTTACTGTAACTTTATTTTGAAATATATGTATTCAAAAGAAAAAAAGGAAAAAATTAAACTCTACGAGAGCTTACCTATATAAATAAATTGAACTCATTGATCTCCAAAATGGCATAGCTATAAAGCTTTTAATGTCAAAGCCAACTTTTGTACAACCTTCATTTTTCTCAGGTAATTTCTGATCCTGGTTTTTATTTGGTAAACATTATCAGCAGGCCAGTTTTTTTTAAGAACTGCCGAAAATTAACTTAATAGGACAAACTTTTAGCGAATTTAATACGTTTATTTCTTATAAGTAGTTAAGTACCTTTGGTATCTTTGCGTTTGCAGCCGATCTGTGATTGATTAAGCATTGTGCAATAAAGCTAAGGACATTTACCTTAACTGTAATGTTCCTAAATAAATAGGTCCAAATGCTTGATTAGGAATTCCTTGAAGTACACTTCATGGTCGAACCCTTAGCAAGTCACTTCTAACAGGTAATAACTCGAGTGTTATTACCTGTTAGAATTGACTTCCTAAGTGTTAGTTAGCTCCTGTCATCAACACTAAAATTAGAGTTTATATAGTTTTTTAATAGCCTAGTTGAAAATAGTACAAAAAATATTTCATAAACTTGTTGCTCTCACGTTTCGGGCAGGAAGGGGGGCAAAATTTTAGGGCTTTTTGTTCGCAAGCTTTAATCATCGCAATTTTTTGCAAAGCAATCTTATTTGACATAAGTATAAACATATAAATGTTTGGAGTTTGCTCCATATCTGGAAGTTAGCTTGAAGTAAATACAATTGGAACCACTGATTTGAGCTCTCTTCTTTGGAGTGAACTCGATCACTTTCCTGATTCTCGAGATCGATATATTTGAACTCAATCACTTTCTGATTCTTGAGATCGAGCTATTTGAACTCGATTACTTTCTTGATTCTCGTGATTGAGATATTTAAACTCGATTACTTTCCTGATTCTCGAGATCGAGATATTTAAACTCGATTACTTTCCTGATTCTCGAGATCGAGATATTTAAACTCGATTACTTTCCTGATTCTCGAGATTGAGATATTTAAACTCGATTACTTTCCTAATTCTCGAGATCGAGATATTTAAACTCGATTACTTTCCTGATTCTCGAGATCGAGATATTTAAACTCAACCACATTTCTGGTTCTCGAGATCGAGATATTTAAACTCGATTACTTTCCTGATTCTCGAGATCGAGATATTTAAACTCAATTACTTTCCTGATTCTCGAGATCGAGATATTTAAACTCAATCACATTTCTGGTTCTCGAGATATTTGAAACAATAATCTTTCAAAGAAGTGATATGCTGCAAATAATTTACCTTTTTTTTTTATGGTAAAACTTGCACAAACGTGGTTTTAAACTTGCACAAACGTGGTTTTAAACTTCCACAAACTTGGTTTTAATTTGATTAGATAATAAGATAATTTCCGAAAAAAATAAACATTAAAAAAATAATGGGCTTCCTGATATTCAAAGATATCAGGAAGCCCATTACTAAAAATTAAATAACTGATGAACATCTATGGCAAATAAAGATATATAAAATTTAGTGGTAAAATTTGAAATATAGTGATAAATTTTTAATCTTTGTTATTAATATTATTTAAATAAATAGCACTAAATACTTTAGGGTCGGTGTGGGAGTTTTAGATATTGGTCTTGGGTTATTGTACCAAAATTCATAATTCAAGATATTTCGAATTTTTTGCAGGGTTTCACAACAATCTTATTTAAAAGTTTTCACAACAGTTTCAGTTAAAATAAAATTTAAATTTTTGTCTTTAAAAGCTGCCCTAAAAACTTTTTGAAGTTTATTTTTACTTTAAAAGGTTTGGGGAATTAAAAAGTTCATAATGTTTATTGAAACACCTCATAAGATAAAACAATTTGCAAAACTTTAAATGATGTTAATAAATTATTGTAGTTATATTTCAACAAATGAGCTAGGAAGGAATTAATAAAAATGTTTTAAAATATTATCAATTTGAATATGTGAATGCAAAATATTATGTCAGTTTACAATATGTGTAAAATGTTTTCACTATATATTTTACTCATGGTGCTAAAAGAAGTAGGTCGCAAAATTTTATCTTATTTTATGATTTTCTCTTTTTAATAACTTTATAAAACAATCAAAAAGTTGTCTTTTAAACGTGAATATTGTAATATAAAATTTAAATAAAAGTAAGTTAAACTTCAAAAGTCTTTCAAAAAGAATTTTTATAAGAAGTTGTTGACTTTTTTTTTTTAACCTTTGACTGTTTTGAAAAAATTGTTCATAAAATAATATACAAACAATGTAGTATATAAAAAAAACACACTTCTAGGTACTATATTATTACTTACTTTTCAACCACTATCTGTCAGGATCTGGTATCTGTCCTTAAAGAACATAATTAATAGTTAGCATATTCTATAAAGAACTTTTAATTCGTTGTGAAAATTTTCTTTTGCATAAAAAAAAGTGGAATACACCGCTAACACCTGCGCCAAGATCTGGTACAAAATTTGGAAATCTTAACCCGTGACTTACTCCTCCCCATCCTTCCCTTCTCTCTAAAGCTATATTTACTGTATACTATATTTCTTTTATCTAATTTTTAACTAAATTTTTATTGCAGAAAAAAAAACAGTTTATCAGTAAAAGAGTAAAAATTGCTTTAAAATGTCAGAATAATAGTTACAAGAAACCATAGCAACAAATGTCACAAAATTAACGAATTATGTATGAACTTTGTATGAAATTAACTTATCTTATATAAATTAATTGTAAACTAGAGTATATTGATTAGAATGATTATAATTCCATCGGACTCCTGCTATGATGACTTAATAAACTTACTTCCATTAAGAATACATTTGAAATCTTTATCGATATTTTTAAACTTCTTTCCATAATTTTTATAGTCAATTTTTTTTTAATAATTTGAAATGCTTTGCAAAGCACAACGGAATAAGATAAACATCCTGATTTTCAAATATACTTTTTTATTTATTAGGAAATTCCACTTTGCTGCAAACATATTTCTGCGATGGAGATTGTATTTTAATGGATTAGCGGATGCGTTTTTATGTCATCTCTTATTAAATTGTATTAAGATTGATTTTTTTTTGTGTATGATAAATCCTGACATACCAATACAGTCAAAATAATTTTATTATAATCGGAAACCCATTGATTATCCTGACTTTTAGAGTTGATAAATCAGTTATATTTTTCTGTATCTATAACACTTGCCATCAAGGAAAGCATTTTTATGGTTCCAGAACTGAGCTACTTGAATTTTATTTTTATCAAAGTTGAAAACTTCGGATAGTGAAAGCTATAATGATATCTTTATTTTATTTTTAAAAATTAAACTGCAAAGATATTTAACTGACAAAAAAAAAACATTAAAAAAACCTCTATCATTTTAAAATCATATAACATGAGAGGAATAATAATTTATAGAGAAGTACCAAAAAACTATAATGCAGGATTGGATATTAATTACCCAAATATTGGCATGTATCAGCAAACTATTGGTATGTATTATTCAATTACTAGCTAAAATCAAAGAATGACGGTAATATTGACGAGCTGCCATTGTTTAAGTTTTACGATAATTTGTATGTAAAACACTTATTTGTGTGAGACATCGCACTTTTACAACTTTATGCTAAGTTTATGCGAAGTTTTAGTGTTCATGCTGTAAAAGCTTGTCGTTTGCTGTTTTGAAAATCTTTGTGAAAACTACCTCGAAATTGAACGTATATAGCTTAGGTATCCTTGACTTTTTGCGCTTTAAATAATTGCTTGAATAACTAAATAGTAGGCTCACAATTCAAATCCAAACTAAAAAAAATAACTCATAATAATAAATAAATAAGTAAATAATAAAATTTTTTAATGTAATTTTTGTTATCGTCAAATAATATCAAAAGAAACATTTATTATCGTATTAAATACCACATTTTTTTGCGGTCTCTTTTATGAATGAAATTCAATGTATTCTATACGAATATGGTTGTTTTAAATAAATTTTAGTTTGAAAAAAAGTTTAACTTCATGAAAAAAAGATAATTAAACCCTAAAAAGAGTTTAATTTAAATTACAAGATAATTTAAACGCTTAAGATGATTTAAACTAAAAAAAACCATATCTTTTAACTATTTTAGCTAAAATATATAACTTTATGTCATTTTTTCAGTTTTTAGAGTAATTAGAAGTTTATAAATAAAAAGTTCTTGCTTCTAACATGTGTAAAGTGAAAACTATTCAGACAAATGACAAAATCGTAAATAAAGCGAAGTAAAGCAAAACACAATGAAATATGCCAACTACACATTTAGAATGAATACTTTTGAATTGGAATTGCTATAGCCTTTAAAACCTTTGTTGCTATTTTATATAAGAAACTATTCTTAAGTGTTCATAGGCGCCAAACAACAAAATAATGTCTTTACAACAGTATTTTATTGGCTGTACTATAATACGCTGTATTAACATAATTTTAGAATAAATAAGTTTAAAGCTTAATGATTTATAATAATTTAACGAAAGCCTTAAAAATAATTATAACAAACTAAAATAGCGTTGTTTTTTATTATTTGTCTGTCTAATTTAAAAAAATGTAAATCAAAAACTAATTCATAGTTAATAAACTATTACATTTATCTATTATATTTAAGCCATTTAAATCATTTTTGACTTAAAAACTCATCTTTGAATTTTAACTAAATAAAAAATTTGAAGTAGTTTTTATGCTGCAAAACTTGATTAAACCCCTTTTGTGTATTTATTAAATATTTTGTACACTATCTAGTTACAATTATTAAACATTTTAAATAACTTTAAAATCTAATAAATTTAACTTGAATGTCCACCCTAATACATGAAGTTAATGTATTTTATTACAGAATAACGCATTAAAGGATTTTAACATTAACAAATCCCATAGGTAAATATAATACCATAAAGAACTTCTTTTCTTGTTTTAATTACTTTATCTTGTGCGAGTTTGAGTGTTTGAATTGACATCCTTTTAGTTGCATTGCAATAGCTTATTAATACATAACTTTTTTTTTTAATGTTTTAAACAATTAACGGAATTATTACTGTTTAAATTTAGACTTCTGCAAAAAGAAATATGACTCTGTGTAGCTAGTTTATTTATTTAACAAACAGAATTTAAAAAAGTGTATAAGAAATTCTAAACTTTTACAGACACAAACTATTATTGTAAAGTAACAGCGAAAACAAAAAATATCGATTAATGAATAGGCGAATATAATTTATAATGGGCATTAATAAGTATGCAAAAATCTTCTTGAGTTGGTTGAATGGTTATGATTAGTGTTAATTACAAGTAAAAATTATTATTATAAAATAAAAAATAAAAAAAATTGGAGAACAAGTTATAATTATATAAATTAAATAATATAGTGCTCATAAAATAACAATTAAATTTGTTTTCACCAAATTAAAAAGTTATGGGTGACAAGCTTGTATCAAATAATATGCAAAGTGCATATGAAAACTCTCATATTACATCCTTTGTTGAGGTGATTGAAATCACTGATCGATATATTTTAACAGAGGTTTTTGAACATATTGACAAGACATTTGACGGCAATATTGTTGAAGACACCAAGACCCCAATCGAAGTTTTAGATATAACGCATATATGTGAAAATATCACAATTCTGAATTATATTGATATAGATGAAACAGGTATGCAACTAATTTCAAAAGTTTTATTTAACTTTATTCATTCCTTTTAAAACACAACCCGCTTGCTAATAACTGTTTAAGTTGAGTTTGTACGAATGCGAGGAGAACTACCGCTTAACTAGCACAATTTGTTAAATAAATCAATTCTCCTTTTTTTTTCTTTAACCTTAAAACTCTGAAACGTTGTATTCACTGTATAGTAGTTAATGAATTACTGTTGCAAAGAATAAATAGTCTATTATATAAACGAAAACACGAGAGTATTATTTCATTAAGAAAAATTCGCATTAAAAAAAAACTTATCAAGTTAATGGGGGGTAACGCTTTTTTCTATAAAAATGTAAACACTCGTATTTACATTTGCTATATATATATATATATATATATATATATATATATATATATATATATATATATATATATATATATATATATATATATATATATATATATATATATATATGTATATACATGTATGTGTATATATATATATATATATATATATATATATATATATATATATATATATATATATACATATATATATATATATATGTATATATATATGTATATATATGTATATATATATATATATATATATATATATATATATATATATATATATATATATATATATATATATATATATATATATATATATATATGCCTGTTGTATAACGCTACACCAGGTAAAATTATCTCATTTATTATATATTAGCAGAGTACAAAAACGATTTAACATTTGTGTGTGTGCGTGCGTGTGTGTGTGTGTGTGTGTACGTGTGTGTGCGTGCGTGCCAATAAGAAAGTAGTTTACAATCATAATTTATAAAAACAATAATTTGCATTACTTGGGCTAGAAGAAGACAAACTTAGTCTTATCACTAAGCCCCATCATTCATAAAATCCATGATTTTTAAAAAACTTTATTAGTTGGATGGTAAAACTAAAAAATAAATAAAATTAACAATATTACCAAAAAAAAATTATTTCTTATTTTACCCCCGTGAAGATATGATAAGAATGCGTTATTGACAAATAACTGTGCAAATAGTAATTTGATTTACTTTTAAAAGTTAAAACTGTGAGAAAATAGTTAAATGTGTCGGTTACTGCCATGAGTTTTCCCACAGAAGTTTTTCTCGCAAATTTATTCAATAGTTCAGGATTATTACTATGGCTTTTTGTCTTCATTTTAGGTGTGCTACTGACGTGTCGAAGTAAATTCAAAGCCCATCAGAAATCGAATGAAAAGAAAAACGATAAACTACAAAATGACGATATTAGTACAAATAGCCCGACAGCTAACGAAATAAGTAAAAAACGTCGCTTAAGTTTTCTTAGAAAGCGAAGAAAGTACAGCAACAATAAAGATGAACATATAAATTTGTTGAACGAAAATGAAATAAATAAAAACAAAACTGATAAGACACTCAAAGTAAAAGAAGACAATAGTATTGTTGAATCTAAAACATCTATTACTTTAAAAGACTGTAATAATTTACATGATGATTCAGAAAAATCTCAATTAATTTTTTTAAACGAAAAGAACTTAATAGACAAACCAGAAATTATTAGTAAAGAAGAATCATATTCTATCAATAAAAATATAGTGTTTAAAGCAAAAGTAAATAAACAAAGTAATGAAAATTTAAATAAAACTCAATTTGGTGCCAATACTCCATGTACGGATTTGGTTAATCTGTTGGATAACAAAGTTGATAAAAATGATATAGCCAAGCTTGAAATAAATGAATCTGAAAAAATTTACGCTAATAATGATAAATCTATAGTTGGCAACACATTATCTTCAAGTGTAACAGCAATAAATGTACATAATTTTAACAATACTTATGAACAAACCAGTTTCAATAACTACACTGAAGTTCTTGCTAAAGTTGTTGTAAATGACTCAGTGCAAGAAGCTAGTGATTTATTAAAAAAGAGTGGTATTGCTTCTAGAGATCAAATTTTTGAAGACACTAAATGTAAAAAACAATCTCAATTAAATAAAAATCAATTGGAATTTTTACCAGATGTTGATTATTTACCTGCAAATAAAATAGATTCATCTGAATGTAATAGTGATTCCATTTATAAAATAAACTTGGATGATAAAATTAAAAACATTGTACCGTCATCTATTCTTGTTAATGATCACTCTGATGATTCTAATGATTTAGTCACTTCTACTACTTCTAATAATAAAAATAAAGCTAAACCTAAAGCAGAAGTAAATGGTATTTTTATTGATGAAAATCGTAATTTTCTTAGGGATAAACATATAAATAAAAAAAACACTGATAGACCTTTGTCGGGGTATGCTGAAAAACTAGCTGAGTTATTAGCAGATGAAGATGACCTTGAGTTTCCTGAATCAGACGAGGAACTAAATGAATCAGAGAAGATTATTAAAAAAACTTCAAATGTTACTTCTGTTGAGCCAACACCAGTAACCACCCAAGAAATCAATAATTGCTCTAATATTGATAAAACAGAAGAAAAATCAGTTGCAAGCTCAACTCCTAATAAAAAAAAAAATAAGCGAGGTAGAGCAAGAGGTGATAGGCCTATGAGTCTTTTTGAGCAGGATATGTTAAATGACATTTTGAAAGTTACTAAAAACTTTGAATGTGAAGAAGATGAAAAGTCTGTTAATTCAAATAACATAGAAGGTAATGGCGTAGATGGTATTGACACTGACGATGAAATTTTAGAAGACGAAATTTTGCCTGTAAAAGCCACAATTGAAATCTTAAGAAATAACATTGTAATGCCTCAAAGAAAAATTTCAAATTATTCAGACACTTCATTTGATGATTATATGCGAACACACAACACTCCATTAAATCATGTAACAAACGATCGACGTAAGTTTTTTTACTTTTGGTAAAAATAGTTATATGATTTTTTTTTTTTTTTTTAAATATTTCTTAATCAGTTAAACTGCTTTTTTTTTGTTCATTGTTTTTTTATTTAGTAATAATAAAGAGTGCTTTGTTAAAAATAAGATGATGGTGATATCCTTTTTTTTTTTTTTTTTTTTTTTTTACTTTACCATTGGTAGTAATGGGTTAATACCAATGATTAAATCTTGATGTTAAGGCAGCCACTCATTTTTGATGTCTAAAATAAGCATGGATTTTAGATTTTAAATTTTATGAATGAAAGGTTACTAATAGTTCTCTGATAAAGTGTATAGTTTATATGAGCCACACATAACAGTGTATTTATAATTTACATAAAAAAATTAATGAAAAAATTTCATTATAAAATAGAGGTATATACTGATAATATAAAATATTGCCATACCAGAAATCTTTTTTTTTTCAACTAAAAATCATTTTGTAGAATTTGACCATAATATTTTCTATGGTTTGACCTTGACATTTACAGATATTACTTTTATGTGACTTGATATTACTGCTTTTATTTATTTTTATCAGTTGTAAGTCAATTCTCACTCTTTTAAATATAGGTTTATAAAGAAGGAAAAAGCTTTTTAAAGGTTTTCTTCTTGTGTCATTTGCTGTTATTTCTAAGCGTTCTAATTTTTTATTTTTTTCACAAGTGCAATTCTCTGTGAACAAACTTCTTTTTATGATTATAAGAAATCAGTACAAAAAGGTCGGATGCTAAAGTCTCTGATAAATAAATCTCATATTTTATCTTAGAAGTCAGGTTCTAGAGACTTAAGGGAAAACTTTACCAAATTAATAGACAAACCAGAAATTGTTGTTTCTAAATTGAAATTAAAAAATGTCATTATGCAAAGATAAGTTCAAGATTTTGTCTCTCATACATGGGTCTTATTACCTCTCCCAATGTTAAGATGCAAAGGACTTTTCATCTTTGCAAAGGACTTTTCATCTAATTCCACTATTGAATATTTAACAAGTGCTTAATTGCTTGAAGTTGACATCTGTGGTACTAGTTTTGAAAAATTCTGGAGATAATCCCTTGAACCATACAGTTTTTTTGCTATTATTATAAATTATTTTATTTAACAAACTTCTAATATTTTTTATTGATTCTAATAAGTTAATCTCTGACAATTAATGTGAATTTCAATTTTCTTGTTCTACTGCTAACTTGTTAAATGTTATAACTGAAAAGCTCTATTGCGCATTAGATGGAAGAGGTAAGAGAAGGGCTGTTACTCTTTACATATAAATAAATAGAAAAATTGGCATCAAAAAATATTAAAAAGTTGATATAGAAAGGCTTTTGATAAAGTCTGGCATGCCTTACTTTCCCATAACCTCATTGACAAACTTTACACAGACTAAGTCTAAAACCTTATTTAATTGATGTTGGACCTGCTTTTGTTGCCAAGCATGAGTGCTCTTTCATACTCAAAAACTTTTATATAATTTTTTTTTTTCTTTGAAGATTGGTGGTTTGGAAGTCTTCATGTTTTACAGTTTACAGTTTAAAAGTTTTCTGTCACCTGCTTTCTTGCTCATTAACGTAATAATTTTTGCTGCTAACTTCCAACTAAGTGATTGGTTGTAAAAACTTCCAACTTAATGATTGGTTGTAAAAACTTCCAACTTAGTGATTGGTTGTAATGAATATGTTTGTGAGTGAATATGTGAAAATAAATAAACATCAGTGCTTTAGAGTTCTTTCTTGTCTTCATGTTTACTCATGAGTAAACATGAAGACAAGAGAGACTAGTTTTTTCCTTCAACCATCAATGCTTTAAAATTCTCTCCTGATTCAATGTTTTTCTGACTCTAATAATTCACAGTTTTTTTAGTTTTCTATGAAGTTTTGCACTTCAACTCTCTTATTTACCTTTTCTCCCAATTTAATAGTGGTTGCCTACAGCTTTGTTGTAATTAAATTTGTTAAAAAAACAAATGTCCAGATAAATTTAAAATAGAACAAATTGTCTGTTTTGGCTGTGATTATCAAAAAATTTATAGTATAGAAACAAACTTAATAAACAAAGAGCTCATATTTTACTAAAAACATAAAATAATTAAATTAGTCCTAATTTAGATATTAATTTACTAATTAATCCTAATTAAATTTGTTAGGTAGAATGGAAATAGAATAAATTTCTATACATTTATAAATAAGATTAGTCATAAACAAATTGATAATCTTAATAGGCAAGTATTATGCAAAACCAACAGAGATCACAATCGAAATATTATAAGGCAGTTGCTTGAACACTCTTTGCAGAGACACAATCTGATTAGTTGGTATTTATACTTGATAATGAAGTTTTGCATCAATAAAGAGTTTTATGATAAATTTTAAAAAAATTCTACAGTTTTCAGGTTCTTTTTTAAAACAAGAACGAAGTTTTAATTGTTATGTGTTTTGAATTGTGTTCAATTATTTTATAATTTTTTATATGCAATAATAGAACCACAGACAAGCATTAATGAAATTTTTATTGATTATAGCTTTAGCACTACGAAAAGCTGCAGTATTAGATGCTGGATGTGGTATTTTGAAGGCTGGAATATGTGGTGAGACAAAGCCATCTTGTTACTGCCCATCGGTAATTGGGGTGCCACGTCGTTTTTCTCAAGATGTCAGCAAAATGAAAAAGCCTTATTATGTTGGCGATGAAGCATGGGAAGTAGCAGGGATGCTTCAAATAGGTAAATATATTTAATGTACATTGTCTAATTTTAGACAAATTTTTTGTAACAATAATTAAAAGATGTTTTTAATAAGTTCATATTTAAGTTTAAATATTATATTGTTTGATATTTAATATTAAAATTGTAAATTTAATAAATTTATAAATGAAAATATATATGATTTTTAAGTTTACATATATATATATATATATATATATATATATATATATATATATATATATATATATATATATATATATATATATATATATATATATATATATGTATATATATATATATATATGTAAACTTATGATTGTTTTAGTAAATAAAACGTTTTAAAATAGTAAAATAAAAAAGCCCCATTGTACTTTTGTTTGACGTTTTTTGGCGTCATTAAACAGTTTTTAGTACCATTTCATTTTGTTGTCAAAAACATTAAATAAAATTGCATGTATAACTACTGATTTTACATTTTATTTTACATTATCTTTTACATTATATTTTACATTGTATTTTATATCATATTTTATATTATCTTTTACATTATATTTTATATTTTATTTTATATTTTATATTATATTTTACTTTATACTAAATTATATTTTACACGTAGTGGCTGGGTATTCAGTGGGCATTGTAGAAGTCTGGCAGCAGGTTACTTGTCAGGCTATGTAGGGGGCAGGTAGCTAGCAGGCATATGTGTAGCAGGTAATGTAACTTGTTAACCTGCAGGCTTTGTAATAACTATGAGCAGGCTATGAGTTGATTATGTAGCGGGCTATGTATATTGACTTATGTCCTAAAAACAATTAAAACTAATAAAAAGCATCAACCAATTCTTTCCATGATTGCGCGGGCCATCCTACTAGTATATATATATATATGTATATATGTGTATATATATATATATATATATATATATATATATATATATATATATATATATATATATATATATATATATATATATATATATATATATATGTATATATATATATATATATATATATATATATATATATATATATATATATATATATATATATATATATATATATATATGTATATATATATATATATATATATATATATATATATATATATATATATATATATATATATATATATATATATATATATATGTATATATATATTAAGTTAAATTTAAAAAATATAAATTTAGAAATATATGCCAATTTAAAAAAAGATGTTGTAATGCTACCTTATTTTATCTTGTTATTTAATTTTAAATTTTTTATTTTTCAAAGAGCATCCCATAAAACAAGAAATTAATAACTGGTCTGATGTAACTAGTATAATTGAACATTTAATGGAACATGAGTTGAAAATTAATGACAATGAGCATCCAATTTTGATGACAGAAATGGGACTCACTTCTAAAAAACATAGAGAAAAATTGACAGAGGTAAGCAAAAGAAAAAGTCGTGAGTATAAATACATTACTTATAATGATTATAATAATTTAGAAATGCTTTAGTTTTTTTGTCATAATAAATGTGTATGTTTATATATCCACATTGAAGAATGTAATATATATTTTTGTATTTTTCCAAGAATCAAGAAGTGAGCAAGGTCTATTTTTTATTTCTAAATCAAAGTCACTTTTTCTCCCTTGGCTTTTAAATTGGCAAAAAAAGTTCCTATGAATTACAAAATATTATGTTTTTTATTAATATTTATAATATCAATATGTGATTTAACAAACTAGTTCAAATGGTTTCACTGCACATACTGAGAGTTAATAATCATATCTTCTGGCCTTGCTTCTAGACAGTGAAATATTTCTTTTAAAACTGTGTTATTGTATTATTTTTCTTTTCTTGCTCTGTACAAAAATTAGTGCAATAGTAACACCTGTTTTTTTTTTTTTTGCGCATTGTCTTTAACTTAAAAATATAAATGTATGGGAAAATTTTCATTTTAGAATTAGTATCAAAAAAGGAATTTATTCTGAATTATGTTGTCAAGAACCTTTTAAGAGTTACAGTGTGTCAATTAAATCTTTTTAAAGCCAATTTATAAATACAATAAAAGCATGCGTAAATTGAAAAATAAAAATTTACTTTTATTTTAAATTTAAAACGTTAGAAAGGTTTTTAAGTCACTTAACTTTCAGTCGCAAGTAAGCATTACAGGTGATGATTGTTAATACAACTTTTTTTATTACAGATAATGTTTGAGCAATTTGGTGTTCCATCATTTTATCTAGCAAACCAAAGTGTCCTTGCTTTGTACTCAATGGGAATGATGTCTGGTGTGTGTTTGAGTTCTGGTTTTTATAATACTCAAGCTATTCCCATTTACGAAGGACATACAATTCCACATGGCATATCTCAACTTGATATAGGTGGAGAGCAAGTAACAAACTATCTGGGAAGATTGTTACAACAATCTGCACAACCAAGATCATTTAGTACTTCTTCTGAGAAACTTGTACTTAACTCAATGAAGCAAAGCTTGTGTTATGTTTCTCAAGGTACACTAATTTATATGCAATATTTTGTAACTATATTCACTTAGGTCTCCTTAAATTAAAAAGTATTGTTATTAAATCTTTTTTTCAATAAAAGGAATACAGCTTCTATTCTAGAGCCTTATGAATCAATGTTTGTATATCTGAATATTTTTATATTCAGAATGAAACACCTATTTTTATAAGAATATATTTCTGACAAAAGTTTTCTTTTTTTCAGATTAGTACTATCTGATTTGCTAATATTAGTGCACACAAATACATTTAGTTCAAATGTTATATTTTTAAATAGATGCTAAAAAAGAAGAAACTCTTTACAAAACTCAATCGAAAATGTATGAATCCTATGTATTACCTGATGGTCAGGAGATTGAAGTAGGTGCAGAAAGATTTATTGCACCAGAAGTTCTCTTTGATCCACATTTGTTAGGTTTAAACCAGCCAAGCACAACGCAACTAGTCACACAAACACTGGAGTTGTAAGCATTTATATTGCTATTTTATTAATTAAAATTTAAAAAGCTATTTAAACTAATAATTGGTTTTTTGATTTACTTAGGGTAAACTCCGAACTGCGAGATATATTCTTGCAGAACATCCTAGTAACTGGCGGTAATACAAAGCTCAAAGGATACAGTACAAGACTTGAAAAAGAACTTGCTATAGAAAATCCAAAAATTAAAATAACATGTGCCGACGATCCCTTATTAGCAACTTGGATAGGTGGTTCCATTATGTCATCAATATCAGCTTATCGCGATCAATGGATGACAATTGATCAATATACTGAGCATGGTTCTAAACTTGTTCATATGCTTTGCTTTTAAGGCTACTTTAAATTACTAGGAACTTGCTTTAAACCATTATGAAATCTATTGTGTCTTTCAAATCTCCTTGAAATTTTATTGTTATACGATCTCTCTGCTGTTAGTTGTGAATAAAACTTTTTATATATTTTTTTGTTGTTGTGAATAGTAATAAGAGTATTTTTTAATTTTGTTTTTATTCTAAAATACCTTTTTCAATAAAGATCAGTTTCACTCAAATAAAATTTATACTACGCGTGCTTACGTGATTATTTTCTCTTTCTTTTTCCGATAGAAAAGCGGTTTCCGTAAAAAACCGGATAAGTGGAAACTGACTTTAAGAAATTTTTTTTAATTTTTTTTTTGCAACGTTAAACGCGCTTTAAATGTATTTTAACACCCTGCCATTCCCTGCGCTTTTTCAAAGTTTTCAACTCAAATGAATAATACTTCAGAGATATTTAGTGCACTTTAGTAGGTTGACATAAGATTGCTACCTGAAAACGAATCAAAAACTGTATATATTTTTTTAATTTTTATCCTTGTTTACTAAAACTGAAATGCGTTCAAAAAAGGAGAGGGTTCTAAACTTTATATAGCCGTTCCTTTAGAAGCGTCAAAATAAATGATAAAATTTAATTTTAAATTATGATTCTATTTTAGTTGTTGTTTAATTTTTAAATTATGATTCTATTTTAATTGTCAACTAGAGTGTTTTTGAAGTTGAAGTTTTTCAATGAATTTAGAACGCATTAATCTTAAATATCTTAAAAATTCAGACAAAGTTTAATTTAAAAATATTCAAACAAATGAAAAACACAAAAAGTATATTAGATTTTATAATATGTTACAAAAAAGACATTGTACTCTTTCAAATTATATTTAACAACCATAATAGTAGCTACGGTATATATAGCAGAGACCTTTACAAACTTGTGTTACCTATTCAAATTGAATAAAAAACTCGTTCCTAAAAGTGTTTAAAGCAGTTTAGAAAATAAAAATCTACCATCTATAAACTCAGGGTTTTACTAAATTCTTAATACTCTATTTAAAAGTGTCATTTTGTAGCATAACAGGCATAAATTGGTTTTCCTATTGTAATAACTTATTTCCTTATGAGGTTTGTTATCAAATTAGTACTTTTCAAAATATTTTATTTATGCTTAAATGTAAGCTCGGACTTATTTTACGAATAATTTTATTCAAATCAACGCATACGGATATATCACACGAGAAACAGAAAACTTCACATTGACCATTAAAAAAAATAACAAATATTTCAAGATTTTCAATTGTACACTGCTTTTACTTAAATAAAAAATGACACCTCAGATTATACAACATAATAAATCTTTATTACACAAATAAAAATATTAAAAAATTAAAATACCTTATAAATAACATAACCAATTTTATCGATACGCATTAAATGTAAAAGTTCAATAATAACAATAAATTACTTATTTAAAATACAACTGTGTAGCTGTAGTCAAATACATTTGATCAAATACAAATTCAATATTTTTGATCAAACGCACATTCAAATACCTGTGATCGTGGTTTTGAAGCGAGCTCGGGGCATATTTTGCACCATTGTAAGGAAGGAGACGTGAACTTCCTATTTAAATGCTCTTCCGCGTTGCTCTGTGACAAGGCTGTAAGGTCTTCTTGGGGCACCTAAAAAAAAATTAAAAAGTTAAAAAAAACGTTAAATCTAGATACCCGAATAGGGTTTGTAATCCCGTGCAATATTTTTAATCCCGGTATTATGTTGTTAAATATATATATATATATATATATATATATATATATATATATATATATATATATATATATATATATATATATATTATATATATATATATATATATATATATATATATATATATATATATATATAATATACACAAAAAAAACTTGACGTTAAATTTGTGTTAATAAGATATAAAATATTTTAATAATTATGAACAGGAGGTAATCCACTGGTATTCAGAGTAGTAGCCCTCCTATAAAGATCAACTCAACATCAAAGAAGTAATCCACTGTTGTTTGTAGTGGTCGTTTCTCTTTCATTTCATTGGTGGAAATCGAGGATTGAGATATGACTAAACTCACTGACCAACAAAAGAATTGTATAGCTTTGATGATTAACAAAGCATTTGAAGAGCTAAAGGATGACTTTCAAGTGAAACTAAATCAACAAGCTAAACTATTTGAAGTGAAATTAAAGGAAAAAGATGCAGAAATAGCTGAACTTAGTGAGAAAGTAAAAAGACTACAAGAAAACAATGCACATTTACCACCTTCTAGTTCACCTGCTGTTTGTTACAGCCAAATTGCTAAGCAACTAGCCAAACCAGGTTCTGAGCTGTATAATGCTAGCATCAAAGTGTCAAAATTCATGAAACAATATCCAGTAAAAAGTCTAAAAATGTTGTAATTGTTGGTTTGCCTAACTCACAAAAAACTATAATCAAGGATTGCAAGACAGATGACGAGAACATGGTCAACGAATTAATATGTTCGCTGAACAGACGAATAATAATAAAATCAACATTCAGATTAAAATCTAAAGTTCCCTTGGTAAACAATGCATCTGAACCGTTAGTTGTCGAATTTGAGAATGAAGTAGCACGAAACGAGATGTTGTCTGCCGGAAGGGAACTGTCAACTATTGAGGCCTACAAAAAAGTATATATACAGCCTGACCGCACTCCTGATGAGCAGGCTGAATTTGCACAATTAAATAAAGAGAGAAAAGAGGCGAACGAGGACTTGCAACGTAATAATAACCTAGACCAGCCCTTTCGATTAGTCATTTGTCATTAGTCGGAAAATTACTGTGCATCGACGTCACTACAACAAAAGACATTGGCAACCGCAAAGTTCACCCATTTGTCAAAGAGAGCGTTGCCAAGCAGGCCCGGAGGGGCTCATATCAGCCAATCTTATAAATCTTACCAAAACTTGAGTAATGTAAAACTTCCTATTTATTTAAAGCAAAATACTAGTACTAACTATAAACCAATTAAATTTTATTATACTAATGCTACCTCCAGTAACTCTAATAAATTATCTGAGCTGTCCACACTTGCTTTGGCATATGAAATTGATGTTATTGCAATTGCAGAAACTTGGTTTAAATTGGATTCGGTTAAAATAATTGATGGCTATGAACTGTATCAGGCAGATAGAGATAGAATTAGAGGAGATGTTGCCATTTATGTAAATAAAAGACTTACAAATATAGAAATTGTAAATGTGCATCTTAACAACAAAAAGATCGAACAAGTCTGGTGCTCAATAAATTGTAATAATTTTCATTTAATTGTTGGTTGTGTATATAGACCACCAAACTCTACAGCTGATTACTCAAAATTGATTCTAGACTCAATCAGAACCGCTTCAAAACTTAAAAGTGGAAAAAAATACACTGATCTCATAGTGGTTGAAGATTTCAATTTTCCTAATATAGAATGGACAGATGATGGTCCAATAATTCATTCAAATGCAAACTCAATTGAACATGAATTTATTAAAGTTTTAAATGATTGTTCTATATACCAAATAGTAAATTTTCCAACATTCAAACAAAATGACTCTGTTTCAGCAGTTAACACCCTTGATCTTGTTTTAGTTTGCAATCCAAATTGCATTGATATTCTTCAATGTGGTCCACAGTTAGGCCACTATGAAAAAGGAAGATACAATTACTCCATCACTTGGCATTATTTTACTAGTCTTAGTAACAATACAGTACTCACAAAAGATAAGTTTTGCTTTAAAAAAGGTAATTTTTTTCAAATGAATAAATACTTGAAACAAGTCAACTGGGTTGAGCATTTTTATAACAAACCAGCCTGTGAATGTTATGAGTTATTTTTGCATACATATAATGAATCTTGTCAATTGTTTATTCCTATTTTGAATAATAAAAAAAAGAATAGTCAACCCTGGTTGGATGCAAAAGTTAAAAAAGCAATAAAGATTAAACATTCTATGTTTTATTAAAATTTGCATCGGCAAAGTCAAGAATCTCGAAAGGCTTTTAACAAAATGTGTGCTAATGTTAAAAAGCAAATTAAAAGATCGACTCGAGAATACGAAACGGATTTAGTAAAGAGAGCAAAGCTTGCACCAAAACTTTTATTCTCATACGTAAACAGAAAACAAAACATTAAAACGCAAATTAGAGCAATCAAGAACAAAAAAGATCAAGTTACAACTGAGATATCAGACACTTCAGATATATTAAATAAGCAATTTCAGTCAGTCTTTGATAATTATAATGACCAACCAATACCCGAATTCTTGCAAAGATGCGTAAACCAGTGCGATTCCAGTAAGTTATCTATTATGATTACCTATGAAAAAATTCTCAAAATGTTAGAAGGTATGGATGAGGCAAAAGCGATGGGTTTTGATGGAGTTAGTCCGTTTGTTTTAAAGCATGCTGCAGAAGATTTTGTGGACCCAATTGTTCATATTTTCAAATTAAGCTTTGACACTGGATGTGTCCCTTACCACTGGTCTGTTGCAAATATATCACCAATTTACAAAGGGGATCAAAACTTGAACCAGAAAACTACAGACCAGTATCCCTAACATCTGTTATTTGTAAAATGTTCGAAAAGCTCATTCGGGACACAATTCTGCAACATTTAGTTTCAAATAGACTTATATGTGAGGAACAAACTGGTTTTGTTCCAAACAAATCATGCACAACAAATCTTATTGAGACAATTGACACAATTACATTTGAAACTGCAAAAGGTAAGCCGTTATGCGTCATATATCTTGACTTCGCAAAGGCTTTTGATAAATTAGAACACAAAAGATTATTGAAAAAGATTAAAGCGTATGGTATAACTGGTAAAATATATAACTGGATTGAAAGTTTTCTTGCAAATAGGAAACAAAGAGTTGCTATTAGTAATACAGTTTCAGAATGGGAATCAATTACCAGTGGCGTGCCTCAGGTTTCCGTTTTGGGTCCAATGTTGTTTCTACTATTCATAAATGACCTCCCAGAAGTTGTGCTAAACACATTTAAAATGTATGCTGATGATAGCAAAGTAATAGCCATAGAAGATTCCATTGATAAACAAACGGAAATACAAACCGACCTTGACAACATTGTGAAATGGTGCAACAATTGGGGTATGGAACTGAAAGGCCATCTTTGGTAGGTCAATGTCTTCTTTACGTAAAGAAGATAACTACTGCAACAAAGTTACCTTGGTCAACACTGTATGATTTCCAAAACGCTTGCCCTTGACTTCCTAAAGAATTGCATGTGTCGATAAGAATTTATTTTTTCTATTCCCATTATATCTTTTGTTGCTCTATAAGAGAAAGTCTTTTGGATTTATCAATAAGGTGGGCTACATGTCACTTTTTCATAATAATTTGACAATATTTACTTAACTAAAATAAAGGTAAAGGACGCCTGAAGATTCTAAGTCTGTCTTTTTCATAGATTTTCATCTTGGACCAAGACCTTTCCTCAACAATTATCCAAACATCTTCAGTTTTTCCCTTCTTTCCAACCCTCGGGGAAAATGCAGCAGTCAAAACAAAATGCAACATCCTTCTGGATGCAGTATTCTAAATGTTCAAACTTTATGTACCACTGGAGATTAAATCTATTTTTATCGTCACTTGAGAAGCTTGACTTGCTCATGCTTTATATAACCAATAGGAAACAAAGATTATTATCAAATAAAAGTGTAAATAGTATAGTAGCTAGTCAGTAACTAAGTTAGTAGTAATTTATTTAAAAGTGTAAATAGTATAGTAACAGTCAGTAACTAAGTTAGTAGTAATTTATATTATGGCATAAATGCAATATTTTTAATTTCTCTTAATGAGTGCAAAAGTGTTCCAGGTAATTCATGATATAATGATGGACAAAGGACAGTTATACGCGTCACTTTATGATGCCTATGTTAAGGCATATTCACAGAAGAGGAAACAAGATTATTAAAAAAAAAGGAAGTTAATAATATTCGGAGTAAGGTGAAATCTGAAGATTCTTTCTGCAAAAGTAGACTCCCTGTTAAAAGAATATGATGCTCTGTTCAAAAAGAAAAAAGATACACTGATGAGTTTCTGGGTAAATCAACCATTACGACATGACGTTGCGAAAACTATACCTCGTAAATCATCGACCCCGGATGTTCTAGAAAAATTACCAGATGCTGTTGTAGGGGGTAATAAATATAAAGCTTCTTCTTGTGAATGTTTTATGATAACTTCACCTACGTCTGGTGCTGAAAATGTAGGAAAATATAAAACAAAAGTTCAAGATGAACAAAAAGTTAAAATTGATGTTATCAAGAGTGATTAAGTTGGAATACATAAAAGAAAAGTGGCATTATTACGAATGATCAAAAAGCAGAGCTTATTGAGAAATAAAGGAAAGTAGATATGTTGGAGAAAAGTTTGTTAAAAAAAAAGAAAGAACAAGCAAGACAGAAAAAAAACTAGAGAAAAAAAGAGATAAACTCTAGCTAAAATTTGTACAGAGAATCCTGGAGTTTGTGATGCTTTGAAAGCAAAAGATAAAGTAAGCCGATCTGTTGAAATTTATCAACCACTTTTCCTGAAAGCCATTGTTGATATTGCTTTACATGGATCAGCTGCACCTAAAAGACGATAGAGTGATATGTATCGCAGTATTAAAACACTAAATGATTTGACACAGCAATTAAATAAAGAAGGTCATCAGGTGAGTAGGAGCACCGTTTACACTCGACTAATGCCATAATGAAGTTCAATTTTGGAAGAAAAAAGACACATATCAACAGTACTAGTTAAATTGATCCGATCTCAGAATGAGTCACACTCCAAGCACATCAATGGAAAATTCTGTACAGCAACCTTGAGACATCTGGAAGAGTTGTCGTCTATACTGGGTCCAAAAGAAGTTTGTTTTATGATCCAATATGACAAAGCGCGATTCCCCATTGGTTTAACACCTGCAAACAAAAAAGTTCCATTGCTTATGTATCTTGAATATTGCATCAAATTGCCAGACCACGATTGGGTTGTTGCCGCAAGATATAAGCTTGTTCCATCAGTTTATGCTGGAATTTGCATCAAAAAAGATGGACTTGGTAAACTAGACACTGTTACTTATTCAGGTCCGTCTTATATTGCAATCCGATCAGGCAAACATTCGTCTTCCTCTGCACTTGCTCATGATTTAGACTTTGAGAGATTGTTGCAATTAGACGAATTTGATGCAATAACAAAAGACGGCTGAGATAAGACGGTTAAGCCTATTATTGTCTTCATGGTGGATGAAAGAACAGATGAAAATCCACGTTATCAAAAAGTCATAGATGTTTTTATCCACCATTTTGTTAAAAATAATCTAGATGCCTTATTTATTGCAACCAATGCCCAGGTAGAAGTACTTTCAATAGAGTGGAACGTCGAATGGCTCCATTGAGCAGAGAACTTTCTGGTGTTATATTACCTCATGAACGTTATGGTATTTATAGGGCAGAACAATAGATGATTATTTGAAACAAAGAAATTTCAAGCATGCTGGACAAACATTGGTTGAAATAAGGTGGCAAGTTATTATTGACCAGTTTCCAACAGTTGCCGAGTTTGCTTATCCAGAGACATTTGAGCTAGATGCAGAATAATTGATAATTAAAGATATAAAATGGTTTTCTGAACACATCCGCACAAGTCAATACTTTACTCAAATTGTCAAATGGCAAAATGTAAAATGTTGCTTTAAAATTAGAAGCTCATAGTTCCATGTTGTTTCTCGTGAATCTTATGTCCTTCAATTCCAGTTATTCAAACAAGTTATGGTCTTCAAGCTGACAAAAGAGGAGACAGCAGACAGAGTCTCATAAGTTTCCATCACTTTTTGTTTCACATAGCGTTAAAATAGGTGATATAATGGCAAGATTGGCAGGAAGTTTCCAAGTTCATCTTTATGATCTCTTTTGTCCATCAGTACAGACTTGTCTAATCAATCGAATGTGCAAAGTTTGCCATCTCTATTTTGCTTCTCAAGCCATCTTGAAAAAACATGTTGGATTGCACAAAAATTGCGATGAAAGAAATAATGTACTTGAAAAAACTCAAACAAGGCGTATCAGACCAATAAGAGTAGCTGTGAGAAGACAAAGAGAGCTCATGATAGTTATTGCTCGAGAAAAAAATGAAGATATAGAATGGCTGGATGAAGATGAAGTTGATGTTTCGGGAATTGTTATTCCAGATGAAGATTTAGAAAAAACATTAGAAATGCCTGTTCTAACTATAGATGAACACTTCATTCTCCGGAGATATCCATCTACGGAGAATTGAAATGATAAATGGATAGATAAAATAAAAGTTTAATTTGTAATTTGAAAAACACGAGGTTCAAATAAAAAAACTATTTTTATTTTATTTTATAATGATGATCTTCCCAATAAATTAAGAAGGTATTCCCAGTTAGTTAAATTGAGTCTTTTTACTCTGTTAAATAACTATTACTATTTTTTTAGAATGTTGAAAACTCCGTAATGATTTTTTGTTTTTGTTTTAGAGGGGAGTGGGGGAAGGGGTGGGGATGGGGAGGCAGAAATATGTGACATACTTTTTAGGGGGTGCAGAAATATGTGACAGTTTGTGACAGGAAGGGAGGAGGGGGGTATGTGAGACGCTATTCACATTCTCTTAATGAATGTGAACAGCGTCTACTCGAATTACCTGCCCAATAAGCGACATTGGTAAGGAAGGAGGCGCAAACTTCCTACTGCTTTTTCTTACTTTCTATGCTCATACTTGCTCTTACTATCTAACTTCCTATGTTGTTTCGCGGTGCTCTGTGATAAGACCGATAGAACTTCTGGGAGCACCTTCATAATCACGCGGTAAAACGAAATACGACAAGCAAAATTATCCAGCAACTTTTTAATTAAATTTAACGTCTTTCTGACGTTAAATTTAATTAAAATATCGGAAATCAACATTTTCTCTTAAACCGTAAACTATATCTGTAAAAATAAATAAAATTTGGCGCGAGAAATTAGGAAAATAAACGTAAAGTTTTCAACTAGATTTCGACAGTATTCTACTCTTTGAAATGATAGATTTAATTACAGGTGTTAGGAAGGTATTTAATGCTGCTCAAGATGGTATTGTTGCATCAAAATTATGCGAGCAAATGTCAGAATTAATGGTTACTTCTAAAGAAGAAGAGTTTTGGGAAGCTTTTCTTGATCATCTAAAAAAAACAATGATATATTACAAACCTGAAACAGTTGTTGAAAAAATTATTGAATTTTGCGCATTATTTGCAACATATACCTCCAAAAAAAAAAAAGTAATAATTTTATTTATAACTTTTAATAGTTAATATGTAAGTAAATTTATTTATGAATATATTAAGCAAACAGTGCCAGTGCTGCAAACAAGTGTTGTTGCACTGGCAACAACAAAAATTTGTTTGGAAAATAATAATAATAAAAAAGCTATAATTTAATATATTATTCATTATGGTTATATAATAAATTTATTAAAAGGTTTGAAAAATTTACAAAATTTTACATAATTGCTGTGAAGTGCACATGTATTAATTGAGGGTTTGTCAAATTTACTCATAGTTTAACAATTAAAATAACTGGTGGTTTTAAACATGTATTTTTCTTGAAATATCAGTTGTCAATTATATTCAATTGTCAATATTGTCATTATTTTATGTCAATTATATTGTCAATTATACAGTTGTCAAAATAGTAGTTAAAAAAAATATATATATATATTTGAATGAGTTCTGATTTGAATTTAATTTGAATAAAATTTGAATCTTATTTGAAATTGATTTGAATCTGATTTGAATTGAAAAATTTGATTTGAATTGAAATCTGATTTGAAACTAAATTGAAATCTGATTGAAATCTGATTTGAATTGGAAAATTTGAATCTGATTTGAATTTGATTTGAAAAAAATTTAAAAGAATTTTAAATTGCAGAGTTAAGGTGTAGCAAAGTGCATTTCTATCCTTGCAGAACTTCATGACTCTGTTATAAAGCTTCTTCAATTACTTAATGTCTCTTATAATGTTTCTTACTCAAGCGTTAAATATCCTGCAGTTAGGTACATAGCATGAAAATTTTAAATTAATTAAACATTAGATTGTTATATATCATTTTAAAGAGCTTCAATACAGTATTCTAAAAGTGAATATATATATAAAATATATCAAAATCGAGCAATTTGACGAAAAGTTATAACGTTTTATGTACCGATTTTTTGATATATGGATTTGTTGAAGAAACTGTGGTCAAAATAATATTTTTCTTGACTAAAAACAACATAAATTTGTAAATTCTTATCTAAATGTCTATAACTTGGTATCAAAAGATAGGTATTAGAATAGGCTACAAATTTTTATTGGTTGCTAGCCATAGGGCGTATCGGGGGGCTAGAGGGGGCACCAAACCAACAGCTTACCCGGTAATAAATGCAAATTTTTATAAACAAAAAAGTAATTTTTTGTGGAAATTTTTAATTTTCATATGCAAGAAGTAGTTATAATTTGCTTTAGACCATTGCCAAGTAAGAGAAGTTTATTTTTGTGTTATGGTGGGTGTAAGGGTGTCAGTTTAACACACCCTATAACTAAAAAAACATTTTTAACTTTATTAAAAAAAAGTAAATCTAATTATAATTACAAAATTTTTTAAAATAATAACAAAAATTTCTCGTCTTTACACTAGTAGCGCACATTTAGAATCAAGGGAAGGGTGTGTGCCACAACGCCTTCCAACCTAAATTAAGAATTACATTTTTATAATGCGATTTAGAAAAATTTAAATGCTATTATATAAAATAATAAAAATTATTATAAAAACATATTTTACTACATTACAAGATGCATCATTTTACCACATTATAAGATGTTGCCATTCTTTTTGTAAATCAGCGTTCGAATACCTCCCTTCCACCTAAAATAGATATTTAAAAATAAAAATACTTTCAACAATAAAAATAATTTCAACAATAAAAATAATTTCAACAATAAAAATAATTTTAACAATAAAAATAATTTCAACAATAAAAATAATTTCAACAAATACTAACTTGCGTCTTGGCTTTTAGTGAATGATTAAAATTTTAAGTTTCATCAATGAAACTAAATAATAATCATTTTTAACAATAGACACGATGTGAACGTAAGCCAGAGCCGTCTATCAAAAAAATTGCAAATCACACCATTTACAGTACCTTTTCTGTAAGTCACACGACTTGTGGTACCTATTTTGCAAGTCACACCACTTGCATTACCATATTTGCAAGTCACACCACCTGCGGTATTTTTTTTGCAAGTCACACCACTTGCAGTTTCCTTTCGGCAAGTCACACCACTTGCCATTACTATTTTGCAAGTCACACCACTTGCGGTATATTATTGCAAGCCACACCACTTGCGGTACTTTATCACATTATTGCTGTATCTGTTTTTCATCATCATAGTTACCTAGTATTGAAAATAAAAATTATATTTTACTACTTTATAACATACACCAGGCTTGGTCGGGAAGCGGGAGCGGTCGCTCTCGAATAGTGACCGAAAATTATATTTAGTTGCAAAAAACTGGCCAGGTTTTTTAGTCGATTTGAGAACATTTAAGTTTATGTATGAAACAAAAAAATTTTGTTTAACGGACATACATGGAAACATAAAAAACTTTAATGTTCTTAAAACTTCTTGGTACGAAAAAGTTAAAAGAATAATCGCGAACACTAAAAACTTGCCAAATTAACGAACAAACTAATTCTATTGGTTCAAAAAATATGCTGACTAAGCAAAATAAAGTTTTAGACTATTCTGGTCAAATGTTTTAGAAATTGTGTTATTCACGATTTGTTACGTTTTGAGTTTTTTAGCAAAAATTGTTTTAAGTATATATATTATTTGTTTACAAAAATAAATGTTTTATATATTAATTAAATTGTCAAAGTTTTAAAAGTTTATTATGAATTATAGATTTTATTAGTATTTTCTTATTTTTATTTAAAAAGTGTGTATTCTTTATGTAAATGTAATTTTGTGTATCTGTTTTTTATCGTAATGTATCTTTTAAAGCAATTTTTATGATTTAAACAAAGTCTTAAACAAAAATAATTGCGTTTTTAATGAAGTTATAATCATTAAAGTTAATAAAACGAATTATGTAACAAACATAAGGAGTTTCTGGTTACTAAACACAAACAACGCATACAAAGTAACTCCCGGATAAACAAGCACCGCGCCTGAGGTCACGACAGAACACAAATATATATAGCAAATAACTAGATATAAAGAAACGTTTCTAGATATTGGTTTACTAACTCTAATTATTTTCACTTAAGTTGCCATTCTTAAAACTCGTTATCCTTTTTTCTGCTTTAAATACTAATTAAAATTAAAAAGCCCACTCACTAAACATCATCAGCGATATTGTGAAGCAGTTTCGCTTCCTCATCATTAAGTATTTTTAACCTTTTTAGTTGATTTCTATCTTGTTAATTCAATTTCTATAGTAATTCAATGATTTATTTATTTCATTTGTTTATCTTACTAAGAAGAATTGCTTCAAATATGTTAAACTTTTTAAACTACGCAAAACATAAAATAGGTATCAAAAAAATAAACTTTTTTTATTTATAAAATAATTTAGTTTAGATAAAACTAAAACATGCAAACTTTGTTAAATAAAGAATATTTGTTTCCTTTTTAAAGAATCGTAAGATGTTACTTTATATAAAAAACATCGCTAAATTTTATGAAAAAAATTATAAAAGAGCGATGTTTCGAAAATATTTGTTTATAACGTAATTTATTTAGCCTTAAGTTTTTATGCGTTTAAAGATATTTTATTTGCCTAATTTTTTTTTTGTAATTGTTTCTCATCGGTCCAATTAATCTTTGCGCATTTTTTTTTGTTTTTTAAAAAGTTCTCAAAACAACTAAAAAGTCTGGCCAGCTTTTCGCAACTAAATATTATTTACGTGGTCAGCAATCGAGAGCAATCACTACCGCTTCCCGACCAAGCCTGATACACTAGTGGCCTACATTTCAAATCAGTGAAAAAATTTGGATCACCCCCACCCCCTCTCTCACTTGTAATCCAAAATAACATAAAAAAGTTTCAAAACAAATGAAAAAAATTGCAATTATGAAAAGAAAAAAAAAAGCTATTTAAAACAACAAAAACAGTTTTAAAAAAATATTTCACCACATTAGATGCAACAAAGTATTCATTATTTCTATACTCTATTGCCAGTCACACCACATGCAATACTACTTTTTCTATTAGACAGTAACATTAAAGCACAATAACATTAACTAACATTAAAGCATATTGAATTAAGAAAATATCAACTCTCCTGATACAATATCAGCAGCAAGTTGGAATTTTTTCATGCAATGGTCAACAGCTTCTAAATCAGTTTCATCTTTTTTCCAATAGGAAATAGTATAAATTCTGTCTTCTTTTCTTTTATTGACTTTTTCTACTATCCCATCATAAATGACAGACTTGCTAATATCTGAATCAAACCATTCATGACAGAGTTCTCTTCCAACAATTCTTTCATACATTAAATCATATAAGTCATCAAGTTGCTTAGTAGGCAAGTGCTCATATAAATTCTTTATTTCATTAAAAGATAGCAAACTCAGCTCTCGTTCCAACTTCCTTTTTTCTTTTTCATCCATTTTTTGCCTTTTGCATGTCTGTCTTTTTGAAATCTCTGCTCTTAATGCAGTATAATTCAGTCGATTTGTTTTTCTTTTTATACAAGCTGCTTTAATAGACCACTTAACTACATTTTCTCTCTCTATTTGGTCAAGACTATCAAGATAATCCATAGTCATATTCTTTTTAGATCGCAATTTGCAAGATATATAACAAATAGTTGCATTAGGGGATCTCCCTTTAGCTTCACTAAACATACCCATCAACTCTTCACTATCTATGTTGTGAAGCCTTGCACTAGCTGTCTCCTCCATAAATTTAGATGTAATAGAAATGGAAAAGTATCTTTCATATTGTCGAATCAAGACATCCTCCACTGCCTTAAGACAGGCAAAACTCATCTTGATAAGCTAATCATCAATAGCGCATAGAGTTGTAATTGTTTCTAAAATCTTTGGGGGAAGCTTTTTCTCAAAAAAATTAGTTGTTTTGTTAAACAATTCAGGTGGATTGGATCGCTTATTGTTTCCAAATCTAATTTCCAATCGCTTATTGTTTCCAAAACATCTTTAACTACCTGGATACCAATGACATGATCAAAGTTTGCATCTTCAGCTGATACATTAAAATTAGTCATCCATGGCCCAGTGAGAAGTTTTCCAAATAAACCAAGAACACACATTTGTTTTATAGCAGTTGTGTTACAAAATGCTGCACGCAGAACTGTTTGTAAAGTACCACATTTTACTGTTCCAGAGGTCAAAAAACATAGAAAATCATTATAGTGTTTAATAAAAATATAACAAGTATGGAAAAGAATGTGGATACGGTTTCCTCTATATCTTGGAATGATACCCCTATCCTTTTAGATCGCCTTTGACATCTTTAAACCTTATTTTGTTCATAGCCAAAACAATTTTAACTGCCATACAATCATATCCAAATAAATCACAATATTTATTTTCTAGAGACTTTAATGATAATCGACATTCAGTAGCAACTGTGTCAAGAGGGTGCAAATGGCAATTTAGTTCATTTAGAGTTTTTCCTCATTTGTCACAAAGTTTGCTTATAGTAAGGTGGTTGGCTGCAACTCTGTCTGACATTGTGTTTGATATATTTGAAATAATCAAACTTCGACAATCATCAAAGGAGAGCATATGAAAATTGGAATAAATTGAAGCCATATTATCCACTGCGTTACCTATATATTTTTCATAATCATCAGACGTCCCTCCAGGCAATTGGTGGACCTGACATTTACTTTTTGACGTTAAGTGGACACTATTAATATGAACACCTTGGTGGCGTCAAACCAGGGTTGGCAAAAAAACCCAACCCAAAAAAACCCAAAAAAACCCACCTTAAAAAAACCCAATAAAACCCAAAAAAACCCAAAATATATTTAGGTTTTTTTAAAAATGTCCTATTTTACAACTAATAACTCTGATTTTAACACTTATAAATGCTTTATAATCAGCAAATGCAACTTTTATGCTGTAATTACTCTTGTAAACACTGTATTTATATACATAATGGAAACCATATATACAATCGATTGCTAAATTAGCTTTTGCTAAGGTTGCTTCTCTTTATCGTGCTCGCCATTTCCTTACTTCTGATTCCATTCTCTACCTCTACAAATCTCTTATTCGTCCCTGTATGGAATACTGTTGTCATATTTGGGCTGGTTCTTCTAACGATTCACTTTCTCTTCTTGACAAGGTCCAAAAACGCATTTATAATGTTGTTGGACCTGGACTATCTGCTAAGCTTGAACCTCTTTCCCATCGTCGTAAAGTTGCATCTCTTTCTCTTTTCTACAGATACTATCATGGTCACTGCTCAAAGGAGTTATCATCTCTAGTTCCATCAACTAAAATTCATTCTCGTTTTACTCGTCATTCAGCTAAGTCTCATTCGTTTACTGTATCTGTCCCTGCATGCTCTAAAAACTTTTATTCATCTAGTTTTTTTCCCCGCACTTCAATCCTTTGGAACTCTCTCCCATCTTCATGTTTTCCTGACTCATACAACCTTCAACTTTTCAAGTCTTCTGTCAACCGTTTCCTTGCTCTATAACTCTGTTCTTTTTTTTTCCTAGTAACTCCCAACTTAATAGTGGTTGCTTGCAGCCTTGTTGGGAGTGAATGCAAATTAAAAAAAAAAAAAAAATTTAGAATATATCCAAAACCGATCAATCTGTTTTTGTAGCAAGTTGAATGTCTATTATTTTTTTAAAATACATAGCAAGTTGTTATAAATGTTATTCAAATATGTATTAAAACATTAAATTAGTTAAATACGTATAAAGGAAATAAAAATCATTTTATTAACTAAATTTCAAGACATTACTAGTTAATTAGTTTCTTTATTCTCCTCTCGAATGTCTATATTTCCAAACAAGCATTTTATATATGTCATTTTATGTTGGTATTTGATCTTTTATTTTTTAAAGCTTATGTTACTAACTGCAAATTTCAGTACAAAGCCACAAGCATAATGCTATATATAAAAATTATTAAACTATTTACAGTTTAGAAATGGAAAGTTGTCAGGCAAAAAAAAAATCCTACAATTTACTTGACTTATCTATATTAAGTACATATAACTTTAAAACATAAAAAAAGTTAAGTTATGTGCAAGTTTGCAACATATTTGCTCATTCAATGAGAGAACATGTTGAAAACTTGTTTGCATTTCACAAGGGCAAAGATTAGTTGATAAAAATGATACTCGTGCTCATCTGTCTTTTGACAGGTTTCAAATATTTTGCATCAGCTACAAGTTTACAACATGTACCACCAACAGGGGTGACTATGAACAGCAGGTTGAAAATGAACATCAGCATCAAGTTGCACAAAGGTGAAGAAACACACACAATAGAGCTATTTAATGTATTACTTTGATTCAATTGCAAAACTGAGCCAGTAAAACATCTTCAAGAAAAAAAAAATCTGGTGGTGAAGACACTGTAATGGTTCTTAACAAATTCATTTTAAATATTTTAATAACAACCAAAGCTTAGGCAAAAATCCATTTTTTGCCTAAGTCCAGTTGATCAGGCCGATAACTTTTCCAGGAAGCTGGACAGTATAATATTCTGATAAAAAAAAATGTAGTGATAAGGCTAAAAGTTTTCTTCAATGATGCAAAAATATTTAAAAAGTGTTCATAGTCATTTTAATTGACAATAACTTAGAAGGTTTACCTATATAACTAGTTTCCAACATTTATATTGTCTTACCAACTTTGAATAACTCAGTTGTCATAATAATTTTTATATTGATTTTTTTTTAGTCAAAAATATTCTGAACATGTTTTTAATTTAGTGCAATTAATTAACATCATTTATAGTTGATGGAGTCCCTTTTTGCACTATAGGTAAAATGTGCTAGTAGAATAGTAGTAAAACATTTGGCTCGCAACCAGAAGGTTGGGGTTCAAATTATCTCTGCAGAAATTACTGCGCTCAATCTATTTCTTCGAACAGTGCATTTGTGTAAAAATTTTAGTTGTTAATGTTGCTTGTTAGTAAAAATGGTAATGTTAAAGATTGAGATAAAATATTTTTAAAAAATGAGTTGCTCCCTTGACTGAAGTGGTCATTGCAGCAATAGGGAGATGAGTTTATGAAATTAAAAAAAAAAATTATTGTACTCATACAGTTATAAAAATTTGGTATTTTGATCGGTTTTTAAAAAAACCCAAAAAACCCCAATAAAACCCAAAAAAACCCATTTGGGTTAGGTTTTTTTAAAAAACCCTGGGTTTTTCCAACCCTGCGCCAAACCCAAGACTAAGATTTGTATTAGAGATGGCCCACTCTGCTGCTTGCATGTCAGATATACAACCAAGCTCACGAGCCATTTGCTTAACAGTGATACTCTGGGGAATACGCAACAAACCAACACCAAAATATTGTGCAATTTTTTTCAATAGAATTGGAATGTTACCTGTTGGAACATTACACAATAACATGCTATAGATTATCATTCTAGTTTGTATTGAGTAAGCTTTATTATCTCCTGAAGTAACTGAAGCAATACGATCAACCTCCTCTATTTGGGTCATATCATTTTCTAATCTAGCAGTTTCTATTTTATTTTCTCTACTAACAGTATTATGTTTGAGCATTACTTGTCTTAGCTGTTCTCTAGCTTCAATTTTCATTTCCTTTTTTTTCATTACAAGATTTCGAATACGTCTATTGTAGTAACATGATTTAAATTTTTGTTTCAAATTTCTAACTTCAGCTCTTAAAGCTTTTATAATTTCTTCTTTTCTTTTAACGCTTTGTCTTAAAACTTTTATTTTGTAGGGCATGTTGTTCAATTTAGATTTCAATAATGCTATCTTTTAACGTTGTTCTTTAGAAGAGTTAGCTAATTGTGATGACAAATAAAATAACGGACTCTGTAACTTTTTATTTGTAGGGGTCATTTTTTCTCGTAAATTATACAGATTTTGTTTGTTTTTGCTATTGCTTGTGGGAGTTAGCTTTGCACTACTTACTGGAGATTTAAAACTGATATTTTCTGATGATGAGATTGAAGAACAAAAAACAGTATCAATTGGACTAGAGGTAAGTGGTAATGACTGTGACATTGTCAGCACCAGTGCATGAAACACAAATGGCTTGTTGCAAAACTCAGCTATATCAGTGGCATTTCTTGAAAAGTTGTAGGACCATTTTTTTGAATACACTAACAAGATTTTGGATTTCATTTTTGCAAGTGTTAATGCTAAAACACTCATAAACTTTTGCAACAGTTTTAGTAAATAACTCTCCATTGTTAATAAATTTAAAGAGTATATGCCCATTTCTACAATCAATGCTCGTTTCGGTAGCCAATGTAAAGTTAGCGATTATATATTTTTTTAAATTGCCAATAAGCATCATTTTTGTCTTGGGAGGCATGATACCTTTAAAATTATAAAGTTATATATAGGATAACTACATTAATATAAAAAAATATAAAAATGAGGTAAGTGAAAGTACAATAAAAGTTTTAAATACTAAATACTTTTGGTATATGCACAACAGTTGGGTTCAAAATTTGAACTATAAACACTTTCTATATGTTAACTTCTTTAATAATTTTTAATAAAATCTAAACATAAATATATAAACTTTTTTTAAATTGTACAACAATATAAAATATATATTATGAATTTTCTTTTGCACTATGTAAAAATATACAAAATATACCCATGTATGAAATCAAAATCAAAAATCTAATACAATTTAATCCTTATTTTTTTCACAGGTTTTAATACATAAAGGAAATGTTAACTTTATTTAAATAGCAACAAAAAATGTAAAGTTATATTAGATAATTTTTTTTTAAAGTAAACTTAAATTTCTTACAAGTAAATATAGCTAAAGCCCTAACTGGTTGTTACATACTATTAGATTAGTAAAACAAGGGTTGGTGAGAATTTCCTTCCATATCTAATAAATGGTAGGTCTAAAAAAAGGGTAATCATTTTTAAAAATTAATATAAAAATACCTCCATTGTACTAAGCACTTTTACTGAGTGAAACATTCTTGGAAATTCAAATATTGACGTACTTTGTAAGTTACTTTATGTTTTGTTATATTATTAGGAACTATAATAACTAATCATTATTTAACATTACAAATTAAGGTAAAAATATTTAAAAAAAAAATTTTAATCATGGATTTTTTTTATTTGAATAAATGTCCAGTTGCAAACTTTAATTTTTTAATTGTTGATGTAAAAGTTTGCAACTGCAATGCCTCTACCATCACTATTTACTCCTTTGCTACTACCACACATACAACCCTTACACCTACTTTCTTTTCTTATATTTCTTTCTGTACTTCTAGGATGGTTCCAGTAACCTCTTTTGCAATCATCTTTTTTATTTCGGTTCCAAGCACCCTTGTATGGAGATTTAACAGACCACCTAAAAGATGAACTGTCTTGCCCCCCACACCTGACCCAACTCTTAAAGGATTTATTAGAGTAAGGCCCAGGGTGCCTGGACCTGTACTTTTTGTAGTCGCTGTATGTTAAACCTAAAACAAACTAGCGATACATATTTTTAAAAAATATTTACTAAGAATTATGTAAAGGTAAAAATTTTAATTTTTACAACTACTATAGGTTTACAAAAGCAATTAAGTCCCATATACAGTAACAAGATTAAAACTACAGAAGCAAATAACAAATAACATAATCATATTTTTACTGGAATAAGAAGGCCTCACTATTGATAAAAGTATAATAACAAAATAATCAATATTTAATTTTTAAATCCGTTAGAGCAAATAATGGAACATAAATCACATGATGATAAAAATTACAAAAGAAACCATTAATATTAAGCTTACTTACTAATTAAAGTTTTTTTTTTCCCCTTCAATATATCTAAAAAGTAAAAGTATTGCGGTTAAACGTAATTAAAGCAAACATAGAAACATCTTCAAAGTTATAAGTTAAAACTTCAAAGTTATAAGTTAAAACCCGGTCGAGCCAATTTTTTTTCTAACTGAACTAGAGGTAATAAACATAATTCAAGTTAAAAAAAATTATCATTACATTATAATAATGTTTTCTAGTGATGCTTTTTAAAGTGAAGTATTTAAGTTAGATCAAGATAAAGTTCTGTGTAATAAAACAAAGTTTTAAGGACGAGGGATATAGGTAAATACTTTTTGACATAAATTTAATAGACTATATAAATTAAGTAAAGTTTTACTATATTATAGTAAAACTTTACTTACCCATTAGATCCAATCTTTTTTCTGAATGATCTACAGTAAATAAAAACAATACAAATTAAAAGAAATTAATTATCAGTACATCAAAATATTTTAATAATCGTTTATAATGACAGTTTTTGAATATGTTTTTTAATTAGATAAAGATGAAGTTCTACATAATGGCACATAAAGGCACTTAGGTTTTGACCTTTTTTATTTTCATTTTTTAAATTATCATAACAACACTTTTAAACTTGTGGTTACAGCACAAGCATGATAACATCAGAATCTGATGTCTGTTATAAGTTATGACACATCTGATTCAGATGTGTCATAACTTATAACAGACATCATAAACTCTTAAGAGTTACATTATGTAGATCTACAAACCAACTAACTAAAATCTTTTTTTTAACAATACAAAATGACAAATAATTCCTGATATAATATACTGACTAATTTTATGAAGTGCTTCATTATCTAAAAAATAAATTTTTTATGATTAAGTAATTTTTTATTATTAAATTTTATATAATTAAGTGATAAGAATAATATATTTTTTTTATATTATAAAAAAAATTGTTTATAAAAATATATTAATTAAACCTTTACGCTGTACTGTTTGATCAACAATGATTGGATAACTCATTATTATTTAAACTAAATCTAAATCAGATTAAATTGAACAGTTATCAAGATTATATTGCTAAATATTGTTAACGCAATCCCCCTCATCCGCCCACCGTTTAATTGTTAAAAAAGAAAAATTAGGTACCAAAAGTGCTGGTTAAAATAAGGTTTGCGCTAATTAAAATTAAGCAATGAAATTTGGCAGGTGCATAAAAAATATGTAAACTTAAAAATGAGAATAGGTAGGAAAATTTACTGAGCATTTTTTCAAGGTTTACTAAACGTCTAAAGTATTACCAAGTTTTGAATGTAAATAAACTCACTTATAAAGTTTGTCATTGTAATAAAAAGACATAGAAATAAAGTTTAATTACTTATATTAAAAAATATCTATGTTAATATAAAATTCTAAAAAATAAGGCTACAAAACACCATCATACCATGCTGTCTAAAATCTTAAGTCAAAAAACGGAGAACAGTTTTTTGGTATAAAACTTGGTACCGTAAAACGCGTATTTCTACGTACCTACTGCAGTAAGAAAAAAGTCTATGTAAAACACCTGGTGTATTTGCTGAGTGCACATATTGTAATGAATGCTATAACATAAGGCCGTAATACATGTTTATAAATACTGCACATGTCCTAAATAAAACAAAACCAAAGTAATTCTAAAGAAATCAAGCAAGTTTATAAATCCTCATAATCTAGTGTAAACCTGCCAGTGTTTGCAATAAACATGTAATTGATATATTGATTTTATGTTAAGTTTTATTCTAAGATGATTTAAACAATTTTTTATGCTAATTTTGAATTACTTTTTTTTCATTGAAATACTTTTTTTTTATTATAAATATTTGGCCTTCTACTTCAATTTCAATAAAAGTGGTTATTTGACAAAACAATCAATTGCTAAATTAAATGAAATCATTATTATTATCAAAGTAGAATCTAACAATCGGAAGAAAACATCCCATTCATCAATGATTTTTTGACATTTAGCATATTTTTCTGTTTTTCAATATATTTATTGGCATCTGATTCGAATGGGCTGCATTGTCAGTTTAAACAAGCTGAGATATAATACCTCTTAGAGGTAATGTAAAGCTTACAGTTCTTATTTTGCTAACCCGTCTCAATTGTTTCTGCCACTGGTTCCAACTGTATTTTATATTTTTAAATAAGCAATTTTTTAACAATGAGACAATAATAATGAATTTCCTAAAATATCTCTAAAATACCTAAATCTTGAGTTCACAATGGTTTGGATATTTTGGATAAAACCTGTTTAAAAACATAATACATCAGTTGTTCCATCATTATTGTATCTTTGTTCCAAATCCATAATACTTTTTTATTTTCTGTTCAAAAAGATAGCTAAATTTTGCTAAACAATTTGCAAGAATGATACAATCATCCAAATTTTTTGGTGCATATATACAAATTGCTTCTACATAAATATAATTTATTGTTGACTTTATTAAAGACAAGTACAATAACAACCCTGAGTAAAGACAATTTTGTATGATAAAATTTGTCTATTACTGGGAGGTTTCTAAAGAAGTTTATTAATTTTGATTTATTTGTTTACTAGTTTATTTACTAATAGTTTATTAGTTTGTTACTTCTAATTCCTATATTTTTCATTTTAATCAGTATCTAAATTCAGTTAACAAAATTAATAGCAAAGTATTTTCTAGCAAAGTAAATCAAAACAAATTTTTACACAAGATGAAACTTATTTTTATTTAAATGCAACTTTCATTTATTTTAATTCACAGTTCACAATTCACAATCAAAATTTAAATTGTATAAGTTTTAACAAAAAGTTGTATATGGATTTAAACTTATATTTGTTAAAATATAAGTTTAAATCCACTTTAAAAATATGATAAAAATAACAAATAGTATACTTTAAATATATAATATTCAGGAAGTTAAAAATTATCAATAAGTTAGTTTTAAGTAAGAATCATGGAATCCCACAAGTTACATTTTATTACTGGGATTCCCATTACTCTGGATTTTGTAATAAAAATGTGAAATTTACTTTTATTCTATAATTATACCTTTCACAGTGCAGTTCTATTTAAACAGTTTTAAAGTGTAAATAGTGATTTTTTCTTGTGAAAATTTTATTGAATAATCTTTCTCATTGAGAAAATAGAAAAATATAGTGAAGAAATATGGAGAAAGTGAGCAAAACATTGCAAAATAACGAAATATTGAAATGTTTCCCACATACGTTGCAGTGCAACTAACTTTAAAACATTAAGTAACAAATTACTTTGTTTAATAAATGAATAAATTTTATTTAAATCATTAAAAAGTGTTATATATAATATTTTAAAATTGTATAAACATTTTTTTCTTCCAAAAAATGGCAAAAAAAAAAAAGTCTTTTTAAAATAGTAATTTTTAATCATTTCTCTGATTAGTAAGTAAAGTTAAAAAAAAAAGGGTTTACACAATTTTTTATAAAAATTCAAACAAAAAAATAAAAAATAAAAATAAAATAAAGCAATTGTGCCATTGCTATGGAAAAATTTAATTGTTTATTTTTGTTACTAAACTTGGCCTTTGCAAAACAAGCTTTTTGTAACTTTATTAAAAAGCGTTTTATGTACTTAGTTTGAAAATTTTATATAATATAATGTAAGAAAGTAAAAAAATATCTTTTAAAAAAATAAAATATTTGTTTAAAAGATTTAAAAAAGTCGTAAGATAAGAGTATTACACATTTTTTACATTAACTAAAGACTTGCTTATAAGAAAATAAAGTTAATTTATATTCTTGTATAATTTATATAAAATGTTTCTACAAATGTTCTTAGCAACTAGTCGCAAAAAGTTTTGAACTTATTTAAAGTAAGTTAAAAAAAAATCTTTTAAAAAATATTTAGGAAGATATGGAAAAATAGTTTGTAACATTTAAATATAGCATAAAAAGTACATGCCTACATAAAAAAAAGTTATAAAGCATTTTTTGTTAATTAAAGCAAAATGCTTTTTTTTTTTTAATTATAAACAATCATTAAAATAAATTATTTATTTTATTTGAATAAAATCTATAGGAAAGATCAATGGTTAAGAGTTATGCTTAATGTAAAAATTTTTTTTTTTATTGCTTTTAAACATCTAAACAGCTGTGGTCAAATTATAAAGAAAAAAAATTATAAGTTACAGTATGCAATTGCACGCCACTCCTGTCAAAGCTTGTTGTCTAGTGCTTACTGTTAAATTTGGTGGAGGTAGTGTAATGATATGGGTTGTATGGCTTCAGAAGGACCAGGACAAATGTTTTGTGCGAAGGACATCTAAATTCAAAAAATATATATTTAAGTGTTAGAAGCGGGTTTTGATATTCTGTCAATAAAATATTTCCAAAAGAAGATTAATCTTCAATATTAATTCAGCAAAACAATTCTCCATGCTATACTGCACATCATACAAAAGGATAATTGTTAAAAAAAAGTCCAAATTTCAGAGTGGTCAGCGCAGTCTCTTGACGTCATCAACCCCATAGAAAATTTATGGGTAATGCCTAAAAGAAGGGCCACGATACATGAGGTCACTTCAAAAAATGTTTGATAAAAGTTATTGCTCTTGAGTGGGCAAAAATCACACAAGCAGATTGTGAAAAATTAGTTGGTAATATGAAGCAAAGAATTGTAGAGGTGATAAAGGCCAACAAAATATTATAATATTAATAAATTGTTTATAAAAGTAGAAGTGAGTTTAAATTTTGTCCACAACTGTATTTATTGATTGTTTCTAATTGATTTAATTATCAAAGCTCATTCTTAATTTTTTGTTTTTTAGACCAACACCACATATTTACTTGAATATTATCTTATCACTACTTATCAAGAGCTGAATATTATCAACCTTTGTAGCCATTGTTTTAATGCCATAAATCATGTTGTTCTTGCTAGGAGTGAAATTGATTCTCTTATCTCGACCCAGCATATCACTCTCCTGCTTTTAATACTTCATACGTTTCATCTTGTAATGCAATTCCTTAAACAATTTAATTTTAAAAATTTTATATTTTTCTTCTACTAACTCTATCATACAATCACAATATATTTAAAACAATATATGTAGCATTCTTATATTTATATTTCTTCGTTACTCTGCTTTGTGAAACTTTTTTTCTAATTTAAAAAGTTTAAAAATAGCTCCAAGCAAGAATGCAAGTATTTATTAAAAAAGAATTGTAATTAAAACTAAATGAGTTTGATTTTATTTTAAACTAAATGAGTTTGATTACATTTGAACTTATTGAGTTTATTTAAAAATAATTATGTCATAACTTACTTAAAAAATCTTCAATTACGAACTTTTTTCCCTTAACAACGCTCATGAAAACATAACAATGAATAAAATTTTTTTTCCTTTTTTTTATATTATTGCATAATTACATAATATTTGTTAAAGTGATTTTTTATTTTATATGCGCTATATGTTTTTTTCACTATTTTTGTTAAGTAAAATATGATTCAAACTAAAAAGTATTTTGCTGTTTAAAAAAAGTTTTTAACCAATTTTGCTTTTCAAAATTAAAAAAAATTATATATTTGCAAGGGCTTTATTTAATCCGTCTAAATTGATTTACACAGGTGTGAAGGCGGGTACTGAATATTCATCTCTACCAATACTGGATATTCATTTTCTGTATTTTTATTTTTCTGTAGGTTTATTTTAACAAATTTTGGTGTTTACCTCAATATTTATGAATGTCTAATTGAAATTGTAATGATGAAAGTCTAATTAAGAATCATTAAATATGGTATAATGCAAAAATCATATGTAATATCAATGAGCAAAGATTTTTTACTACAAGCTTTAATTATTTACATCAGCTAAACTTTAAAAAATCATTTATCGAGAGTTATTTGCATTTTATAATATCTTACCAATTTATTACATTTTTTTGTTTTTGTTTGCAAGTTTAATTTAATGCATAATTAAATAACTGTTAGGGGTGAAACTCCCAGTTTATTCCTGATCTCCCCTGCTGTGACTCATTTGATGTCTTACTTGAGTCATCTGCTATTTTAATCAGTAGTACAGTATTTTTAAATTTTTGAAAAAACTGAAGAAAAAAAGTATTAATGTCTGACTAAAATATGACTAACAAAAATAAATTATGAATAATAAAAAAAAGTGATATCGAGAAAATTAGGATTTTAATTTTCTATAAAAAGAATGATTTTCTATTAATCTTGCTTTATCTTCAGTCAAATTTAAATTAGTTGAATGTTTAAAATTTGTTTTTACAAGTAATTTAATTTACTAACGAAAAACAGAAGGTTCAACGTTTTTAATGATTCACCTACCCATTCACGTAATTCAAAATGCAACTTTTTTTTTTTTTAAACATCTTCGCTTCCAACAAGGCTGCAAGCAACCACTAATTAGTATTGGAAGTTACTGGAAGAGAAAAGATGAAGATTGTAGAGCAAGATAACCATTGACAGAAACTTAAAAGATTGCAAATTATATGAATCAGGAAAGCAAGATGAAGGAAGGGAATTCCAAAGAACTGATGTTTGAGGGAAAAAACTAGACGAATAAGAGTTTTTGGAGTACTTAGGAACAGTAACAGAAAAAGGATGAGACTTAATTGAATGACGAGTAACACAAAAATGAATTTTAGTAGATGGTACTTGAGGCGCTAGCTCTTTAGAGCAGTGCTCATTATAGTATTTGTAGAAAAGAGAAAGAGAAGCAACATTACGACGATGTGACAAAGGTTGAAGGTTGGCTGCAAAAGCAGGTCTAACTATGTTTACCATGCGTTTTTGCACCTTCTCTAAAAGAGAAAGGGTATCATTAGAAGATCCACCCCAGATATGGCAACAGAATCGAATCCAGAGTAAGAAAGTGTTGAGTTCGATAAAGAGATGCAACTTTACCAAATACTAATTTTGCAACTAATACGTTTAAAAAAGTTAGCATTTTGAGTTAAAGAAAAATTCAATTTTGAAACTCATTATAAATTTAAAAGAAAATGAGCTTCAAAATGCAACAACAACGTTTAAAAAAAACAGTGTAGTTGCACTTTGAAATATTTTAAATCATGTGCATGTCTTATTTAATTCAATTCAGCTTTTTTTTTAAATTACATTTAGTAAATTTATATAAATCACTGTAGTGTATTCATTTTTAAATGTAGTGTTTAGTTTACATACATTTTTGAACATAGTGTACTTTAATTGCTTTTTTAAAAGTTTTAATAATCACAAGAAATAAAATCTTCATTGTTCAAAATATGGTATTATTAATTAACACTTTTTTGTAAGTAATAAACTGTCTGGTAGCCCAACAAGTATTTTTTTCCAACAAGTATTTTTTTCAAAATTTAAGTCACTTTTTGAGAAAACAAGGTGTCTCATGTCGCTGGACAACCATGAGGTTCCATTTGTCGTATTTATTTTAATTATTTTATTTAGAATTTAAATAAAATGTTTGTTTTGTTTTTATTTTATTTTATTTAGTATTTAAATAAAACACGTCTTATCATTTTTATTTTGATTAATTCATTTAGAATTTAGATGAAATGTTTGTGTTGCTGTTTTTATTTCAATTATTTTATTCAGAATTTAAATAAATCGCTTGTTTTGTTGTTTTTATTTCAACTTGGCAAATTAAAATTAATTTTAAAGTCACACATGTCAGGCTAATAATGAGCATCAAGGTAGTGTTTTTTTTTCCACCTGCAAATGAAGCACCTGTTTCAACATTAATGGTTAAGTATTTGACAACTTAGATAGTAATAGGTACTAAAGTTGTAACTATGATATAAGTTTTACTGAAGAGGTATGTTTCCATTTTGAAGGGATAAGGATGGGAAGTATATGAAGTTTTATTTATTTTTTACTGTTTTTGCCTCCCCAAGGCTTACAGGAGGCTACTCATTATTGTTTTATTGCTGTTACAATTCTTTCTCTACCTTTTAACTCCAAAGCACAAGCCTTGTCGAACTAGACCAAAACAAATTGAGTGCAGAACTACTAGGAAAGTGGTGACAATCTACCTGGGAACTTCTTTCTTATGAAGGGAGCGCTTTACCTTTTATAATACATTATAAATCATATTGATTTGTATATGATGTTCTTTTTATATGTATCAGGCATAAAATTTTTTTAATTATTTTAAATTAGAAACAAGTTTTTATTGGGTAAGTTGATAATTAGCATTAAAAGTGTTTCTTATATATTTTTTCTATTAGGAGAATCAATCAATAGACCAAGACAAGACACTCACAGATGAAACTATGAACCCTTTTCTTTTAAAGTTGTTCAATTTTCTTGTGCAGAATCATAACTCAAGAGAAAGGGCTGTTAGATACAGATGCTGTCAACTTATTACAAAAATATTTACAAATATGGATGATGATGAAACTATTGGTATTATTTTAAATTAAAATAATATGTTTATAAATTTTTATGGTATATATATATATATATATATATATATATATATATATATATATATATATATATATATATATATATATATATATATATATATGTATGTATGTATGTTGGTTGCTCGTCGACGTTTTGAGTTATTTTTTATAAAATTTTTTGCATTCATCAAAGTTCTTGCATATTCTAGTCATTTTTCCTTATAAGGCTAAGTGTAAACTAAAAATAATTTGCGTAAATAAAAGAAATATTGTAAACTATTGATAACATTCACTTTTCTACACTCAGATAAAGCACATGTTGATATATACATCATTAGTTTTTTAACTTGATTTGAACGCTTATTTTATAAAAAATATAGGTGTTCTACAAATCAAAATCTCGACAAATATGAACTAACAATTTACAAATACTTTTAAAACTCTTTGCTTTTAATATGTTGTAATTTTTAAGATCTTGTTACAAGATCCTGAAAACTACTGACATTTTGAAAGTATTTTAAAATACCACATTGTAATTAAATTTAATTTTAAACCACATTAAAAATCATTTAAACTAATATAACAAAAGATAGAATCTAAATTCGGTATTTGAAAAAAATAATTCTTTGTAATTTATTTTTTAAAACAATCTAATACTTAAGATATTCTTTTGTTTATTTATCACAATTTATTTATTTGATTTTTTATGCATTTAATGTAATATTTTTAAAGATTATAAAGAATTTATAGATAGATTTTATGAGTTACCAATAAGATATTTACTAATGTAATTTATGTTCATAAATGTATTACATTAAAAGAACCTTACATGATATTGAATTAATAAAAAAAAAAAAAATTTAAATACATTTGTGAAAAGAATTCTCTTAAACAAAAACACTTCTCCCTTTTTATAAAAAAAAAAGTTTATAACTTGCTTTCGTATATTATAATCTATGATAGAGAGATTTATGTTTTACATAATGAATTGGTTAGCAGATGATAAGAAAAAATTGCCTAAATAAAAACTGCAAAACTCTTTTACATTCATTTGAAACTAAATTTTACATTCAACGTTTTACTAGTTTACATTCTTTCAAAACCAATTTTAAATTTTAAAAATCACATTTAATTTAAAGTCTTCTAATTAAAAAAAAAAAATTTATAAAATAATTTATTTCTTTAAAAAATTTGCATTTGCACATAATCTAGGTTAAATTAAATCTTTTTTATATAAATGTTTAAATTAAAAGTTAATTTAAATATTCCAAAATAGAAAAAGTTTTCAATTAAAGTAAAATTTGATGAATGCAAATCCTTACATAAAATGCGAGCTGCGCAACACTACTTAACAATTTTATTTTGACAAATTTATTTTTATTACTTTATTTCTTCTTTATTTATTCTCTACAATCCTTAAATGAAACTTGTAAAAAAAAATTTATTCGTCTAGTTTTTTTCTCCAACATCAGTCCTTTGGAATTTCCTTCTTTCATCTTTCTTTTCTGATTCATATAATTTGCTGTTTTTTAAGTTGTCTGTCAATCGTTATCTTGCTCTACAAACTTCATCTTTTCTCTTTCAGTAACTTCTAACTCTAATAGTGGTTGCTTGCAGCCTAGTAGAAAGTGAAGATTTTGAATATATATATATATGTATAAAATGCGGTAGTGGTGTAGTGGTAGAGCGCTCGCTTCATAAACGAGTGGTTCTGAGTTCGATCCCCACCACGTCCCTGGTAGTACCGCGCTTAACTCGCTTCTCCGCGCAGCAGCCTTATTCGTCAAGGTTCGTGTTTCGGAGTTATAGAGTTGAGAGAGGGTTATAACCACAAATAAGTAGCCTCCTCGTCTGTAGTGGCCTTCTCGGCCTTGAGGAGGTGAGTTAAAATAAAATATATATATATATATATATATATATATATATATATATATATATATATATATATATATATATATATATATATATATATATATATATATATATATATATATATATATATATATATAACGATCAATTAATAACAATGTGTTAGCAGCAAGTGGGTTCAATGAAAAGATTACTTTCCAAAAAAATCTCGCCCCACCAAAACCAAAATCAAGATCACGAAACATTATTTGGTTTAATCCTCCATTTTTGCAAAATGTAAAAACCAACGTTGCAAAAACTTTTCTAAATCTAATTGTAAAGCATTTTCCAAAAACACATAAGTTTTGCAAAATTTTTATTAGGAATAATTTAAAAGTCAGTTATAGCTGACTTCCAAACTTCACCAATATTATTAACTCACACAATAAAAAAGTATTATCTAATGTTTCCAACACAATTGTTCCAACGTGTAACTGCCTGCAACCTTCACAATGTCTTTTGCAAGGTACGTATCTTAGTAAAAATATAATTTATGTCTGCAATGTATAAACATCACCACAGGATAGTGGTTTAAATTATATTGGTTTAACAGAGCACACCTTTAAAGATCGCTGGTACAAGCATAAGAATTCCCTTCTATACGAAAGTAAAGCTAACGCCACAGAACTTTC